>CM043323.1:54345736-54945736 GCA_023736055.1 Quercus glauca | reverse complement strand
TTGCGTATGAGTTGTGGACAATGTTGTTTAGCTTTTTTGGAATCCATTGAATTATGCTACAAAGGCCATTAAGGTGTTTGATTCACAGCAAAGTAGGTTTAGCCGACATCACAATATAGCTTTGTAGAGGTTTGTTCCACATTGCAGAACGTAGTGTATATGGAGGGAACAAAAGGCTAGAAGTTATGAGGGATGTGAACGTTCTATTCTTGAGATTAAGTCTTTTTTCTTCCATAATTTACTTCAATGCTGTTCAGATTTACCAACATTTTCTTGTTTTTCTATTTTTTGAGATGTTGGGTCATTATCTTTTAGGTCTTAAATTGTACTGTTCCCATAGTACACTTCTACTATACTTGGGTTTATTCTGTTTTCAATAAAATTTTCAACACTTACCAAAAAACAAGAAACAAGCCTAAATGACAAACACTAGTGTGTGTTTAGGAATAGATTATAAGCCAATTTTTTCCTTTTTAGCTTTTATGTACAGTTTTTTAAAATTACACTTTTTTTCCTCACTTTGTCAAAGTACAAATATATTTTAGCACAATTTTAATAAAAAATAAATAAATTATTCCTAGACGGACACGAGATTTTCTTTCTTCATTGTCAATTCTAACAAAGGAATTTAGTACTTACTACCATCACCATCCATGCTAAGAAACACCTCCAAAAATTTTCTTGTATACCTCACATTTTCATCATTCACTATACTTTACTGAACGCCATCCTCAAAGGAGACAAATACTTATCATCGAAGTGATCATTTTCCTCTAAGTTGGTTGAAAAATAAGGGAATTCGACCGATCCATTGTTGTGCACAACTAGACACGCTCTTTCCATTCACCAAACTCTAATCTCTATGTCTACCCTTTTAATCCAATGATATTATTGAAAGAGTTATCTTGGTTTACAATTTTACTATTGCAGTAATAATCATTGTTTTTGTAATGGCTAAGTATACATCATTTATAAATCTTTCAATGTTGGATATCGAGCTTTACTAATAGTTGAAATTGTTTTGTTTCAGATCTATATTTATCACTAAACGTGTATTATAGTGTTTCATCTTACTGCTGGAAGGTATAATAATCTCTCATTCTACTGCTAGACACCCACTATTTGGTTTTTTTCTTCCTATTGGATTTATATTGTTTTGATCCTTACTTTACCAATGGACATAGATCAAAGTTTATTTACCTCAAGTATCTTGCATCTCGAATTTTGAGTCTAGCTTCTTTTGTAAGCAGAAAAGGTCCACGATAGCTTTTGGTCTTCTTTGGGCTAATGTTGAAGTTTGAGTTTGGTTCACAAAAACAAACATAAGTTTAACAAAGCCTACCTCTAATGGCTGACACTCGACCATTTATAAAAAAGGCTTCAACAATACAATAGTACCAAACAAGGCCCACACCGAATTTCATGGATCTTAATTGAACTCAATGGTCTCATGGTGACATCCTAACCGATCACATTAATAAAAATTCCAGCAGATGAAATATGATATTTACGTACATGAAATATAACTTGTCCAGCAGATGCACCATTGTTAACTACCAAGCTACCCTAGAGACGAAAACTTAACAACTAAATAGCAGTTACATTCTGCTGGTATATATTCACATTCCACTCAAACAGAGCAATGTATTGGATTATATTTAAGCACTTTGAATTTAATATGATTTTTTTTTCTTCTTTTTGTGTGTGTGTGTGTGGGGGGGGGGGGGGGGGGGGGAGTGGTGTGGGGTGGTGTTGGATGGGGGAGGGGGGTTGTGAGGAGGAATGAATGATAAGATTTCATTAGTCAAAACAAAGTAACAACACCTGCAAAGCAGAGAAACATAAAACTCTCAGATAGAAACACAACAGAATATCCGTACCAAGACTGTTGCCAAGCCCCATGTGCTGGACAACCAGCAACCAGAAATTTTGAACACGAAAACAACTCATGAAGCCAACACAAAGTTAGGAATCTTACACATGCTGCACAGAATCCTGTTTCGGATTTTGTTTTTAAATTATTATTCTGCAGAAGATGATATGTTTTGATTGATACCGTCAATTCCTTCCAAATTGATGTTTATAGTACCACACTTCAACGATAAAATGAATATAAATGGTACTTTAGTTCAGTGTAGTGAACCTTAAAAACAGGGGTTAAATATGTTGTACATAAACTATTTTACATAGTTCTACACCATCTTCAAAACAACTAAAATCGTGAACAAATATATCAATGTAAAAGATATAAGTTGTGTATGCTTTTAAAAGTCAAGAGATAAAATGTAATTGAATCATCTGCAAATATCTAATAAATTGTATTTTAAATTAACAAAAAATAAAAATAAATTGTATTTTAAAAACAATTAAAGAAAAGAAACCATACTTTGCAAAGTCTCCAAAGACTTGCCAGGAAAAAACATCATGATTGTCGCTAGTGCATCCAATTATGGCATTGTCACGTCAAAACAAATGTCGATTATATAGTATGCATAAAAACCTTAGTAACTGCAAAATCATTTCCAAGAAAAAATAATGGTTAAATTAATTTTCAATTTACTTCTTATAAAAACTAAGAGATATGCAATTGATTTCCTACTGTTTCAGTCGAGGTGGTGGACAGCAGTTACTGCATTGGAATCGGCGATAGGGGTGCTAAGCGTAGGGAGTTCGATCTTTTCATCACTAAGTTGTAGCATAATGTGCTATGATATGATTGATTACGAGAAAATTGAAGGAGTACAAGAATTACCACTAGTTGCGATACATGAAAGGGCATGGCCCCCATACTAAATTTATATCTTATAAAGTTCTTCTATGCTGAAGGGTTTGTAATAATAGCAAATTCATGGTCCACAAGAAATTTAATTTGTCTGAAATTTCCGGCCAATTATTTCCTCCTACTCTTATATACTTGTTGTCGGTATTATTGAATCTCAGACTAATCCCAAAATGGGAACATGTTTTACACACACTGCTTATGTGTGCGAAGCATGGTGTTTTGTGAGGACTATTAAATTGGAAGGATTTGCCACCAATAATCGTGATTATAATGTGTGATTATTTAGCTATATTTATTTTATTGTTAGAACTAGTAGCTAATATGTGCGCAGAAATATGTGCACTGAACGAGAAAGCTATTGCGTATGAGATAGTTAGGACTTTTTTTTTTTTTTTGAGAAACCAGACCAAACAACCTGGGCAATTTATTTCAAAACAATATTAATGAACATCTCTAAACACAAAGGGGGCAATGTCATCAGGTAAGTCTTCTAACCAAACCTGAAGCCCTGCACCAGAACTAGCTTTTTTAGCCAATGCATTAGCAACAGAGTTACTTAGTTTAATTTACTACAATCATCATATCAATATTCTTTAATAGGAAATTTTGGTTTGTATAAATTCATAGTATACTTAGAAGCATGAGGTAACATTAATAATATACAAATTGTAGTGATTTTGCAAGATGAAATTTAAAATAAAATTGAACATACATAATAAATTAGAATATAAAAATTATTGGGTTTCAATCAACTTAACAGATAAAGTCTCTTGTAATCATTATAAAGTAGACACTGTAGATTTGAAATATTATTGTATCTAAAAATAAAAAATAAAATAAAAAAACTCTAAATTGAGTACTACTTTAAAATATTGTAACTCTTTTGGGAATGGACCTTAAATGAGCACAATATTTAGCATATTTATTTATTTTTCTAATATATATACATGTGTGTGTGTATATATATATATATGTGAATATTTTGCAAATGTAACTTTCATAGATTTTTGTAAAAAGATTTAAACAATTCTTCATTTCACCAATACCACTAAGGGCAACTCAACGGCAGCAATTTCAGCTCAGGTAGCACTAGCAACTTCATCTTGGGTGACATAGCACCATTAGCTTGTGTAACAACTGATATTTGGGAAGATGGTGCATTAGTGGAGGGTTCCTTAAAAAAAAAAAAACAAATCTAAGTATTAGCAAACTAGGAAAACAAGAACAACTAATAATAACCTCACAAACCAAAAATGAAAAATAGTATCCTACTTACGCAAAAACAAAAACAAAAAAAAACAAAAAAAAAAAACCAAATACAAACCATATAAGGCTTGAAATTTTATTAAATAATAAAAGCAAAAAAAATGATGCTCAAAATTTATTAAACAACAACAACAACTAAACGACAACGATGATGACAACGACAACAACAACAACAACAACAACAACAAAACGAACAGAAGCCACATCAATAACTAACCATAACAACAAAAGTAACATCAAACATCAACTCAAACAAAAAAAGAACAAAATCCCAACTTTAAACACTAAACACAAAGGAAAACAAAAATCATACCTTAAAGAAACTATAAGTGTTGGAGTTACGAATTTGAAAATAGAAAAACCTACTTAGACAACTTTCAATTCCTGAATAAAATTAAAATAGGAACAGAATAAATCAAACAAATGAACAAAGAACAAATGCAAAATGCTTAGGGTTTCAATTTTTTTTTTAGTTAGGGTTTCAAAGTATAAATCTTTGGATTTATTTGATTTATGTTTACCAATTACCAAAGAGTTGGGGCAAGCAAGGCATACATCTATTAATAATTTGGTTGGTTTGAGTTATTCAGGTGAAATATATTATAACCCAAAATCTGAACCGATTATTTGGTTATTTTTAAGCACAACCTATGACCGACCGCACCTTGCATTGGGAGACGCCCGTGCACGAACCTTTGGGTTGGGCAGGTATGGTCTGGTGGATCGGTTGGTTCAATTCATAAGATAGCCCTAATTTTATGCAGCATTTATGGGGACTTTAAATGTAAGTTTTTATTTTTTAAAAGTTATTTTTTATTATTTTATAATTACATTGTTCATTATCAAATTGTTAAATATATATGAATCGTAAATAACACACACGCATATATATATATATATATATATATATTATTAAATAATATATACATGCATCATCACCTTTAAGAGTATTAAATACAAAATATTTATAATGTACCATTAATTTATGATTAAATGTATTGACACATGTTAGATGTGTTATATGATGGACAAATTGCTACTTGCCATGTGGCACTATTAATTGGTCCTCATTATTCTTTATATATATATATATATATATATATATACAAGATAAAAATTATACATTAGCCTGATTTAAGTGTATATATGTGTAAAGCTCCTTTTTGGAGACTTAAACCCCAGTCCTTGCCCTCACACCCCACAAGCACTTATAAAGTGAATACCACACCAAGAGTGTGTGGCAGTTGTCCTCATTATTCTAAATAGATAGAAGATTGCATCACTTGTCACTGTTGTGTGCATTCTCCAGTTGTGGGATCAAACTTCTATAATATATAGGATAAATTGTAAAGTACACCTCTGAAGTTTGGTATTGCTTGAATTTTACACCCTGAAGTTTGGTTGTGTTAGCAAAAATCCACCCTCCATTAGTTTAAGGTGTTAAGTGACATGTAGGCATGCTGAAATGTTTTATTTTTGCCAAATCAACCATTCAAAACGACACTGTTTCAAAGGAAGGAAAAAGGTATTGCTACCATCCCTCTAAGCAGCACTATTTTGCCAACTCAAAACTAAAAATTCCAAGTATTCCTACGACACCACTGTTTTGCCCAAATTATTTTCAACCTATTCCCAAAATCAAAACCTCAGCTATATTGGATTTTCCAAGCCTTGAAGAGAATAGCTCTAAGCCTCTAACCTTGTTATTGGCTTTGCTAGCGATAAGCCTTCCAATATGGCCAAAGGAAGAGAGCTCACGAGCTATATTGGGTTTGGATGGTAGAGAAATGGGTTTGCTGGTGTAGTGGTTTGAGATAGGCGGGTCTGCTATTATGGTGAGATCGGGTTGTTCTAGGTTCATGATGAGAGGCGGTTACGGTTAGGATGGGGCAAAGGCCAATGGGCAAGAGGGTAGGTATGGTGGTGGGGGAAATATTACCACATGAAGTGGGAAGCACCCTTAGACAAGCTTGACAAAGCCACAGCCACTAGTACTGCAGTGCAGAGAGAGTGGAAAACTGTCAAATGTCAATACTGCATTGTAACAAATTTATGCTTTCCTTTCCTGATTTGTGAAAAATAAAACATGTCAGCATGCCTCTATGTTACTTAACACTTTACACTAATGAAGGGTGGAGTTTTGTTAAGAATCAAATTTCAGGGTGTAAAATCAAATTTCTCAAGTTTCAGAATATAAAATTCAAGCAACCCCAAACTTCAGGAGTGTGCTTTGCAATTTACCCTAATATATATTATAGATGTTGAAATCGCAAACTATTATTGGATGGTGTAAATTATGAGTTTTGGCCCACATCCTTATCAAATTTGTACTCTAATTTTAACATATTGTATAATAGTCAATAATCTGTAAATTGTATTAGAAACTATAGTATGTATATTAGAATCTAACAAGTCTAGCCTCCAAGCAACTGACATATGTCCATGCAAAAAAAAAAAATGATATACACTACTTCCAAGGACGAAGCTAGTAAGTAGAACAATTTTTTTTTTTCTTGAAAATCAAAACTAGCATCCATATAACATCAACAATATTTAATTAAAAAAATTCAAATAAATGAAAAAAACGCAAAATAGATGTTTCTTAATACATTGCAATACAATTTATCAAAATTAAACTCGGCTATTTTGGTTTGGTTAAGGGAATAAAATATTTTTGTATCGATCAATAGCAATGTACTATTTCTGTATCACCATTGTTTTTATATATGATATCATATTATATATATAATAAAAGCTGGGCTTAGAAGCCGTGGTTACGCCGCGTGACTTCACCAAATTGCAGATATTTTATTAAATTTGTAGATTTTTAAAGAACTAAAAAGGAATAGTATACTACCAAGGACTCTAATTCATTTTTATCATTAAATAGTTTATCTCTTTTTAAAAAATAAAGAAATAAAAAACTGCTTTGCGTTTGCTTCATGTAAGATTGTAGGTATAGATTAATATTAGATTAATCAAAAAAATATTATACAGTAAGCATAAAATAAAAACTACTTCATGTAAGATTGTAGGTAAATTAATATTAGATTAATCAAGACTCTAATTCATTCTTATCTCTAATTCATTGTTATCATAAAGTAAGTGTATCTCTAAAAAAAATGAAATAAAAAACTGCAAATTAATATTAGATTAATCAGGACTCTAATTCATTCATATCTCAAATTCAAAAAATCAGGACTCTAATTCATTCTTATTTCCTCTAATTCATTGTTATCATAAAGTAAGTGTATCTCTAAAAAAAACATATTGCTTCCCGTAAGGTTTTTTTTTTTTTTTTTTTTGGTATTAACTTTAATGTAAACAAAAAAAAATTAAAAATCTAATAACAATCTTGCTAATAACATTAACTATTTTTTTGGGATAAAGTATTTTAAAAAAAAAATCTAATATGTACTTAACCTAAACTTCTTGATTAGGTAACTTCAAGGAGTTTAGAGTATTTGATTTTTACTTAGACTCCTTTTCTAGGTGGAGCATGTACATATATACACCGTTTGTTGGTGTAGTTTTTCATTCTCTAACTTATTGTATAGTTTTTTTTATTTAGGCTTCCATTTTTCTACCTAAAATCATGCAGGTATGTATTTTTTACTCTAATTTTTTATTATAATCAATTAAATACGTTTTATGTATTTGTTACCTTTTGTTTATGCTAATTTCCTTAGGGGGTAATTTCCTTATGTTTGATCTAATTCATATGTTAATGGTTTGATCCAATTTAATTATTTTGTTGTCCAATATATATGTAAGTTGTCATAGTAAATTCTAATCATAGACAATTAAATTTACATTCAATTTTGCAATCTATATGGTACTTTGTTTTTTTAACTCTGTTTAATTTTCTTCTTGATTTTTTTTTTTTTCAGGTTTGTTAAAAAAGATTTCAAGCATCCTAAGAAAGGTTTGTAATCTAGATGTATAACTTTACAATTTTTTTTTAATTAGAACAAAGGTTTTATTCCTCGAATAGTTTTATTTTTAAAAAGTGCCAATTTTATGTTACTTTATCTAAAGATTTTTAATCATTAATATCGTTGTTAACAACACTGCAAATCACTTATATTGTCCGTGCAAAGGAGTTAGTCACAAATTGAAAATTTGTGCAACAAAAGAAAGAAATCTGCTACAAGATCAAGTTCAATTGGATATTGAAGCGAAGGTTCAATTGTATGTTAGTATATTGGGATAGGCCAAGATAGTGATAAGATTCCTTATACTTGTAACCGTTTAATTATTAATTAATGGATTCTTGGGAGTGGCGACCTTAAATTCACCCGGTGAGATTTTTGCCTTGTGAGAGATTTTCCCCTTTTGTTAACAAATCATCGTATTAATTTATTTTCTACTACATATTAGTTATTTGGTAATTTGTTAGTGCCTCCACGATTTGCATGTAATTAGATTAATTAATCGGGGCCAATCTATTTTAACCCAATAGTTATATCAACAACATTTTTACAACAAATTTTAAAATAACAGATTGTTACTTATTATTATTCAAAGTGGTAGGTTCAAATTAAAACTAGAAATAATTTGATACCTAGAATTTTATTGTGAAAATGTTGAAAATATTACAGACGAAACACTTCTAAAAAAATATATTATGTTAACTAGTTTAACACTCATTAGGAAAACGAAAGCACGAATAAATATTTGATGAGTTGCCTTTTTTTTTTTTTTTTTTTTTTTTTTTTTTTGAGCAATATTTGATGAGTTGTTAAAAAAGAAGAAAGCGGAGTGAAAATAAATGCAAAGAAAGAAGACATATAATCTTCTGTTAGCCATGTTGATTCCTGCGTCGTGCGTGCCAATCCTTGTCCTCCTCAAATTTCCAAATAAACCATCACATGATGCTACATCCAAGTTTTTTTTTTTTTTTTTTTTTTTTGAGTAGAAACGATAGTTTTTATTAAGTAAGAAACAATATATACAATGGGGAAGAGAAAGAAGGACATATGACCCCCAATTTTCTCTTTTGCAACACTAACATACGCTAGCGTAGCTCGATTAATCGTCATTAAAGAAATAAAAGAAAGCAAAAGAAAGAAACTAGATAACAACTTCAAAAAAAAAGCCAGCTAGTGAAAGAAAAGCTAATCATCACTTGGATGTCCAAAGACCTGAAGAACTGCCAAACGACACCATCCTCACATACCTGAACAGAAAACTGATGAGAATTTTTTTTTTTTTGAGGTTTTTTTTTTTTTTTTTGTGGAATGATTTCATACCCGGCATGGTTGCCCTTCAACCTCCATCGATCCCCTAATTGACACAACACCTTGCTCATTCTCCATTATTCTCTTTTTCTTTTTTCCTTTAACACCCGTATTCTCCTTATTCAAATTTTCTGCTTTCTTCCTTTTATGCCCAAGTTCCACATCAACAATTGAAGAGTTGATAAGGGTCTGAGGTCTTGTGCTGAGCCTCTTCCAATTCATCATTGCTTTTGGGCTTCCAATTGTAGACTTCTCCCTGGACCCAATTCTTTTTGGGCTATGCAAAGGTTGACTCACACATTTATCCATATTACCATTCCTTTTGGGCCGGGCCTTACCAGTAGTTTTATTTCCTTTCATGTTGCCCCAACCAACCATGAAATCTGATCCCTCAAAAATCGGTGCACCTTGTTCTCCCATGAAGTCACGATTGGAGATGATAGTATCCTCATCCACGACAACCACCTCAACCAATTCCGCGGGAATCACGCTATTTTCTGTCACACAGTCAGTTGGAGGCGTTTTGAAATTTGAAAACATTGAATCGGTTTGGAGAGCACGATCAATTCCCGTATTCAACTCCTCAGGAATCGGAACGTGACTCTTCACTGCATCCTTCTTGACTGAAACTCCACCATCTGCCGGAGCAACATCGAAGGTTTCATCTTCAAGAACACCACCCGCTTGCGTTGAAGATATTCTTCCACTACCACTGCCAATTGTTAGAGAACCCGGCTCATTTATCTTCCTTTGTGAGGGACCCCGATATCCCTGATCAGTTTGGACATTATCATTCTGTCGCCTCGGGCTACATCTTCCTCTATTTGTATGACCATGACTTCTACGATACCCTGCCTTCAACCACTCACCATAAGAGAAAGACCCCTATTTTCGGTCCCTTTGAACAGAGCAATCCTTAAACTCATGACCAATTCGACCACAGTGAAAGCAAAGTCCAACTAAGCGTTCGTACTTGAAACCAATACTAACCTTATCTCCTTCAGGACTGGCAACAATTCCTCCTCGACGTAGTGGTTTATCCAACGGCAACTCCACCCTTACTCTGATAAAGCGAGCTTGATCAGACGTGAACGCCTTTAAATCAATTTCAATTACTTCTCCCAAACCGCTGCCGATTTCCTTACCCACTTCTTCCAATAATAAATCAAAAGGTAAACCCCATACCTGAACCCACATCGGTATTGAAATGAATTTAACCGAAGTGGCTGTCATACCTCTCTCCCATCTTCGTAATACCAGAGGGTGGTCCTCAAAACTCCACGGACCATGTGCTAATACCCACTTCAACTGACTCTCCATTGTAAATTTGAATTGAAAAAGACCATCCCCCACGTCAACAATGCGTAAGTCCGAGCCCAACCTCCAAACAGACCTTAGCAAATCCTTAGCCGCACGCTGGTTGAAAGTTTGTGTAGTGAGGAACCTCCCCACCAAACTAAGGGAACATTCTTCCAACACCCTTTCCCTCTGCGAGACCCCAACCTTGATGACTTCTCCCTCCTCCTCTGTCAAAGTTATACTTTGCAACTTGTTTATAAAATCCGAATCCATCATATAGATAGGAAAAAACACTGAATAAACCGCAATAGACTCGAACAAAATAGCAGACAGACGCTAAGAAATAAGTATTCCTCACCCAGAAAATGAGAAGAAAAGTCTCTCCCTAAAGAGAAAATACTCACCTGGCGAATCACTCTATGTGTCACACCACTAGTGTGAGAAGAAAAACTCTCATGTAGAGAAGAAACCTCACCTTACGTGAGAAATCGATTACTTTTAGTCCATGACAAACTTAAAAACCTGCTACATCCAAGTTGAGCAGCCAAATTCCCAACACTAAGAGCCATCTCCAGTGCTTTAAATGCTGTCCACCTCCTCTGAAAGCGTACTCAAACAAGAATCGGGTACAGTTGAATCAGAAATCAAGGTTTTACTTTTACATTCAATTTTTTGGAGTAAATTGAATATATAATTATACTGTTTATGGGTGTTAGAAGTTTACAAACCATGCAGTAGAAAATGAAGTCAAGCTAATTAATTTAGCTCTTTTAGTTGTATCTAATGATTCTAATCCAAATTTATAATAAAAATATAACTCTTTAGGATCCAATTGTCTATATTTCCAAAAATAACCCTACTATCTACTTGAAAATAATTTAATAATATGACAAGACTTAGATGTAGCTCCTTAATTACAGTATACTAGGTTACCCTATTAAATTTCAATGCATATATGTGTTAACTGATAGTACTAAAAGTGCAGGAATGGCCCAGGGAATGTTTCCTAATTAATGTTGTGTTTATTTTGTCTTTTAGTTTAGCATCTTTATATCAAAGTGACAAAGAGTATTGTTAGACACAAATAAATAATCTTATAACATTAATTAATCTTAGCATCAAATTTTGTAAAACTCTTTGCCTCTCTATTTCTTTTTGTTTGTCTATTTGTGATTTGTCATCACATTTTTTTTTTTTAGTCTTTTTTTTTTTTTTTTTGATGCATTCTTTTTTACTTACAACAATAATTAGCATTTTCAAGAATCATTTTGTTAATACTTTGCCCTTTTTCTCACTTGAAACCCTGGGCTTGCCCCCTGCAAATAAGAAGCCTCATATTTTGGCCACATTTTCCTCTTCTCTCCTCTCTCATCTCACCCCTCCAATGTGAAACTAATATACTTTCCATTTTAATTGATGTGGAGACTCATTTTCATTATTAAGATTTTATTTCTATACCATTACTATTTTAAAATTTTTTCGAATAGAATTTGTACGGACCAAGAATAACAGGCCAGTCCTGAACTGCAAGTCCATTCATTAGATAGCCTTGGCCCATCTCAGCCTACTAGCCAAACTATCTAGAACAAGCCGAACATACGAATAAAGTACCCCAAGACATGCCATGATCAAGAGACAATGCCTTAGGAGAATCCGTCTACTGAGCAATAACCAACATCAGGCATAAGTTATTAGAAGGTCAGTCAACAGCAGGAAGTGAGTCCCCTCTGACTAGAGATATGATACAGAGGGCCCACTAACATGTGGAATATTCTCTCATTATGATGAACCCACTAAGAGAGGGATATAAATAGGGGAGGAGTGGTAGGAAGAAGGGGTTGGAAAATTTTAGGAAGCGAGACACGACAGCAGTAAGGAAAAATACATCTCGGGGAGAAGGAAATCTTATTCAAATTTCAGGGAGAGGGCTTGGCTGCTTAGCAGCCTTCTCGGCTGAGCTAAGATCAAGGTGGTTTGGTGTCAAAGTAACACTAGAACTCCAAAAGTGACATCAATAGCTGTTGGGATTTATGCCCTAAAATTCAATTTATTGGCATGTCATAAATAATTAAATTGTTTAATTATATGAGACTATTTATTAATGAACTTATGGAACATTATCTTAGTCCATGAGATGCATAGTATGTGATTTATGTGAAAAGTCACAGAAAGATATAAATCACAAGTTCTTTGTAAACTCAGAATTTTAGTTCGTAGTCGGTGATGAAATTGGGCGTTTCATCTGCAAAGACTATAACATATCAACTACGATGATTTGTCTTGATCATGGAAGTGGAGACTTCTAGTTGGTATGTTGATATGTTTTAAGAGTTAAGACATATTGAACTGGACCGCTGTGAGATTTATTATTCTCCTAATGACTGTTAAATGAATAATAAATCTCACGACTTCTATTTACATCAACTCTAAATCCTGAGAGAATAATGGACCTGATCATAAGATGTAGGTTGCTTTGATATATCAGGAGTGAGATCTATTAGTTATGGTCAAAACCTCAGTATGTTGGGCAGCCGCATTTAATGTTGATGGAACATGTATTCTCAAGATGAAATTCATAATCTCTTAACGGATATATAAAATATTCCCTTGAGATAAGTTTAATGAGTTTGGTTATTCAGAGTGTTGGGCCCAACCACTTTAGTAAAGAGTTACTAAAGTATATATATTTGTGAAATTGGATTTCATAAATATATATTGAATAACATAAAGGATTAAACCGGGTATTCAAGGATTAAGATGTAGTAATCTACAAAGTGGCAGTCAACATTTCATGACTTTGTATTACTACGAATATTTTAATGAAGGGGTTGCATATACAATAAAGTCTTAGGATATAATTTATTGATAAGGCATAGAGTGCAACTATATTTATATAATGGTATTAAATATAGTTAATGGTAACTTTGGACTTGTCAAGAGTTGACAAAAAAGCCCAAAGCCCATTGGAGCTAGTGTCTTATTGGTCCCTTTTGGTCCCACTCCAAGCCACACACTTAAGCCCAATTGGAAAGGCCCAAAAGGCCAGCCCAATTAGATAATTGGTTAGATACAAAAGGGAAAAACGTTCAGAATATTTTATGTGAGTAACATCATTGTGAAATGGAATATATGTGATTTTTGTCACTCTCTAATCATCCCTTTTGTTACCGATTGAGAGACCACATATCTTGGGCATCAAGTGAAATTGGAGTGAAGATTAAAAGTCTTCCCAAGAATGTTTGATCTTCAAGGTTTTGAATTTCACCACACCAAGGTACGCATCTTTTTCTTTATTCTAGAATTCATGATTACATGTTTATCATTCATGATTGAAGTAGATCCGTGTGTATTTGTTGCTTCCGCTGCGTGTGTTTTTGTATGAGATACAAAAACCAGTTTATTTTCCCAACAATAGCCACATCTTAGATCTCCCATTGTGGGAAAAGCCCAACCCAAAGTACAAATAAATTGGGGGTCCAGACCCAAAAGCCCAAGAGTATTAGGAATAGACCACCACAAAATTAGTAATACAACATTCCGCAAATGTTCAAGCCTTCATGCATATATGGCATGTGTAAATAACATGCAACATGCTATACAAAAAAATTGACTTGTTTCGACTCACTTTTAAATCTTTCGACACTTTTGAGATATTTATCATTATTTTTAACTTTTTAAAGGGTCAAATATCCTCAATAAAGACAAATCACTTGTTTTGAGGGTTACAAAGGCTATCAAAATTTATTTTTTGATGGTGTATATTTCAAAGGTCATTGAGGATCATCCTGACTCTCAAAAGAATCTTTTTTCGTGGGTTTTTAATTTTTTTTTTCATGGGTTTTTACCCTTGAAAATCCTAACCTTTTTTGTACTAAAAGGCCTTTGCATAGTTTCTCCTTTGACATGCACCTGGTGCCATCGCAACCTTTCAATGGGAGCCAAGAGGTGGTGTTGAAGTCTTTGACTATGAGGCATGGATGAGTTGAGAAGTATCTACTATTTAGAGGCCACACTGGTTGCCATTCTTAATCAGCTTCAGCTTGTACTTGGTGATATTGGCAAAATCCGGGAGACTCAAGCTTCACATGGTGATTGTCTTGACCATCTTATTGATGAGATGTTTCAGATGAACACTAAGATTGGAAGTGACTGAGAACACTTACCAAGGTTTTGAAGATCAATGGAGGCCGAAAATGGGATTGGAGGAAGAAATTTGAAGAAATGTTGAGTGTGGGTAATTGAATTAATTAACGAAGGTCTATCTATAACCCAACAAATGGTATTAGAGCAGACTCTACTAATTCTGTTAGAACACCCATGAGTTCTAATGCTAAGCTCATTATTGACTTGTTGGGTAGGAGTGTTGATCCCATCGTATATAGAAGTATGATAGGAATCCTCCTTTATCTAATTGCTAGTAGGCTTGACATTAGCTTCAGTGTTGGACTATGGGCAATGGATATGAGTTGAGAAAGCCTCTACTATGCTAGATGTATGAAACGCATAAAAGATTTTTCCATGAGAACAAGTGGAGAAAGATATAAATCGACGGCAGCAATTGTACCAAGACATAGTGCAAAGGAAGGCCTTCACCAAAATATGGGCCTAACTGAAGTAACCAACTCAATAAAAATGAAGCATCACCAATGAGTTGTAATGAGTATTTTTCGGGTTCTAGAGTTCTTTGTGGACCTCACAGTCTCAAGCTATCTACGATCTCTTGTTAGCTCTCCACCCTCTTCTCTTTTTGTGTCCCACTCAAGTTTCATTTGATTTAGTTTTTGCATCTATTAAAAAAAAGATTTAAGTCCACATGGCATCCATGTGGCATCAAAATGATTATTTTAATAAAACCTTTTAACAAAACATACAAATGTTAGGGGCTAAATCGATGCAATTAAAATATTTGGGACAATTTTGAAATATGAGACAAAGGTCAGTGATCAAAGTTCTAATTAAACCCTCAAAAATAAGATATGTTTATTCATATATATGTGCACTATTAATTTGTTGAGATATTCCATTAATTAAAAAAAAAAAAAAAAAACTTTTCTCCCATGTTGTAAAATTTATAATGTATACCAGGAAAGTCAATTTCATACCGTACCAGCCGATACGGCCGGTATTTACCATTTCGGTACCTTGGCTGGTACAGAAACAAGGTTGTTTTGTGCCGGAAAATATACCAGCCCATACCGGGTCATTTCAGCCATACCGGAGGAAATATCGGATTTTGGCTGGTAAATGCATACCTAACCGGAAAAAGAAAAGTGTTTCTTCTCACTCTCACCTTCCATCGGCAACGATCTCTACATTCTAGACCTCAAGTCGAGGTCGTGGACTGATTTTGGCTGCTAGGGGCAGAGCTGTGTTGAATTTTGAAATTTTTAAAAAAAAAAAAAAAAATATATATATATATATATATATATAATCATTTTAATGTTTTCAAAATTTAGTCTATAAAAATAAGAGTTGGCCCCCCCCCAAATATTTGAATTAGTCCAATGATACTCTTAAAAAAAATAATTGGTCTAATAGTAATAAAGATATAGCTTAATTTTTCACAATTTTATTTTTTATTGTAAAATGTGCTCTTATATCTGTTAAATATTTGATAAAATTTGACATCAAACATGTTTGAATCTATTTTTTTTTAACCCATTATGTGGCGATTAACAAGTCATTGACTCATTAAAAAAATCTTGTCATTAAAACTATACATGAAATGTGTCTTTAGTTGCCACATAATAAGTTAGAGCAAGATAGCTTCAAATATGTTTGGAGAATAATTTATTCCTTCAAGTTTTTGGATCATTCATATTTTTGAAAATTTCATTAGTTCAATTAAAAGATTTTTTACTTACTTTAGTATAAAATTTGATAATTTGTATTTAAAATGAAATTTTCTAAGAATTTCACTATGAAAATGGAAAAAATGAATTTTATTTTTTGAAAGATCACCATCAAACATAATTTTGATTGAAAATACTAAGCGCTATTTTTTTTTGCTGGGTGTGTGTATATATATAACTTATCAAATAAAAAAGTGTGTGTATATATATATATATGTGTGTGTGTATATAATACAAAAATGTGCATGTGTATATATATATGTGTGTGTGTATATGTGGAGGTTGTCTTGATAAATATATTAATGTCGCAACTTGGCCCCCCAAACAAAAATTCCTACCTCCGCCCCTATCCAATAGCTGCTGCTACTTCATCTTCATCTTCATCTTCTTCTCCTCTCTGTCTCTCTTTCTGTCCGTCTAACTTTCTCTTTCTCGGTTTTTCAAACCTCTCAAATGATATTTAGCACGCACAAGAAATAGACTCTATAGCTAGCATGTTTTAAAAACCCTTCAAACTAGTATTTACTGATAGTTGTTACTTTACAGCTAGTATGTTTTGACTTTTGTTACCAAATGAATTGAAATTTTAAAAGCCCCACGTGATCGCAGATTGGGGTTCTTATTTTTAATAAAATATAATATTAATTTGATTGTTATTATTTTTTAATAAATGTATCTATTACTTTTTATTGGGCTTGGATTAGAATTACATGTTAAGAGTTTAGTCATTGACAATATGGTTATATAACCTATATTTATGAGATTTAATCAATAAAACTTAAATTAATGAATATATATTTATGTATAGCGGTAATTCCAAAACGGTACACTAGTATTGACCGGTATCGAAATATTTCATTTTGAAGGTCAAACCGAAACGGCTTCCTGTACGAAATTGATTCCCTACTATATACTATTCGCTGGGTTAGAACAATCGTGGTTTTCACTTGCAAGTACTCCTTCGAGAATTTGTAGATATTGGTTTAACTCCTTTTGTTTCCCCCCCCTTTTTTTTTTGTGCGCAGCGAGGTAAGGGTGGGTTCACATTTCTCAATTTTGTAGGGATAAGCCACTTGTATTGATAACATATCATTACAAGTTAAGTTAATGACTTGATTTTTAAAGTTGAGGGATGCAATTAAAAATTTTAATTTTTGGGAGTGAAATTCACATGATTAAATGTATAAGATGAACTGGGAAAGACTCCCATGGTTAGGGGATGAAAAGTATAGTTTGACCTAATTTAAACTACCTACTACTAGTTTAGGAAATTTCAAAAAATAGAAGTTCAAAATAAAAAATAATTTCCACACCATCTTTTCTTGTATAATATTAATGTAGGGTCCTGGTTTGAGCACTGCTACTATTGGATGAGTGGACTCAAGCCCAACGAGCCCAATACAATAAATTTGTAGAGAGTGGGTTTAAGAACTAGGTCTTAGCTGAGGATTACAACAACTCAACATGGATATAAATGGATTGATTAACTAGGAAATGAATTTGAAGTATGAAATTCTATCCTCGGCCCTCAACTGAGGGCTTTGTAGTTCTTATCACTTTTCTCAATGACTAGATACAAAAGCTCCTAAGATGATACAAACTGCTACCATGTTTTTAGTTTCTAACTGCCTCCCCCTCATTCTGGAGGACTTCTTACATTATATATTCCCTCTTAGTTGATCTTGGCCGTCCATCTGTTGATCATGCAGGTTGCTACTTGAGTGCTTGTCCCATCAGCCACCTTCCTCAGCTTTCTGTGAGCTGCAGCAACCTAGACAACACTGCTCAGGGGTTATTTCCTCATTAATGCGGCTAGAATGTTAGTTGTGGGCATTTAATGTGAAGGTGACAGTTCTTCCTAGAATTGCTCCTCCACCATGCTTCCATGGCTAACCCATTGTACTTGTCTTCTTCTTGGGATGCTCTGAGAGGTTGACGTTGGTGGCGTGCTACCCTTCCCTTCTATGATCTCGGCTGGCCGAGGACAGGACCTTCCTCGGCGAGGTTCCTTGAGGACCTGGGCGTCCTACTTTCGTCCTCAAATATTTCTACTTCCTCGGCATGGCCTTTGAGCCTAATATAAAGTGGGCTGGGGTTGTCAAATCCTCAGACCCCACAATAGCCCCTTAAAATCCTGTTGCCCGGCTTCTCAGATGGGGATGAGGGTTTTGATGTCCTCGGGCCCTTGTTATGTCTCGTCAAGTCTTGTCCTCTCTCAATGCCAAAGTCTTTTCGCCTGTCTAAGGCACGTTTCTAGTGCTTCGGTATATGGAGTGTGCCCTCATTAAATTCTGGCGGCTTTACATTTCCTCACGCATAACAGTGTGATGATGATCTAACGTTAGGGATCTTTTTGACTTTATGGGCGGGAAAACCCATACAGTTATTTCTAGCTAAAGGTATAAATACCCATTTGAACCGATTTGCCTCTTTATTTTTGCATTCAAGAGTTCTTGTGCACGCATCCTGAGTCCAGCCAAATCTCTAACCACACTCACGTCTCTTTTCAACACAAAAAGCCTATCCGAGGAGCTTTTCCTCATTTCTGTAAGTCTTCTTTTCTCTCTTCTTTTCGTCTTTCCCCAAGTCTTTTAGCTGTTTCTAGAGATGGGTAGGTTCAAGAAGTTGGTCAAGTCTGAAGAGGCGATGGAGAAGTTCATCGCAGACTATAGGATACCCAGTAATGTAGGTTTAAGATACTGTGAGGCATGGGGGGTATTTTAGGAGGCAGGAGGGTGAAGTGGTAATTCCTATAATCGCCTTCTTAGAAGGTGGTATGAGAATCCCCATGGGTCCGGTGATGAGGGACTACCTCAGGCACTTCCGGCAATCCCCCACCTAGTGCGCCGTCAATGTTTTTAGGATTCTAGGGTGTGTGGATACCTTGAACGAGAAGATGGGGTTGAGGTTGACCCACCATTATGTAAACTGGTGCTACAACCTCCAACATCTGAAGGGTAAGTCCTACTACATGAAGACGAGGGAGGACAGGGTGCGGCTTATCCAATGCCTCCCTGGGTCCAGTAAGGGGTTAGATAAGGACTTCCTCATTGTGTCCGAGGAGTGGCACGATGGCCTTCATTGTCCGACGGAGGAAGGGACACCAGGTGGGGTAGTGAGAGTAGGAGAGAGTTTAATCTTCTGTGTTATACCAGTTTGCACTGTTCGTTTGCTAAGAAGAGTATGCTTTCTTTTTTGCAAATCCATACGCCTTCGAACGACACTTCCATTTGGTCAATAAGGAGGATTTGCAAAACGTACTGAGGGCAGAGGTCTTTGTGAACGAATCTGACAATCAAGTTAAAGTTGCTCACATGATCCTTGGATACGATCCAATTCAAAAATCATTCTTGGCTCCAAAGTACATGATCAGAGCCAAAGATCCTTGGCTTCACAAAATCACTGTAGCCGAGCATGGGTTCTTACTTCCTGAGGGATCTCCTGTTCCGAAGGGCATTCCGTTGGCAGGCCCTTCTTCACCCCACCAAGTTGCAAAGGTTGAGGGAGGAGGATTAGAAGAAGAAGAAGAAGTTGTTGACTTGGGCCCATCCGAGGAAGAATTTGGCACATTCAACCAAGTTTTTCTGTCCGAGGATCCCTCTGGTGATTTGGGCGACCCCAACTTATCCGAGGCAGACCTTTTGTCAGCAGGAAGTTCTCCTCGGGCCGAAATAGGTTACAAGAGAAAACCCCAAACCAGTTTATTTGACTTGATTGAGGGCCAGCCAGGAAAGGACGCGCCGGGGAAGCCTCAATACAAGCTTCCTCCTCCTCCCCCCAAGTCTCAGCCTACCCAGACCAGGTCATCTTCTGCTCAGTCCAGGCTTCCACCTCCTCCACCTCAGCCAAGTTTGCCGCCTAGGCCCGAGCCCATTGATCCTAAACAGAAGAAGGACAAAGGCAAACGACCCATGGGAGCAAACAAATCTCGTTCCTCCCAGGAGGAGGACGACGCTCGGCGGCCTTCAAAACAATTGAAAATAGGGCACCAAGGCTAGGACAAATAGGTTGCCATTTGTTGTGAAATTTTAAAATACTCGCAAGTGTACGAACCGTACCGAAGTATAGTTTGACAAGAACGAGGTCGAACCCACAGGGACTTGAATGAACGTAGGAAAATTAATTAAATCTTAACCAAATTAATCCTAATCTAGTTTAATAAAAATTGGTTGTTTTGAAATTAAATAAATTAAGCAAATAATAAAATTAAGCAAATAGTTAAACTAAGTAAGAGATATAAAACAACAAAAAAGATGTAAACAATCAAGGGAAAGGAATTAAGGTTTTGGAATCCGCCTTGTTAATTCATATCAGCATATATTTATAATCATTAATTTTTCCTAACTCACTACATGATAATCTAGAAATCAATCTTGCTATCATGGAAAATATCATCATTAAAACTTATGTTTAAAAATCTAAAGCATGTTCTTCTTCGCTTCTTAAGTATAAAACCAAATCATCAATTGTATCCGTAACCAAACAAATCACAAGATATATCCAATTCTAAAAATCAAATCATAAATTGTATCCATTGGCAGACAAATCACAAACGATATCCAATTTTATAATAAAAAATTAATAAACCAAGCATTCAATTAATTAAGACAAATCCTAAATCATGAGAAAAACATGATTGAACTCATATCTAGAATCCCATCTTAGTCAATTGATATGAAGCAAGAACAATTTAAATCATTAAAGAACAATTATTGTGAGAAAAATCAAATCACATAAATATTACTAATAATCCTTAACAAGGTTTCATCCTCAACCCTAATTATAAATTTAGCTACTCATGGTAATTGAAAGAAAACAAAAGAATAAAATACTAAACATTAAACTTAGACAAATAAAATAAAACTAACTGTCATAGAAGAAAACCAAAGAGGTAGCCACAGCCGCAGCTCTCTCTACGTTCAGCCCTCAGCCCTAGCACTAGCCTCCTTGAATTTTGCCCTAAAAAGCCTTTAAATAGGTCAAGGAATCCTATTACAAGTTGAATTCCCGTTTGGAGAAAATCCCAGATATTTAGGCTTCACTTAACCGACTATTTTGGCCCATTTAACGTCAGAATTCGGGCTTTTGGTAAACTACAAAGTTGTAGCCCTTTAGGTTAACTTTCCAGCCCAACTTGAATCATCTCGATTGGACATCTGAGCTGAAAGTTATGCAGAAAATACTAACTGATGTCCAGGCTGGAATCCTAATCCGAATTGGACTTGAATTTGGTGCAAATTTCCTTTGATTCCTTGCTCCAATTGGACTTAAATTTAATTCAGTTGGCCTTCTCTTGAATTCATGCATGGCTGGATGTAAGTTGGCTTGATTCAATTGGCTTAGCCCCACTTTTCATGTAAAGACCTTGTTACCTGCAATACAAAGATATTATATAATCAGTCACAAAATAACATAAAAATAAGGCTAAATATGTAGATATGTGAGTACTTTATTGTATATATTTCATGCACATCACCATTCAATCCGAGGCCCAAGCCTAGCTCCTTGCCTTAATGCTCTATGAGGAGCCCTTGTTGGACGATGCCTCCCTCAGGGATTTTCGAAGAGGCGAAGGCACGTATGTGGCCGACGCACTAGAGAGGTCCCTGCTACTCCCCGCGGACATGGCCGAGCTGGAGGGCTTGAGGAGTAAGGAAGTCTCCCTCAACCTCAAAAGGTACCTGGGCATGGTAAGGCTTCTAACACTTGTGACTCTCTTGACTCTTTTTTTTTTTTTTTTTGTTCTTTTGTTTGTTCTTTGGCTTTCTACTTATGGTGCACTTGTTTCAATTGGCAGACTGTCCAGGCCACCTTCAGGTTGAAAAAAGTGGCCAACAACCAGAGTAGGGCCCTGGATATGGAACGTGACAAGTGTCTAGACGCTGCTCAGACTCTTAAAGCCTCTAAGGCCGATCTCTCGAAAGCAAGGGAGAGCTGAAGGAGATGACAAGGGCTCAAGACAGCACTGAATTAGGCCTTGCCAGCGCTCAAAAGCAGGCCCAAGACCAGACGAAGTGCCTACTTGAAGCTAAGGATCAGCTGAGGATTGCCAAAAAGCAAATCGTTGACCTGAAGAAGAAGGTGATCGAGGCAGAGGGGGCCAGGGACGTCGTAGAGTTTACCAGGGATGAGGCCCTGAGGACCAAGGTAGAGGCAGAGTTTGCCAGGACCAAGGCTGAGAGCTCTAAAGAGAAGGCCGAGGAGGAGGCCTTCGAATCGGGGGTGGCCGAGACCTAGGCTCTTCTCAAGGCTCAAGTGCCTGGGATATGCAGGCTCTACTGTTCCCAGGTCTGGAATGAAGCCCTTAAATAAGTCGGGGTTGAGGCCTCAATCTGTGAAAGGTGGAGAATGTGTATTATCCCCTAGCCATTCGTGAAGCTGCCCCTGCTAGCCCCGAGGCTGGGGCTGCTCTTGAGGAGGCTGAGATTGCTCAACCAGAAGCTGCTCTAGCTGCAACAACCCCTAATGAGCCAGCTAAGGAAGCCGAGCATCCTGGGGTGAATGAAACAGATGAAGACCCCAACGAGGAAGCACTCCAGGATGCTGCAACGTCCACAGCTAATGCCCAGGCCCCTAATGTTGGGGAGACACCTCTTCCAGCTGACCCCCCTTAGGCTGCTATCCCAAGTGAGGGTTCCAAGGATCTTGAGACCCCTTTGCTAAGCCCCCTAAGAAAGGGATCAAGATGAAGCTGAAGAAATTGGCCTCCTTACACTTTTGCATCTTTTTTTTTTTTTTTAAACATTGTAATGTGACTTCTACTATGTAACTTTTATGAACTTAATAAAGCGCACATTTTATTTTCCCTTACTTACCCTGTTTATCTTTTCACTTGTACAATCCTAACTCTAGTTGTGCCTCGGCTGATCACAGCAATAATCATAATAATGTAAAGCTACTTATACAAATGGAAACCTATCGTTCTTTTATTTTGATTTAGAACCAGGATAGATCAAAGTCACTAGATCCTTCGGTTCTTTAAAGAACATTCAAGCTTATGGAGAAAGACCCTCTGGGTGCAGGACAAACAAAAACCATTTCCATGGCACCCTAAAATGCTTTAAGTGATACTCATGGGTTTTGTGCGCACCTAAAACGAGGCTATTGGGCCGTGACTCGCTTGGGCTCACAATCTATTTATATGGTGGGCTTGGATTTCCTACACTGGGTCGTTCTTGTGCTGAGACTGAGCGAAAACTATTCTATCCCTTTGTGTTAGTCTCGTATTCTCTCTCTCTCTGCTCTCTAATTTTTCAACAACCTTTTTCCCTCTCCTGCCCATCGTATTTATAGCCAGATGTTAGTGGAACAGTGATGATTGCCTCTGGCGCTAGTGCGTTTAGAGGTCCAATGCTGTTAGTCGTAAGTGGGCGTTTAGGTGGGAGTGGCCTTGGAATTGGTTCTTGCTCTCGGATGCTCGGCGACTGTGATTCCCGATCGCGAGTTGGTCGGACATTGGTTCGTCGAGGATTCAAGGAAAGATACCGGTTTGAACAGCCTGCGCACGTGAATGATGTCAGCGTGCCGTTCCCCGAGAATTCAAGGAAAGTAGTCCCATGGGCCCGGACACCTTGGTTGGCCCAAAGAGCCTTATTACCGTACAGGTTTAACTTTGAGATTTTTATTATAAGAAAGGTCATCGTCGTCTGCAATGATTACAACGAGCATCAAAATAGATAATTAAATTAGACTAGCTTGCTCATAGACCTCGTTTGATACTTAGGCAAATTCTGTACAATGTTAGTTTTTCCAAAGCAAATGACCCAAGGACCGGGCATAGCTCTGATTCCGTCTAACACTTATAATTTTTTTTTTTTTTTTTTTGAAGTGGCTAGTTTCCCTATAGGTTTGAGTCTGAGGACCATGCAAGACCTTGGTTCTGTCTAGTACTTGATTCTTCTTGAAGTAACTAGTTTCCCCATAGGTTTGAGTCCGAGGACCATGCAAAACCTTGGTTCTGTCTAGTACTTAGATTTTTCTTGAAGTAACTAGTTTCCCCATAGGTTTGAGTCCGAAAACCATGCAAGACCTTGATTCTGTCTAGTACTTAGATTCTTCTTGAAGTAACTAGTTTCTCCATAGGTTTGAGTCTGAGGACCATGCAAGACCTTGGTTCTGTCTAGTATTTAGATTTTTCTTGAAGTAACTAGTTTCCCCATAGGTTTGAGTCCGAGGACCATGCAAGACTTTGGTTCTGTCTAGTACTTAGATTCTTTTTGAAGTAACTAGTTTCCCCATAGGTTTGAGTCTGAAGACCATGCAAGACCTTAGTTCTACCTAGTACTTAGATTTTTCTTGAAGTAACTAGTTTCCCCATAGGTTTGAGTCCGAGGACTATGCAAGACCTTGGTTCTCTCTAGTACTTAAATTCTTCTTGAAGTAACTAGTTTCCCCATAGGTTTGAGCCCGAGGACCATGCAAGACCTTAGTTCTCTCTAGTACTTAAATTCTTCTTGAAGTAACTAGTTTCCCCATAGGTTTGAGTCCGAGGACCATGCAAAACCTTGGTTCTGTCTAGTACTTAGATTCTTCTTGAAGTAACTAGTTTCCCCATAGGTTTGAGTCCGAGGACTATGCAAGACCTTGGTTCTATCTAGTACTTAGATTCTTCTTGAAATAACTAATTTCCCCATAGGTTTGAGTCCGAGGACCATGCAAGACCTTGGTTCTGTCTAGTACTTAAATTCTTCTTGAAGTAACTAGTTTCCCCATAAGTTTGAGTCCGAGGACCATGCAAGACCTTGGTTCTATCTAGTACTTAGATTCTTCTTGAAATAACTAGTTTCCCCATAAGTTTGAGTCCGAGGACCATGCAAGATCTTGGTTCTGTCTAGTACTTAGATTGTTGTCAAAACACAAGGCATACAAGCATAATAGACTTAGAATTTGAGTTAGAGAAATGCATTCATTAATAATAATACCTTCTCAGGTTATTTATATTCTATGGACGAGGTACAGGTTTTTCATCTAAGTCTTCTAAGTAGTACGCACCTACCCCTGCTACAAAAGTAATTCGTTATAGTCCCTCCCAATTAGATCTCAGCTTTCCCTATGAGGGATTCCTGGCAGCACCCATAACTTTCCTTAATACCAAGTCCCCTGGTGCTAGAGGTCTTAGTTTCACGTTGGCATCATATCCCTGCTTGAGCTTCTGGTGGTAATAGGCCAGCTAGATCATTGCCCTTTCTCTCCATTCATCGATCAGATCCAGGCTCTTCCCTAATAGTTCATCATTACAGCTTGGGGTGAGGGAGTTTGTCCTCAGTATTGGGAAGTTTACCTCCAGAGGGATAATTGCCTTGGCCCCATAGGTCATGGCAAAAGGTGTTTCCCCCGTTGACCGCCATGGTGTAGTTCGGTAAGTCCATAGGACGTATGGTAGCTCTTCTACCCATCTTCCCTTGGCGTCATCCAGTCTCTTCTTAAACCCATTGACTATGACCTTATTGACAGCCTCGGCCTGTCCATTTCCCTGAGGATAAGCTGTAGTTGAGTACCTGTTCGTGATCCCCAGTTCATAACAATATCTTCTGAAGGCTTTGCTGTCAAATTGAAGTCCATTATCTGAAATGAGGTATGAGGGACCCCGAACCATGTAACAATGTTTCTCCAGATGAACTTCTTAGCATCCACGTCTCTAATGTTGGCCAATGGCTTAGCTTCAACCCATTTGGTGAAATAATTTGTGCCGACCAACAGATACCTTTTATTTCCTAGCGCCTTAGGGAAAGGACCTACAATATCCAGGCCCCACTAGGCAAACGGCCATGGACTGGACTAAGAGTTAAGGATCCCTTCTGGCTTATGAATATTTGGGACAAACCTTTGGCATTGGTCACACTTCTTGACATACTCCAGGTCTTCCTTCTGCATCCCCGGCCACCAATATCCCTGGGTAATGGCTCAGTGCGACAAGGACCTTCCTCCGGTGTGACTCCCACAGATCCCTTCGTGCAGCTCTTCAAGCAGTAATTCTGATGCCTCAGGGTGAACACACAGCAAATAGGGCCCAGAATAGGAGCGCCTGTATAACTTATGGTCCTCGGACAGCCAGAACCGAAGAGCATTTCTTCGTACCTTTTCAGCCTCTGACTTCTCCTCAAGCAGGACATCATCTTTGAGGTATCCCACTATAGGGTCCATCCAACTGGGACCCACTCCAACTTGATGGATATGAACCGTGCCTTTTGCCGCCTCACTTACTTTTTCAAGGTGCTCAACAAGAATAATCCGAGGCAGACCTCCCGCCGAGGAGGTAGCGAGTGTGGCCAATGAGTCTACATGGGTGTTTCCACTTCTGGAGACATGTGTCAAGCTGAAAAGGTCGAAGTCTGACTGCAAACATTTGACCTGGTTTAAGTACTCTTGCATCCTAGCATCTTTGGCTTCCAACTCCCCTTTTACTTGGCCTACTACCAATCTCGAGTCTGAGAACATCTCTACTATTTTTCCTCCCATTTTCTGCACCATGACTATCTCTTGTAATAATGCTTCATACTCGGCTTCATTATTTGTGGCTGAGAACCCAAGCCTCAGGGATTTCTCTATGACAGACTTCTTAGGGGATACTAGGACTATCTCCACTCCAGACCCCCTCTAATTTGCGATGCCATCAATGTACACTTTCCAACATGGGGGCCCTGAAATAGAGATGGCCCCAACTGATTTTCCATCCATGGTTTGCTTCTCTGCTCCTGTTTCCCCTGGGGGCTTGGCAAATTCGGCCACTAAGTAAGCCAAGACCTGGCCCTTTATGGAGGTCCGAGGCAAGTACTTGATGTCAAAAGCCCCAGGATTTTGTTCCACTTAGTGATCCTTCCCGTGTAATCAGCAATCCGAAGTACAGACTTCAAGGGTAGTTGGGTTAGAATAACCACTGTGTGAGCCTGGAAATAATAGGGAAACTTTTGTGTAGCGTGGACCACAGCTAGTATGGCTTTCTCCAAGGGTAGGTACTTGACCTCAGTTTCATGTAGTGACTTGCTAACGTAATAGACTAGCTTTTGAACGCCATTGTCGTCCCGTATCAGCACCAGGCTCACAGCGTGAAGTGCCACAGCAAGGTATGCGTATAAGACCTCGTCGGCCTCAGGATTGGACATGATAGGTGGCCGGGATAGGTATTCCTTGAGTTTCTGAAAGGTCACGACACAATCCGCGGACCACTCAAATCCCTTCCACTTGTTGATCAGGAGATAGAAAGGCCTGCACTTGTCAGCCGACCTGGAAATAAATCGATTCAGGGCCGCGACCATTCCAGTGAGTTTTTGGACCTCCTTGGAGTTTTGCGGAAGCTTTAGATTATGAATAGCCTTGATTTGGTTAGGATCAACCTCAATCCTCCTATGGGTAATAATGTAGCCTAAAAACTTGCCAGATCCCACGCCAAATGAGCATTTGAAGGCATTTAGGCGTAGCTTGTGCTTCCTCAGGACATCGAAGATGCAGCCAAGGTCTCCTAAATGCTCGAACACCCTTTTACTCTTCACCACCATATCATCAACATAGATTTCGATGTTTTTGCCCAATAATGACTCGAACATTCTCGTCATCATCCTTTGATAAATGGACCCTGCGTTCTTCAGGCCGAACGACATTACCTTGTAGTGGTAGTTCCTAACAGGTGTTACGAAGGTTGTCTTCTCCTGATCCTCTAGGGCTAGTGGTATTTGATGATAGCCCTGAAAGACATCTAAGAAGCTCATCCGAGGATGTCCTGCAGTTACATCCACCAGCTGGTCTATCCGAGGCATAGGAAACAGGTCTTTTAGGCATGCCTTATTTAAGTCTGTGAAGTCTACACAAACCCTCCACTTTTCGCTTTTCTTTTTGACCACCACGGTATTGGCCAACCACTCGGGGTAAAAAACCTCCTTGATAGCCCCTACACGCTTAAGCTTCTTCACTTCTTCCCTGATCGCATCAGCATGCTCTCTTGATGGGCGCCGAGGTTGCTGCTTCTTGGGAGTGATGGACGGATTGACATTGAGATGGTGACAGATGAAGGCTGGATCAATCTCTGAGGCATCACAGACATCCTATGCAAATACATCAATATTTCTTTTGAGGAATTCAATCAACTCCTCTTTCTCCTGAGAGGGCAGCTGAGCCCCGACTTAAAAGAACTTCTCTGGGTCATCACCAATGACCACCTTCTCTAGATCCTCACATTTTGCATCCTCGGCAGCTGCCTCAGGATGCGCCACCTAGGTCTTTGATTACTATAAGCTCTTTTCGGTAGAGGCCGAGGACTCCGCATCAAGCCGATGTGAAACAACAGCCACCATGCATTGCCTTGCTGTGGATTGGCAACCACGAATTTCGAGAACCTGGTCCCTTGACGGGAATTTCACCTTCTGATGCAAGGAGGCAACAGCCCCCAAGGTATAGAGCTAGGGCCTGTCGACGATGGCGGTGTATGGAGAGTAGGTGTCCACCACAATAAAGTTCACCTCCAATATCTCCGGGCTCATCTGGATAGGTAGCCTAATCATGCCTTTTGGAATAACAAGCTTCCCGTCGAAACTTATCAAGGGAGAGTTATAGGGCGTCAAGTCTTCCGGTTTTAACTTCAACCCTTTGTAGAGGTTGGGATACATGATCTTGGCCCCACTGCCAACATCCACTATCACCATTTTCACTTCGTAGTCCCCGATTCTGAGGGTGATCACCAGCGCATCCTCGTGGAGCGGGTGGTCCCAATCTTGTCCTCCTCTGAAAAGCCCAAGGTTGGGTGGAAACTCCTTCTGGCCCTCTTCGACTCTAGCTGTGATTCCTCGGCAGGCAGCTGAGCCACAGACAACACTCGTGAAAGGCGCGTGCCTATTCTTCCTAGCGCGGCCAAGATTACATTGATTGTCCTTGCGAGTGGCCTCAGTGCAGTATCTCTCTGGGGCTCCTGGCGGGTCTGGCCTTAATGACCACTAGAATGATGCAGGAGGTGTTTCAGCTTTCCTTCTCGGACTAACTAGTCCAGATGGTTTCAGAGGTTCCTACAGTCCTCCATGGTATGTCCGTGGTCCTAGTGGTATTGGCAGTAAAAATTCTGATTGCGCTTTGCAAGCTCTCCCGTCATCTTATTCGGCCACCTAAAGTATGGCTCGTTCTTGATTTTCTCCAACACTCGATGCATCGATTCTCGGAATACAGCGTTGATAGTCTGTGTGTTGGTTGCTCCAGATTGCCCTACGAAATCTCCCTTCGGGAGGTTGCTGTTAAATCGGTCCGACCTTAAATCCCTCCTCTCCTGAGGGATAACCTTTTCCTTTCCCTTGCCTTGTAGCTGGTATTCCTCTACTCGTTTGTATTTATTGATCTGATCCATTAGCTAACACATACTAGTGGCAGGGTTGCCAGTTAGGAACTTCCTTAAGCCGTACCCAACTGGGAGACTATTTTTTAAGGTGCTGACGGCTACGTCATCAAAATTGCCATCCAATTCATTATACATCTCCCAATATCTGTACACGTAGGCCTTTAGGGTTTCTCCATCATGCATGGATAAGGACAATAATGCACTCAAAGGCCTAGGAGCTCTGCTGTTGGTAACAAAACGAGAGCTAAAGGCTTGAGTTTACTGCCTGTACGAACCTATGGAGTTCGTTTTCAAACCATTGAACCACCTCATCGCCACTGGTCCCAGGCTAGATTGGAAGACCTTGCACATCAGCACCTCGTTTTTAGAGTGGACAGCCATCCTTTGATTGAACTGGCTCACATGCTCTACAGGGTCTGTTTTGCCATTATAAATGGTAAAGGTTGGCTGCTGGAATCGCCGAGGGAGCGTAGCCTCCTCTATATGGCTTGCGAAAGGTGACTTGGAGAGTTGATCTAGTACCCTGCTAATGGCATCACTTCCCAAGCCCCTAGAAGATGGGTTGTTACATTTACGCCTCTGGTAGTGCTCTTCCTCATGTGAGAAGGTCTCGTTTGGAGGAGTTCTCGACCTTGGCCTAAAGTCATCATCGCTTTCATCCTCAAAGGGCATGTCAAGGCTAGAAAGAGGTTGCCTTTGTTATGCAAGGCGCAACCTTCTCTTCAAGTCGTCTATCTCTCGCTGCATGGCCAGCTTGTTATCCTACCTCTAGGATACGTGACTCTTAACCTCTTCTGATTGCATGGCCCGGTCGTTATTTTGTCTCCGAAGCATGTGACTACCCCCACGAGAGTGGCTTCCGCTGGTCTGTGTGGTGTGTACACTTCCCTCTCGAAACCTTCCATTCTCTTCATTTCGGTCACGCTCGGGGTTAGGAAAGTTGCCCCGTTGTTGGGACCCGGCCGATTCAGGTTGATGGGTGCCTAATTGATGAGGGCCTGATCCTACTATGCTTGTTTGTTGCCCTTACTAACACACAAGTTCTTCCCACAGACGGCGCCAATTGTAGGGTCCTAGTTTAAGCACTGCTACTATTAGATAAATGGACTCAAGCTTAACGAGCCCAATACAATAAATTTGTAGAGAATGGGTTTAAGAACTAGGTCTTAGCTGAGGATTACAACAACTAAACATGGATATGAATGGATTGATTAACTAGGAAATGGATTTGAAGTATGAAATTCTGTCCTCGGCCCTCAACTGAGGGCTTTGTAGTTCTTATTACTTTTCTCAATGACTGGATACAAAAGCTCCTAAGATGATACAAACTACTACCGTGTTTTTAGTTTCTAATTGCCTCCCCCTCATTTTGGAGGACTTCTTATATTATATATTCCCTCTTAGTTGATTTTGGTCATCCATCTGTTGATCATGCAAGTTGCTACTTAAGTGCTTGTCCCATCAGCCACCTTCCTCAGCTTTCTGTGAGTTGCAGCAACCTAGACAACACTGCTCAGGGGTCATTCCCTCATTAATGCGGTCAGAATGTTAGTTGTGGGCATTTAATGTAGAGATGACAGTTCTTCCTGGAATTACTCCTCCACCATGCTTCCATGGCTGACCCATTGTATTTGTCTTCTTCTTGAGATGCTTTGGGAGGTTACCGTTGGTGGCGTGCTGCCCTTCCCTTCTATGATCTCGGCTAGCCGAGGACAGGACCTTCCTCGGCAAGGTTCCTTGGGGACCTGGGCTTCCTACTTTCGTCCTCGGACGTTTCTACTTCCTTGGCATGGGCCTTTGGGCCTAATATAAAGTGGGCTGGGGTTGTCAAATCGTCAGGCCTCACAATTAACTAGCATGTAACTCACTCTATGTGTAGTTGCAATTCTACATATACCAAGATTTGTACATCATACATTTAGCTATAGTATTTTAATATTTTTAGGTTGTATTTTTTATTTTAAGTATTTTTTAACTGTAGCTTATATATAACTTAAACCATGATAATCTCATGTAATTTTTTGTTAATATCTAAATTTTAAATATTCTATAAATATATAACAATACTTATCATTTTTTTGGTTACTAAAATGAAACATATCAGTGGCACATAATATTTCTAGTATGTTACATAGTCCATAAAATGTTACATATTATTCTAAGATCAACCTTAAGGTGATTTAGATCATAGGTACTAACGCAACAACAACAACAAAAATTATGAAATTAAATGTGTGATTGGTTCATTTAATATATATGATTTTAATTTCCCAAATTAACTTAATTCAAGTGGTTTCTCCAAAAAAAAAAAAAAATTTAATTCAAGTGGATCGATGTGCAAATGCAAGAAAAGCTACTATTTAAAAAAAAATAGTGTCTATTAATTGTTAAGACAAAGATGTAAACTTATTAGTAAAGAAGAGAATTAAAGAAGAAGAAGAGAACAAAGAAACTTACCTGTTGTGGTGTATTTGGAGCACATCGTGGAACTAGTGCCTGTATTAAAAAATTAGATCAAGTTTAGAGTTTTTCTTCTTTTTTTTCTTTTGCTAATTCAATAGCTGGAAGATGGAGTACTTGAACTCCGATATTTCCATTGGAAACACCAAGAACTATTAATTGAACTTCAAAGCTCTTGACATATTTAGAGTTATACAACATAATCTTTTGTATATAGTTTGACCTAATTCAAACTATCTACTACCTCTTCTAAAAAAATAAATAAATAAAACTATCTACTACCAATTAGTACATTTCAAAATAGAAGTTCAAAATAAAATAGAAGTTCAAAATAAACTAAATTCAAAATAAAAAATAAAAATAAGAAGTTTTTCGCACCAACGTTCTTGCATAATATTAATTTTACTAAATTAACTTAATTCAAGTGGATTTACATTCGCAAGAGCTACTATTCTTAATTTGTGTCTTTTAATTGTCAATATAAAGATATAAAATTATCAGTAAAGGGTTTTTTTTTTTTTTTTTTTTTTTTTTTTTGAGAAGGTAGTTGAATGTTCAAAATGGGTATGAAACACCCTTGAACGTTTAGACCTCAAATTATAAATTATCAATTCAAGCTTATTATCAAACAATTAATGTGTGGAACATGAATATAAGCCAAACACAGAATTGATAAACAATCTAAGCCAAATATAAACACATCCACAACAGTAAATATAAGGCAAAGATAAAGGGAAGGAAGATGCAAACACAAGAACAACACGCGATGTGTTATCGAAGAGGAAACCAAAGCCCTCGGCGTAAAACCTCTCCGCCGCCCTCCAAGCGATAAATAATCCACTAAAAAATGTAGTTGGGATACATGAACAGCAGAAGACCCTCCAAACTTAATCTACTCAATGTACCTAAACTCTCCAAGTTTCTTGCTCCAACGAGGTTGCGTCGAACCTATTTCTTCTTTAACTTACCGGATTTCGCTATAAACCATAGCATCAACCAATAGACATTGGTTCCTTCCTAAGTACTTCCCAAAAGCACCAAATGAACCTTCTCACGGATATAGGTAGAGTGAGAAAATGATTTGGTAAAGAACCTCTCAAAGATGTATCAATGGAAAGGGTGAGAGTAGAGGAATTTGAAGAGTCTCTTAGGTGAAAATTGTGGATGAATCAATCTTATTTTTCTCTAGGTTTTCTCTCTCAAAATTCTCTTTGGAAGCTCTCTCTATTTAGTGGGTATAAGGGTCTATATATAGTGGTAAGTGTTTGGAATATGAAGAGACAGTTTTTCCCAAACAGGGCTAGTTGGCGGCTTGGCCTCGCGACTGGTCTGAGTCGCGAGTTCCAGTCGCGAGTTAACAGCTTGGCCAGCCTGGGCATTTTTGTCCTGTAGTGCACCAGCTGGCAAAACGCTTCAGCTTCCTGCATGCTTGGCACTTGACTCTCATCTGGCGGCTTGCACCCGCGAGCCCCCAGTCACAAGTCCCTGCTTCTTTGCATAATGAGGAACATTTCTTCATACACTCTCACACACTACCCTTACAAGAATCCCACCTAAATACAAGGTTACTAAATGCTAAAATACAAGCAAATTTGACACGGAATAAAGCCAACAAGATGGTTGATTAAATTCAACCTTACAGTAGTAAAGGGGAAAATTAAAGAAGAAGAAGAAGAAGAAAAAGAGAGCAGAAAAAATTACCTGTTGAGATATATTTGGAGCATGTCGAACCAGTGCCTGCATTAAACAATTATATAATTTTTTTTTTTAGAATCAAAGTTTAGAGTTATTACAACACAATTTATTTCATTGGTTTGATGTGTCAATATATATATATATATATATATATATATATATATATATATAGTTTGACCTATTGATTTGATCATATAGATACATGAATAAGTGAGTAAAGCATTTATATTCATCCATAAATAGGAAATGCTAATTTCCCTTAAAAGGTAAATAAATACTAGTTGTTACCGTTAAACCTTAAAATAAAATAAAATAAATGATAGGTCGATAATATTTTCACAATAAAAGGCAGATTGTTAATAGTGGATAAAAAAGTAATTTCAATTATGAATTCAAATTATAACTAATTATAACTTATCACCTAAAATTTATTGTAAAAATATTGTGAATGTAGCTTTTTATTAAATATATATATATATATATATAGCCATATAAATATTTTAGTAATTTTTCCTATGAGTAATGATATATCCATATTTTTACAACAAATTTTAAATAGTAAGTTGTTATAGCATTCACATCAGCTCGCTCAAAAAATTTCGTCTTTTTTAGCATAAAACCTACTTTTTCTATTTTACATAATCATTTTTCAAAATATTCCACATCACATTATCTATTTTATATTATGTGAGTGATTTTGATAATAAATGTGTAAAATTAATATCTTTTTCTATTTTGCATTAATTGATGCAAATACTCTTATTCTAATTTCATTTTGAACTTACTACTAGCATTATTTTTCTAAAATAGCCAAATATGAAGGAGTTAGAGCATCCTTATCAAGAATGCTAAAATTTTTAGCATTTAACACTTTAAAAATCTACTTTATTTATTATACCATCTCACTTTAAAATACATCAAACATCAAAACTTCTATATTTTTTACCATTTCATTTAAATAATATAAACTACTCATTAAAATAATGATAAAACAACTTAACACAAACAACCAGCCAACCACCTCACCAACATGAGAATAAAAAACTATTTTTTTTTTTTTTTTTACAATTCAGGCTACAGTGAGCTTGTATTAATACAAGCTCACTGTGCAAGTATGCCAAAAATTTTACAATTTGAAAGTTTTGATGGAGTTGCTTTTTTGGTGTTTTGATGCTAAAATTTAGCATATACCCCTTTTAGCATCATTAATGAGGATGCTCTTACACATATATGGTTATAAACAAATTTTATTTTAGTAATTTTTCCTATACTTGCTGACTTGCTGTTTACTCTTTATATTTTTCAACCCAAAATGAAAAAGAAAAAAACAAAAACATTTTCCTTACCTGTTGAAGATTTGGGGCACCTGCAAGAAGAGGGAGGCCTGCCTTGGCCCGGAGCAAGACGTAGCTATCCAAGAAGTAGTTATGGTGGGGATGCTGCTGCTGGTGCCTCCGTGCCTCATAGCACGTAGAACAAAGGTCGTAGGTGTTACCTCTAGCATTGTCAAAGCATGCAACGCACGTGAAATACAGTCCCATTAGGTAAATTCCACAGTAATCACACAGCACAGGCCTGGTTTTCAAGATGTAGTAAAACGTGAGGACTTCAAAGAAATCCAAGAACCCATCTCCATTGCGGTCCAAACTACGGAAAAAATTGGGGTCGCCCCTGTTGTATCCGTTTTGAACGAAGAATTGGATGAACTCATCGATGCTAACTCCCCCATCGCCATTCGTATCCATTGAATTGAAGAACTCTGTTGCTAGTTGCCTAAGTTCATCGGAGGCATTCGTATAGTAAGCTGAAGCAGCCATGTGTAACTCTTCCATATTTGCCATGTCAAAAGCTGCTTGAGCTGCTTATTGAGTTATACGTTTAATTTGGCAATATGAAGATTGCGTTTCTTTTTTTGTTTTTTTGAGAAGTACATGCTTTTCAGTGCTTCCATGCACTATTTATAGAATTCACAAACTTCTTTTTTAACAAAATTTTTATTAAAAATAGGTCCTACGGCACTATTTACACATTTAAAAATTATTTTGCTACATCATTAGTTTTCAGTTTTCGACAAAATAAGTAGTATCTAAACAAACCATTAGTTAATGATATTAATAATTTCACATTCCAACTTGGATGCTCGGACTGTGATTGATGGTACTTCCAATTCCACATTGGATGTTTGTATCAGATAATTTTTTCCACCGTGTTTGACACTTCACATGATATTAAAATTTTCCTGCCCAGTTTTCCACTTTCCTGGTTTTCCACATTGGATGAACTTTGGAGCATGATAAATTTCCATCGCGTTTGACACTGAAAGATTTTTCTATTTTTCCGCTTTATTTGTCACTTTGCTTTTTACCTATTTCCACATTGAATGTACAGGCTATATCCTTAATTCATAAGTTGATAGCCAATTTTGACCATCTTGTTTTACGTGTTAAAACGACGAAGATATCCATTAGAACATCTTCAACAACTTCTCCAAATTTTTTACAGTTTAGAGAATGAACAGTAACATTTAACTTTTACATATTCATTTTTTCAAATACACTTTCCAACAGATTCTCTATCTTATTTAAATATTATTTCTTCATTTATTATTTATTCTTTTTTTAATCATCATTTATTCTTTTTTTAACAACTATATTTTTAATGAGAAGTGTTATATTCACAACATTTTACGCAATACTTTCACAACAAAATTTATGTAAAAAGTTGTTACTAGTTCTAATTTGAACCCACTACTAAAATTATTTTTTTACTCATCAATATTATCTAATAACAATCCGTTACTTAAAATTTATTGTGAAAATATTGTGGTAGCATTTCTTTATTGCAATTTTTTATTTTTTATATTATTTTTCCCTTCCACCCCATCTGGACACGTTTCTTCTTCTTCTTCTTCTTTTTTTTTTCTCTTGGTTTTTTCTCCACCACCCACGTATCCCACTCCTTTCCTCTATCTACCTTCTTTTTCTTTTTCTTCTAGTTCATTCCGGAGCACTTCTTCTTCTTCAGCTTTCTCTCTTTCTCTAGCTCTTTCTTTTTTTACTTTTTCTATTTCTACTTCTATTTTCTTTCCTCTTCAGCTCACTTCACACACACACACACACACACACACACACACACACACACACACCCACACGCACGCACGCACAGCCGACATGGCCTTTGCCTATCTTTCTTTTTTTTTTTTTTTTTTTAATCTTGTTCTGATTCACTTTGTTGTTGCAATGGAGCTTAGATAGGCTTTCATGCTCTTGATTTGTTGTTTTTATTTTTATTTTAGATTTGTTGTTCTAATTAAATTTTTATTTTTTCATGTTCTTGATCTGTTACTGTGTTTGTGTTGATTGTGTTACCGTTTGAGAGGGACACAGATGAACAAAGAAGAGAGGAGGAAAGAGAAAGAATTTTTTTTTATTCAGATGGATATTTTTTTAAGATAAAATAATGGTTTGAAGTTGCTACAGTGTGTTCTCTAAATTAAGAGAATTACTGTAGCAACTTCAAAAAATAATTTAGAACTTTGAGGGATATTCTTTTCATTGGGACCAATTACGTGGAACCTTTCGAGACAGATATAGTGAATTTCTTGTGCGTATGAAGTAAAATAATTGTTTGAGTAGATTTACCAAGAAAACCTTAAATGTTGGTTGATTTGAAAGTTTTGAAATCTCAGGCAAGAAAACCAACTAGCATATACGCAGGAATAGAAGCAAAGGACCAATCTGGCTGCTCATGGCAATTTCGCAACGGATGGATGACTATTCCATGCTTTGTTGATTGAGTTGATTCCATCAGAGCAACCACAGAGGCTTTGCTTTGTTTTAAAATTTATTTTTTCCACAAAGGGTGGGCTATACTCAACCGTACACAACAGAAACAGAACCGAGCTAAGGATCCGGATCCTCTCCATTTCCCTTTGAAATGGAGAGGCTCCAGTACACGGTGGGGATTTAAGCTAAAGAGTATCAATGGCCAAAAACGTGCCACGTCATTTAAAAGAAAAAAACACACTTAACTCAACAAATTCAACTCTGATTAAACTAACCGGACCTCTTTTCTCTCACCAGCCGTTCAAACTCTCTCTCTCTCTCTCTCTCTCTCTCTCAAATTTCAGAGTTCAAACTCTCTTAACCTCCACTTCTAGCATTCTCAACTCAACCCATCAGCAAAAACAAAGAAAAAACCTTAGCTCACCAGAGATCTCGACACCCATACACGCATCCTTTTTAGACCCAGATCAGAGAGAGAGTAAGGGTTGGGGTTTGGAGAGAATCGGGTGTAGAGAGAGACATTGATGCTTTTCAGGCCCAAATCAAAGAAGGTTAGGGTTTGGGTTTTGGAGAAAATCCGGAAAGAGAGAAGTTGATGATCTTTCAGGTTTGATCTATGGAGGGAAATGAGATTAAGAGACAGAGAAAGAGATTTTGGTCGAAGGAGAGAAGAAGCCACCATCGGAGGTGGTCGTTGCGGTGAGCCAGCTTTGCCGATTTGGTTCAGACCCAAATCAGAGAAGGTTAGGGTTTGGGTTTGGAGAAAATCGGGAAAGAGAGAAGTTGATGCTCAATCTCCATGGCTACTGCTAGCAGCCACCGTGTTCCGCTCCACCAATTCCGGCCGTGGTTCCGGTAAATTTCCTCTGTCTCTCTCTTTGATTTTTCCTTCTTTTAATTTTCTCAACCCAAAAAAAAAAATTTGTTCTGTCTAATGGGAGAGAGAGAGAGAGAGAGAGAGAGAGAGAGAGAGAGAGAGAGAGAGAGAGAGAGAGAGAGAGAGAGGGAGAGAGAATGCAGCGAATTTTACATAGTTCTGTCTAATGACCTATGTCGATAGCGGAAGTTCCTTAGTGTATACTTCTTTACTATAGCGATTGTGTGCAAATTATATCTAATTCAATATATATAAGATGTGGTCCTGTGGAAGTGTCATGGTGTTGCCATCTTCTCATTCCCGTGTGGGCAATAGAAGTGTCATTTTAATTCAGAGCAAATTAGCCTGTTTCTTCCATTCATAATCAATATAATACAATGTGGGTGTCCCTTTAGACTGTGTGTATATTTCCCTTAGAAATTGTTTTACTTCTAGCTTTTGGTCAAAATTGTCACTGTCATGGGGTGCTTAATTTGGAACAAATATTTGAACTTGAGCGTTTCAAGAGATCATAAAATTTGGATACTTTTTATGATAAACCGGGGTGATGTCTTCCATATCCTTCAATGATCCCCTACTAGATGATGAATTAAGAGGCAACAAAGGCATCTGATTTCTGATGACCTTTAAGTACTCATTAAATTCAGTTGTTAGATCCCGATTTTTTCAAAAGTTCTCCAAAGTAGTCTTCTTGATGAACCATTATACTTTATATATTTACTATGATATTTTTTGAAATGTGTATTGGTGTCTTAGGTTATGCTCTGGCACTGGATGTGACTGCCAGGGAAACTCAAGCTCCTGCGAAGGTACGTTTCTCTCTTTTAAATCTTAATTTTTCATGTACAATGAGATATTTAATTGAAAATGTCTTTATTCCTTTACTTTTTTTTAACATTCTTCTCTGTTGTTTTTAGTGTTAGTAATTCTCTTTTGTGTTGTTTTTTGTAACAAAACTTGGTAATTTCCTAATCCATGCTGCCTTATCACATTGTCTCCCTTTTTGTATGTTTAAGAATAACAAAGTTGTCTCATTTTTCATATGCATGAAGTGACCATGATTACTGGAGTGATGTTTTGCCTGAAGCATGTTATTTAAGAAGTAAGGTATTGGGAATGTAAACTTTGAAGAAATTTTGGCAAGTTTTCATATATATATATATATATATATATGTTTTCTGATTCTGCTGATTAAGAATGCAAAATTGTCATAGGTGGTGTATGTGTGTGCTTAAGAAATTGAGAAAATGGTGAATTGATGTCTAACGTTGTATTTTTATTACTGGATTAACTCATACAGTTTTACCATGTATTCAATTCTGTCTTGCATTCAGATACAAGTTTGTCACTGTTATGTTTTATGTTAATGTGGTTTCTTTTTCGTGCTATATATGCCAGTCTGCAGGTCTTCCATGGACAGTAGCTAAAGGGCAGGACACCTTCACACCAATCGGTTCTGTTGTAAGAAATTAACTGTAGTTTTTCCATGCTTCTCGTTCTGCTAAAATTGTCTATATTGAATCAGAAATTAATTTCAGATCAAACAGGTGCACTCAGCACACACATATGAGAAGTTACTGATACCAACAAATATGGATTGGGAGTGGAAGGGGGAAATCTATGAAATAATTTTCGTAAATTTTGTGATTTCTTTGTAAGTAGTTGAGGACGAATAAGGGGGCATATCTGTTGGCAAATAGAAATCTCTACCATCAACCCTGCTTCTCTGTATTCATAGTAGTTTAGGTTTTAATATGTATAATCTCCACCATTTCTTCTAGATCAAAAATCAAAGGAAAGAAATAGCTTTAAATAATAGCAGTTAGTTACCTGTTAATTCATTAGTTTGAGCATTTATTTTCCTTTTCTATTTTGTCTTGAGGCATACTTGAAAGCTCTTAGTACTTGTCTGATCAATCACACTGAAATTTTATGTGGTTCTTATTTGATTCTCCAAATATTTATGCAGCTTCCCTAGGAATCGGTGCCAGATCCTGACAACTTAGAACTGTGGTTAAAGGTTCGAAACCTCTGTGCTTAAAGTTTCCTAAATACTTACAGAATGCTTGTTCATAGTATGGTCATTCCAAATTGAGTGAGGTTGACTGGATTTGCTTCACCACAGGTTGAAGGAGAAATGCGACAGAAAGGCTCAATCAAGGATATGATATTTAGGATCCCGTTTCTCATTAGCCACATAAGTTCAATCATTACGCTTCTGGAAGGAGACGTCATTCTAACAGGGATTGGGATCCTCTCTATTTCCCTTTGAAATGGAGAGACTCTAGTACATGGTGGGGATTTAAACTGAAGAGTATCAATGCTGTGAGTCATAACATATATTCATTCAGTTAGAAATTAAACCCAGTCATAACATAGAACCTATTACAAGCACTCCATGATGTATTGAAGCCATATCTTGTTGTCAATAGGCTAATTATTTTCAGTTTAACTGAAACATTAAATGTATTTTCTATTTTGACACTAGGTAGTTTCATTGTTCATTTACAAAAACTTTTTCAAGAATTTAGAATCCAAACCAAGAAAAATGTAACAAAATTTAGTTACATTGGTTTGAGTGTGTAATACAATGTAATTGATTGTTGGTTTGAGTGTGTAATACAATGTAATTGATTGTGTGCTTTTTTATTTCTAATTTCTTGTAATGCTTCAAATTGAACAATTTTAATGTTGCCTATACGGTCTTGAATTGATGCACGAGTTTGATCCAATAATAATGAATAAAGTTAATAATGAACAAAATTTTATTGAAATGTATACTTTGATTACAAAACTATTAGAACAAGAGCCCTAATTAAAAATACTGTCATGGGCAATTATTTATTTCACTCAAAAAGAACCTAAAATTTGCATTCACAAATTCTGTAAGGATGCAAGTTGAAGCCCAAGTGTAATAAATAAGATTATACCCAAGCAAAATACTTCCATTCAAAGCAATTTTTGAATTATACAAGTGGCTGAAGTTTAGGTATCCAAAAAATATATATATATTTGTACAATACTTCTTAATGGTAGAACTTATACAAGTGTGAGAACATGTATTCTTCACTAACATAAAACATTCTAAACTTAGCACTAATCCCTCCAGCAGATGCCATTTCTCGCTCTTGGTGATCAAATGAAGAATAGCATTCCTTTTTTTTTTTTTTGACATCAAGAATAACATTCCTTTAATCATGCCAGTCAACCTGACAAAAGAACAAAACGTGATTTTAATGATAAACATAAATCAAAATTTCCAATTAATAGCAAGCACAAGTGAAGCGCCATAAGATCACTATCACTATTTACTTCTAAATATGTAAGTTTGTTGAGGGTTTAGCTTGGGAATTTCCATCTTAAGAACTCAGCTAAGGGACCAACATTAAAAGTGAAATACAAAGCAGATTATATAGTCTAAATGTTCATGAGATACATTTAATTCCTTTGTAATCAATGACATAATATGCCAGATGCACAACCCAATTTAACGGGGCAATCAGAAAATAACAAATGCATTTTGCATTAAGGAGAAGCAGATTATATAGTCTAAATGTTCATGAGATACATTTAATTCCTTTGTAATCAATGACATAATATGCTAGATGCACAACCCAATTTAACGGGGCAATCAGAAAATAACAAATGCATTTTGCATTAAGGAGAAGCAAAGACTAAAAAAGGGCATCAAAGCAAAATTACGCTCCAATAAAGGTTGCCACTAAAAGAATCTGAAAAGAGGCCCAAGGTATTTAGTGGCAAATGCAAGTGAAAATTTTTTGGCATGAATTTTATTTCAAGATAAGCCAATTAAATTCACAGCATGCTTAATTGTTTAAAGCTTCTGTGCTGGACAAAAACAACAGGGAGCACCAATGGACAAAAACAAGAAATCAAACCCAGAGAAGGAAAAATACTTTGTTATATTTCTCCATCTTTCTCCTTCCATATATGTTTATCAAATGCAAGATATCATACATCCACAATGAAGTTGCAAGCCATGCAACTAATCCAAATCTTTAAACCTATTTTCATGAATTATGATTCAAAATATAACCATTTAAATGCTAAGATAAATTCGTTCTTACATTAAACAAGCAGCTAGACTATAAACACTTAAACTCATCATACTGTCATACACATGAAAAAAAAAAAAAAAAAAAAAAAAAAAAAAGATCAAGAAATACTCCAATTTGGACCCAAAAAAAAAAAATTGAAGTTTAGAATTTTGGTAATTGTTTATTTCCAATCTGCACAAAATTACACGTTCCCTTCTTGTTATATTCACCAAATATAAAATGGGTTTCCTCTATCATTCTAGATAAACTTTCCAAATAAGAAGGAACCCCATCTCTCAAAAACCATGACTTGTTGACTCTAGGCCTTTATTGATCTTGTTCATCGTCAAAACCCCAACCAAGCCAGGCCTACTCAAAAGTTATATACAATTCCTTTTTCTCAGTCCTTATACAGTGAAAAAGACTTTTCAAAAAGCAAAAAAGGAATTATTCAGATTCAAAAAAAATTTATCTTGTTTTCTCTCACACAATAGGTTTTTAGCTTTCTAAACTATCTTCTAAATAAAGTTTTTTACATTCACAATACCTTACTTCTTAAATAACATGCTTCAGGCAAAACATCACTCCAGTAATCATGGTCACTTCATGCATATGAAAAATGAGACAACTTTGTTATTCTTAAACATACAAAAAGGGAGACAATGTGATAAGGCAGCATGGATTAGGAAATTACCAAGTTTTGTTACAAAAAACAACACAAAAGAGAATTACTAACACTAAAAACAACAGAGAAGAATGTTAAAAAAAAGTAAAGGAATAAAGACATTTTCAATTAAATATCTCATTGTACATGAAAAATTAAGATTTAAAAGAGAGAAACGTACCTTCGCAGGAGCTTGAGTTTCCCTGGCAGTCACATCCAGTGCCAGAGCATAACCTAAGACACCAATACACATTTCAAAAAATATCATAGTAAATATATAAAGTATAATGGTTCATCAAGAAGACTACTTTGGAGAACTTTTGAAAAAATCGGGATCTAACAACTGAATTTAATGAGTACTTAAAGGTCATCAGAAATCAGATGCCTTTGTTGCCTCTTAATTCATCATCTAGTAGGGGATCATTGAAGGATATGGAAGACATCACCCCGGTTTATCATAAAAAGTATCCAAATTTTATGATCTCTTGAAACGCTCAAGTTCAAATATTTGTTCCAAATTAAGCACCCCATGACAGTGACAATTTTGACCAAAAGCTAGAAGTAAAACAATTTCTAAGGGAAATATACACACAGTCTAAAGGGACACCCACATTGTATTATATTGATTATGAATGGAAGAAACAGGCTAATTTGCTCTGAATTAAAATGACACTTCTATTGCCCACACGGGAATGAGAAGATGGCAACACCATGACACTTCCACAGGACCACATCTTATATATATTGAATTAGATATAATTTGCACACAATCGCTATAGTAAAGAAGTATACACTAAGGAACTTCCGCTATCGACATAGGTCATTAGACAGAACTATGTAAAATTCGCTGCATTCTCTCTCCTCTCTCTCTCTCTCTCTCTCTCTCTCTCTCTCTCTCTCTCTCTCTCTCTCTCTCTCTCTCTCTCTCCCATTAGACAGAACAAATTTTTTTTTTTGGGTTGAGAAAATTAAAAGAAGGAAAAATCAAAGAGAGAGACAGAGGAAATTTACCGGAACCACGGCCGGAATTGGTGGAGCGGAACACGGTGGCTGCTAGCAGTAGCCATGGAGATTGAGCATCAACTTCTCTCTTTCCCGATTTTCTCCAAACCCAAACCCTAACCTTCTCTGATTTGGGTCTGAACCAAATCGGCAAAGCTGGCTCACCGCAACGACCACCTCCGATGGTGGCTTCTTCTCTCCTTCGACCAAAATCTCTTTCTCTGTCTCTTAATCTCATTTCCCTCCATAGATCAAACCTGAAAGATCATCAACTTCTCTCTTTCCGGATTTTCTCCAAAACCCAAACCCTAACCTTCTTTGATTTGGGCCTGAAAAGCATCAATGTCTCTCTCTACACCCGATTCTCTCCAAACCCCAACCCTTACTCTCTCTCTGATCTGGGTCTAAAAAGGATGCGTGTATGGGTGTCGAGATCTCTGGTGAGCTAAGGTTTTTTCTTTGTTTTTGCTGATGGGTTGAGTTGAGAATGCTAGAAGTGGAGGTTAAGAGAGTTTGAACTCTGAAATTTGAGAGAGAGAGAGAGAGAGAGAGAGAGAGTTTGAACGGCTGGTGAGAGAAAAGAGGTCCGGTTAGTTTAATCAGAGTTGAATTTGTTGAGTTAAGTGTGTTTTTTTCTTTTAAATGACGTGGCACGTTTTTGGCCATTGATACTCTTCAGCTTAAATCCCCACCGTGTACTGGAGCCTCTCCATTTCAAAGGAAAATGGAGAGGATCCGGATCCCCGAGCTAAAGGCTTCTGTCAGAAATACTGAATGAATAATGTTGTATTTCGTAAATAATAAAATATACAAGAGTGTCTTTATAAAAGAAGCAGAGTGTGTGGTACAAGTATGTGTAAGTATGTGTGTAATACAAGTAAACAAGGTGAGCCTAAAACCCACAACCTATTACACGTTAACAACCCTCTCAAACTCAAGGTGGGTGTGAGACTAACTTGAGGTTGTCACCCAAAGCACGAAAGCGTACCTTAGGATGTGACTTGGTGAAAATATCTACAAGTTGATTTTTAGAGAAGACCGAGAACAACTTGAGAGCACCATGAACAAGATGATAGCGGATAAAAGGACAATTGATCTCGATGTGTTTAGTTTGTTCATGAAAGACATCATTGTGAGCAATACAAATGGCACTCTGGTTGTCACAATAAAAATGAGTAGTAGAGGATGTAGACATACTTAAGTCCTTAAAAAGCCATTGTAGCCAAATGAGCTCAGATGTGGTATCAGCAAGGGCACGATATTCTACTTCAGTACTGGAGTGGGCCACAAGGGTTTGTTTCTTACTTCACCAAGAAATCAGAGAAAAACCAAGAAGAAAGCAATAACCAGTGGTGGACTTACATCAGTGAGATCTCTTGCCCAATCAGCATTAGAGAATGCACGAAGAACAAGAGGAGACTAAGCAAAGTAGAAGAGGCCATGGAAGAGAGTGCTCTTCAGGTATCGAAAAATGCACAGAACAGTAGTATAATGAGTCAATCGTGGAGCAGATAAATACTAGTTTACCTGGTGCACAGCCTAAAAAATGTCTGGACGAGTGACTGTGCTTGGTTGAGATTTTTGAGAATGCTGGTAGGTCATGCTAGGGTTTGAATTTGATTGGATGATTCTGGATTCTAGAGGACTGTGCGTAGACTTAGAGACCAAGAAATTTCACACATATATAAGGCCATACGGGTATATACCTAATCGTTTCGTGTTTTCAAGTTTCAACATTATCCTTTATTTGCAAACAAATCTAGTTTTGACAATGCCTTTGACTTGTCCTTTGTCAGATGGTAAGGTATCTCATATTTTCATATTACAGTTTAGAATATCAGGCACGTTTTTTGTGTCAAGCTTTTTTTTTTTTTTAGTATTTTATTTATTAATAATTTCATATTTAGGATAGAAGGATTTGAACACTATTGCAATTTTCGAGATTTATTACAGGGTACCGACCATGCCTTAGATATGTGAAAAATCGTAATTGGAATAATATTATATATTCACAACTTATTGAAATAAAAACTCATGATTAGAATAACTTAATTTTCATGTGTGAAACTTTTAATATATATATATATACCCCACAACAAGTTTTTTTTTTTTGTCAAAAGTTATCTCACAACAAGTTTTCTCAATGTTTGTGAAAATTTACATATCACTAAATTAATTGATTTTTGTGTGGTCATAAGAGATTACAAATCATTTCCAAAACATACAAAATTAAAATAAATTAATTAATTAAAATAAAATAAAAAAAGATTATTGGTTTTGTGATTAGAACAAGATTCGATCAATTATCGTAACATCATAAATAATTTAATTTATCATCTATTTAATGACATGAATTGTGGGAGGCTAGTAGGATTGGCTTCCTAAAAAAGCATTCATCACCTCTATATTAAATGCACTGCATCAACTATGTCAGCCGCATTAATGGCTGAATGACACTTGAACAATGTCAACACAACTTGTAACCTACTCAGCATAGCCTCAAAAAGAAGGATGGGACAAGTATCTTGGAGGGAGATCTACAAGCCTCCATTTGAAGGGCCAAGAATGAAATAAGAGTACTATAAAAGAAAAGAGATCCCCAATGACTATGATCGAATCCTAAGAAAACAATTATCCTTGTAACCTATTAAGTGTAAAAGGCTCTTCGTCCATTTCAAGGAAGATAAACTTAACATTTTATTCTTAATCAGCCTGTTTAAACTCAATCTTTTTGTTTTTACTTTATCTTTGAGCATAACCTACCATTTAGGAATCTAAGTGTTGGCCTGTAAACCCATCTCTACAAATTAATTCTAGTGGGTCTTGATCCAGGCCCAATCATCTTTTGGTCCTTAGATTTTCACCCCACACATGAATAAAGTGAATAAATTAAGAGTCATGGCAGCTTACACCCCCAAAAAAAGTGCACTAAGGCTATATTTAGTTTCTTTATTTTCATCACCCAATATTCTATTTTCATGACTCATTTCCCAAATTTTTTGAGCTCCACCACAATTCTTCTTAATTGGTTTTGTTTCTAGAAGTCAATTTCCCTCAGTCAAAACTCAAAATTTGAGTTTGAGTTTTGAAAATTAGGAACAACGTTTTGTTGTTTTTGGGTGATAGAAAATGATTTATGGTGATATTTATGTAATTTTTAGCGACCGAGTGGGACCCACTTCTTTGGCCTAGTACTGAGACTGGCCTTAACTCCTTGTACAAACTCTTCTTCCTCGCTTGCTTTCCTCATTTGAAAATGCCACAAATTCTTCCTCAATATTTGCTTTAAAGTTGGTTGCATTTGAAGATGAACTTCAGTCTTAGTCTCAGTCCTAACTTCAGTCTTGGTTTACAATTTTACTATTGCAGTAATAATCATTGTTTTCGTAATGGCTAAGTATACATCATTTATGAATATTTCAATGTTGGATATCGAGCTTTACTAATAGTTGAAATTGTTTTGTTTCAGATCTATATTTATCACTAAACGTGTATTATAGTGTTTCATCTTACTGCTGGAAGGTATAATAATCTCTCATTCTACTACTAGACACCCACTAATTGGTTTTTTTCTTCCTATTGGATTTATATTGTTTTGATCCTTCCTTTACCAATGGACATAGATCAAAGTTTATTTACCTCACGTATCTTGCATCTCGAATTTTGAGTCTAGCTTCTTTTGTAAGCAGAAAAGGTCCACGTAGCTTTTGGTCTTCTTTGGGCTAATGTTGAAGTTTGAGTTTGGTTCACAAAAACAAACATAAGTTTAACAAAGCCTACCTCTAATGGCTGACACTAGACCATTTATAAAAAAGGCTTCAACAATACAATACCGAACAAGGCCCACACCAAATTTCATGGATCTTAATTGAACTCAATGGTCTCATGGTGACATCCTAACCGATCACATTAATAAAAATTCCAATGAAAAAAAAAAAGATTCCTGCAGTTGAGCATCCACCATGCCAGAATAGCAACCATACGGTAGTAACAATTTGCAGTGTTTTAGTGTATACTATACTATGATTAATAGGGTGTTTTTAGTGGATCTACCCATGCCTTTATTTTTAATAATCTGATGTGAATAAAAAAAAATAAATTGAACTAGGGTCTTATAAAGCATATTTTCATTTTTTTTTTAATAATACTATTAAGTATTGTGAAAGCCATGCTCTCTCTCTCTCTCTCTCTCTCTCTCTCCTGCCTGCCTTTGTTGCAAGTATTATACTTCCAACACAAGCCACATTTTCCAATCTAACAAAATTAGAAACAAAAAAAAAAGGGGGTAAAGAAAATAAATACAAGTAGAATTGTAGAAAATAAAACGATCCATTTATGCTAGTCAACCCAGAAGAACAGCACGTATTTACAAGATGCTCAACCCAGAAGAACAGCATGTATTTACAAGAGGCATACCATCATGGCATAAATTACAACTGCAGATCAATGACCCACTAATTTCCTGTGAGACCATTCTTGGTGTTGTTCGATACTGATAACTGTTCTCCAACACTATCTACAAGTTTAAAAACATCCTGGTCCTGGTCCAACTTTAGGTGACGCCCCCGTAAACTCTGCAAAACATCAACATTCACATATCTCTACCTCATGTATGTTATTGTCCCAGAATTGAGAAATATAAGTGAGCGATACATACCTCAGAAGGCCACAAGCAATCATGCGCCTTTCGAGGGATTATATGAATATGAGTCTGAAATTTATATAGCAAAATTAGCAAAGGCTAATATTTTGCTATGTACACGTTTTAAAACAAACAAACAAAAAACTAGTCTACTAAAATAGTAAAATAGTTGACAGGCAGCAGTGGTCCTGATGCATTTGACATTCAGCTTTAACAAGATCTAGACTTAATTGATGAAGAGAAAAAAAAATGATATTTACATACATGAAATATAACTTGTCCAGCAGATGCACCATTGTTAACTACCAAGTTGAATGAATCTGCATGAAATACTTCCAGGTAAGTTTTTATAATGCTAAAATATTCCAAACTACCCTCTAGACGAAAACTTAACAACTAAATAGCAGTTAAATTCTGCTGGTATATATTCACATTCCACTCAAACAGAGCAATGTATTGGAGAATATTTAAGCACTTTGAATTTAATATGATTTTTTTTTCTTCTCTTTCGTGTGTGTGTTTTGGGTGGCGGGGGTGGTGTTGGGGGAATGAATGATAAGATTTCATTAGTCAAAACAAAGCAACACCTGCAAAGCAGAGAAACATAAAACTCTCAGATAGAAACACAACAGAATATCTGTAACAAGACTCTTGCCAAGCCCCATGTGCTGGACAACCAGCAACCAGAAATCTGGAACACGAAAACAACTCATGAAGCCAACACAAAGTTAGGAATCTTACACATGCTGCACAGAATCCTGTTTCGGATTTTGTTTTTTAATATTTTTACACCAAGTAACTCTTCCCCTAACGTCCTGACATACTTTCTGAATCAGTTGCCTTTCTGTACTAACACTTCCCCCATGTAATCTAGCATTCCTTTCAACACAAATATGGTAGACATTTTTTCTTGTATTTTGTATTCTTTAGATTTTTATAGTTAAGAAAATCTAAAATTGGTTCTCTAATACCTACTTTTCCATGAAATTTTAAAATATGGTATCCAAAGACTACTAAATGATCTTGCCTCTTGGGCAGTGTACTTGCTGTTTAGCACAATATCAGTGACCCCCATTGTACCATGATACCAACACTCTCTGTAAGTAACTATTTAGTTGCTTAATCAAAGTCACAGTGACTTTGTGAATGTAGACATATTGCCGAACCACATAAATCTTTTTGTAGTGTGGTTGTTCTTTTTTTCTCTATTTTCGCATCTCACAGGTTACGAGAATTAGGTTCAATTTTCAACACAACATCCGCATCCTACAAATAATTAATTGGTAAGGTAGAGAGTCTGAGTCAATTTGACTTGCAAAAGACCATATATGATCTAAATTTAACTTTTGATGTAAGGATGGAAAAGTCATTACTCACCAAATCACAAAGAGAATAAGAAATAAATGAGATACTTCATTTAAATTTAAGACAGAAGGAAGAGCATATCGGTACTGAAGGCAATTGTGCAAGTAGTGGAGAGGTTGTTTTCCCATATCTTTAAGAATGGTACCAGTGGGGTTGTCTCAATCTCTCAAAGTAAAATTTCTCATTAGAGGTTCTTGTTCTACTGGGTCATGCCTCATAAATTATAATTATAGTTTTGCATTTTTCTTTCACAATTATCAATCATCAATTGACGAATGAGACCACAATTAACAGATAAAGAGGCTACACAATCCTTTATTGCTAGCTAAAACACTACATATCACCTTGCTGTTAAAAGAATAAGCCCAAATTTCTGCACTATCAAGGTTGGTCAATTTCTAGGAATTGAATCCTTGGTTCTAGGAATTGATGCTTTTGTATTATTTGGTAGTCTAGCCCTATTTTGATTTTGTTTATATATTTCAAGGGGTCATGAATTCATACTTCATAGTATAATCATGATCCTGTTGAGAAAATGCCAAACTCCCTTCCAAGGTGAACTTGAAGCACCTAGATTTAGAAAGCCCCTTTTAAATTCTAGAATCACAATGAGAAATTGCATAGATAAGCACTAAAAAGCAACGACCCTACCCACTTCTACCTACAACCTCAGCCAAGCCAAAGAGCACATCACTTCATTATTGTACAATGTACCAGCCATATAACCTACAAATATTGTCTCAAACTTAAATACAAGCCAAAACTAACTATCAAATTACAAAAGCAACATGATAGATAGCAGCTTACCTGCTGAACCAGAGCCACCGTATGGGTAAGGATGATGCATATGCCCTTCTGGGGCTTCCTTATCAAGTGACCTAGCTCATGTATAAGCAGTACAGCAATGTGGTCATCCCACAACCTGTCCCCAAATAAACAATATTCTGCTCCAACGCTTTCTAGCATAGCTCCAACTGGTACCTTCAGAAAACATATATATAAAACAAAATAAACCACTAAGTGTGTGTGTGTGTGTGTGTGTTTTTGAAGGGAAACCCAAAAATTGAGAACTCAAGAAATAAGTCAGGAACCGCTATTTTAGCCCATATGATTCAAAAGCTTTTTACCCTTCTCACACTAATTAACCTCAAGTTTCCTTGTAGCCAAACAGAAATAGCCCCAAACCCAGTTCCACTCCATCATCATCAACCCCACAGACACCTAAAAGACAGTGTAGTGGTCGTTGTAGTAAGCACCAAAACCCTGTGCTCTGGCAGTAGCCTGATCATTTCTGCCATCCGACATTGCGTAGCCTCTTTATCTGCTATTGGTTTCTAATTGACAAATAAGATGCATCCCATATCTGCCTTCATCCACAGCTGGCCTAATGTAGAGAAACTGAAGGCCCTCAACCATTTTCCACAAACCGGTTCTCACTGAAAACACAGCCACGAGAGGTTCGTGCTTGATCAAGACCACCAACTTGTAATCTTAGATGGATGAGTCATAACCAAATCCATAAGCTAGAATAGGATTATTGAACGGAGCATCCAGTATTCGGGCGTACTCATGGGTAGCTGGATTTAGAAAGAAGAAGTCGTCGGATCGACACAAAAGGGCAGATCAGGCCGTATTTTCTCACTCTCAGAACCATCGTCGATGTCGCACTCTCACTCTCTGAGCCAACAGTGTCGCATTCAGTTACTTCACTGCCGACGGATGTCATTTTTGACCTATTGTCGGAATTGTCGGTGAAGTCCGTTATCCGGTTCAAATACGCCTCCAATTCATGTCGCTCATCTCGGAAACCGTATTCATAAAATGCCACCGGAAGTGCGCCGGAGTCAAGAGGAGTATCTTTGTCTCCTTCGATTCTTCTCTCTACCCGAGTGACGACGAAAATCCTTTCGGTTCCAAAAACAAGTTACTGACCTCGAATGTTCCACTCTCAAGCAACCGTTTCCGAGATGAGCATCATAACTTGAAGACGCATTTGAACCGGATAACGGATTTCACCGGCAATTCCGACAATATGTCAAAAATGACATCCGTTCGGCAGTGAAGGAACTGAATGCGACACTGTTGGCTTAGAGGGAGAGAGTGCGACATCGTCGATGGTTCTGAGAGTGAGAAAGTGCGGCCTGATCTGCCTTTTGTGTCGACCCGACAACTTCTTCCTTCTAAATCCAGCTACCCATGAGTACGCCCGAATACCGGATGCTCCGTTCAGTAATCCTATTCTAGCTTATGGATTCGGTTATGCCTCATCCATCTACGATTACAAGTTGGTGGTATTGATCAAACACGAACTTCTCGTGGCTGTGTTTTCAGTGATAACCGGCTTGTGGAAAATGGTTGAGGGCTTTCAGTTTCGCTACATTGGAACAGCCGTGATGAGGGCAGATATGGGACGCATCTCAAAGGCGTTCTCCACTGGGTTCCAAGAACATCAGTAAGAGCTTGTTGCAGCTAAATTGTCCTTGAATTCCTGATTAGAGTTCTGTTCCATTAAAGGTAATCTCCCCCCTCTATCGAGGCTGTTTGTAAGGGAGATGCCTCTCTCTCTGCTGGTTGATTTAATGGAAGGTTCGTTTATCAAAAAAATAAATCAGTAAGCTCGTTTGGATGGGATGAAAATCACTCAGTTTTCATGATCTATCATTCAAACCGAGTGAATCTCACGGGTGAGTATTTGTTTGGTTTAGTTTTGAATCACTATTTTCATGACTCAAATACTTAAAAAAAAAAAAAATGTGGGCGACGGAAAATGAAAACTGGTTTGGGTTGTTTTCAAAATTTGAAAACTGAAATTCAGTGGTAATATGGTAATTTCATTCAACTTTGGGGACCCATTGTCTTGTCATGCCATGCCAGTGCACCCAACGGCTCTTCCTTTCTCAGACTCTTTTTTCTTTCTTCTATTCTCCTCATCTCTTCATACTTCATTTTTTCTTCTACACAGAGCCTCCACCGATCACTCTAACTCAGTTTCTTCTAGCTCTCCACCGAACCTCCACTGCTCCTCCACAAACCACCAGTTGCCGCTACCACAAGCCACCACCACAAATCTCTCGGTTCAAGCTCAACCAAGGAAGGGTCGAAAATCCTAAAATCTTCCTTCGCCATCAATTGAACCAGCGGGTCTCTGATCTAAAGATTTATGAGTTTGGATTTGCTATGTTTGTGGGTTTGAGTTTCCGATGTTGGTGAGGGAGTCGCAATTTTGAGTTTTAGATCTGCGTTGATGGGTTTGAATTTTTGGCTGTGATGGAGGTGGGTTTGTATGGATGTTGGTGTGTTTGGCCGTTGGTGGTGGTGTTGTTGATGGTGGCCAATTCTGCTGGGTTTTCTGTTGATGGTGGCTGATTCTACCATCACCACCACAGCTGCCACCGACCCTCCAAAGCTATCCACGTCTGCCCACCATCGCCACCAATCACCAGCGATGAGCCGAAAGAAAAGATCAAGATCTGGGTTTGATTTGAGTTTGGTGTTTGAAAAATGAAGTTTGATTTGGGTTTGGTGTTTCTAAATAAAAGATTTTTGTTTTGGGTTTTGGGGTTTGTTTCAAAATGAGAGATTTGATTTGGGTTTGGTGTTTCCAGATTTGGGGCCATGGCTTTTGGGTTTGGTGTTTCTAAAAATGAAGTTTTCTTTTGGGTTTTAGACATTGTCGGTAGGTTTCTTTATTTTGATTGTGAGTTTGAGTTTTTTTTTGGAAAATCAGTACAAAAATGGAAGAAAAGAAAGTAAGAACTGAAGAAATGAAAGAGGCTTGCAATGAAGAAATTATTGAAAGAGAAAGAAGAAAGAGAAGGGGCACGCGGGTAGGCAACTACCCGTTCTGACCCAACACAGTAAATGAGTCCCATCATTTTATGCAAAATTCTGTGTTATAGTCTTATAGATACCGATATATGGAGCCAAACAAATTTTATTTATTTTTTTCTTTTTTAGTGAATTTGAATAATGAGTTAAAAGTGATAAGTGATGGAAATTGAATGACGAGTCACCATTTTTTTAACCAAACAAGCCTTAGGGCTATGTTTGGTTTCTCTATTTTCGCCACCCAATACTCTATTTTCATAATTCATTTTCCAAATTTTATGGGCCCCACCACAATTCATCTTAATTGGTTTTGTTTCCACCACAATATTTTGTTGTTTTTAAATGATGGAAAATGAGTTATAGCGGCATTTTTGTAATTTTCAGCAACCGAGTGGGATCCACTTCTTTGTATCGTCCACATCAAGATCAAGTCAGACAACCGTTACTCTCTCCAACGGCTCTTCGGCCTAATACTAAGAGCATTAGCATTGGAAAATGCTAAAGCCAAATCTAAGAAAAATATAGCATTTTAAGCCTTAAAACTAACTGCATCAGAGAATTGTAAAAGATACTATTGCATATTTTTTTGCAATAGTGCTACAGTGCAATTCTAAACATAGAATTGTACTGTAGCAAGTATTGTATCAGAAATAATATATTTTATGCATGTTTCCCCCCGAAACTTCTCTCTCATCAATACATTCTGCGCGGGGACTTCTCTCTCTATTCCCTCTCTGTTTCTCCATTTGGTCTCTCATCTCCGAAATTTCACACTTCATCACCATTTCTGAAATTTCTCACTTCATCACCATCTCCGAAATTTCACACTTCATCACCATCGCCGAAATTTCTCACCCATCTCCATCTCTGAAATTTTTCACCCGATTCACCCTCACCCATTCATCCTCACCCATCTCCATCGCTGAAGCTTCACCCTCAGCCATTCACCGATTCACCCTCACCCATCTCAACCGATTCACCCTCACCCATTCTCAAGGGTTTTTGGGTTTGGTTCAGATTTTGCAAAAACGAAGCTCCGTCGGTGTTGGGGGATTCAGCTCCGTCGATTTTGGTGCTGACTGAAAGGTGGGTTTTGATCAATGTATGAGTTTTGTGTTTGTGTTTCTTTTCTCTCTCTGCAATAAAAAGAGGGTTTCAGCTTGTGTTTGTGTTTGGGTTTTAATCAAAGAATTGTTGTTGATGTTTGCAGAGTTTTTGTTGTTGATTTAGCATTTTCAAAAAGTTTGCTCAGTTCATCTTCAATTACTAGTAAGTATCTCTCTCTATCTATTTCTCTCCCTTCTCTCTTTTCTCTTTGTTTCTGTACCCCTCTGTAACCGTTCTGTACCCCTTGTATTCTATTTAGTATTTAGTTGCAACTCATAAATTGAATAACGTTGTGCCGTTTGCACTTATTAGTGTTTAATAGAAATGGGGTTCAGACTTCAGAATGTTCAGCTACAGAATTTTTGTGATTGCTAATTGGAAGGTTTTGCTGTGGCTTTCTGTGATAGCAAAAAGTAATGGTAACAACGTATAGAGAGAAATGATTAATGGGTTATATGTGGGATTGCTTGAATTGCCACAGGCACAGCTTAATTAGTTTTATAAGTGACCATATTTATTTGTGTTTTAATGTTTACAAAAGAGGTTCAAGGGAGTAAATTTTGTTGATGATATGAGGATTCTCCATAGAAGTTGCTAAACTTGTATTTTTCTGCATAGTCTCTTAATTTTTAGTTTCAACACCTTAGGATCTAGTCTTGAGCCCTTTTGTGATCAATCTAATTCAGTTTCTCCAGGTGTTTTTGAATCATTGGATTTCTGTCTTTGGCTGTTTATGTGGCTGTTTTACTGCTGCTTGTGTGGCTGTTTTACTGCTGCTTGTGTGGCTGTTTGACTGCTGCTTGTGTGGCTGTTTGGTGCGATTAGAAGCACTATGTCATGTACCACTTAATTTTTTTTTGGTGTGGCTGTTTGGGTGTGGCTGTTTGAAAGGGAAGGGGAATTCGTCATGGTTTTTGGCTTTCAAACTTTCACACTTTCTAATTTCTACTTGAGTTATGAATTAAGAAGTCCACTTATTTGTTTAGGAATAATTTTTTGAAGTCTTTTTTTCTTTTAGGTATAGTCTACATTATAAAACCTGAAATTCTTTACTTCCCCACAAGTACTCAAAAGGTAAGTCTCCTGCCTTGCAATGATGTTTGATTACGTAGATGGTTGTATTACTCAAAAGGTAGTCTACATTATGTGTAAAGAGTGTAAATTATGTTTTTAGTGTTTTTTGTGTTTTTCATAAAGAGGAAAGAAAATCAGATCTGGGCCGTTTTCAAAATTCACTGCCATACATCATACACGTTTTTCCTATATGGCTGAAGAACAGGAAGCTATAACTGGTTCTTATAAAAGAACAAAACAAGCCCTTAGCCTAAAGTTTTTTTTCCCTTTCTCGTTTCTGAGGCTGTTGCTTTTCACTAATAATTAGTTGTCACTGTTTGCCACCTAAACTAGCTTTACTTTGAGACAGTTGATTTGGGTCTGCTTTATGTCTTTTGCTTTCCCTTTTTAGCAGGATGGGTGGATTGTTTCTTTCACATAGCATATCAGCATGGCATTTCTTTATGACGTAAATAGAAAGACTTGACAAAGTTAATAAGACTTGGTTAACAAAGATGAATAGGACTTAGCCAATTAAGGGTTTTTATATCATGTATAGCTGAAGATAGGAATCATTAAAGTGGCAGGGTTAGTAACTTTTCTTTGGGGGATTGTGGTTATGTAATTTACACATAAGGATTACTTGACATATAACTATATTACTTTGAGGAAAAAAAAAATGAGTGGCCATGGTGTACGTGTGGCTTCTCTACTGAGTCGTTAATTATCTCTTTTTGGTGGGGATTGTGTGAAAAAAATCCCAAAGAAAATGGACAAGATCAGTAAACTAGTTACAATCAGCAAAGAAAATGGATTCACTTCTAAAGCTTACAGCAGGTTGTAATATCAGCGTAGGATATTCATTGCCTATCCAAATAGTTGGAGTAAGCCATGCCCTTCTGGTTTAAAAGATATGGTACAGTATTGGTTTCATCTTGATTATACAACAGTGGCATGACTGCCATGTCTCAAGTGTTCAATAACACTACCAGAATTGACATAGTCAGTTATGACGAGGATGCATGAGTGATAGATCAACCTCAAGTCATTTTTATGTGTTTGTTAAGCAATAACCATGTATTTTTGAAGAGACCTAAAGCTTGTTAAAAATGGATGGTCTGTTGCATCTAATTTTCTAATTGCAGCATTTTTCTTTTTTGCTATGATAATAATACTTTTTCCTCATTACATTTTTAACGAGTCTACATATAGGTTTTTCTTTTAAAAATGTATTTTTGTGTTGTTCATTTCCTTGCATGAATATTATTGTGAATTCTTTTCATTTCTGGTTTGTAGGTACCAACACTTGGGATAGATTTGAACTTTGTATCCACAAGCGTGTTATCGACTTGTTTAGCTCCCCAGATGTTGTTAAGCAGATTACCTCCATTACGATTGAGCCTGGTGTGGAGGTGGAAGTAACTATTGCTGACTCTTAAACATGGCAGTTAGTTTGTTGTATGAACACTTGGGTTACAAAGGATTGAGTTTGTTGTATGAACACTTGGGTTACAAAGGATTGAGTTTGTTGTATGAACACTTGTTGTATGGCAATTAGTAACTATTGCTGACACTTGTTGTATGAACACTTGGATTACCTCAACACTTGGGTTTTTTATTGTCATTATTCAGTTGTGATGTTTGAATGTTACAAAGGCTGTGATATGTTTGAAAGGCTGTTAAAGAGAAGAGGGGTTTTTTATTTGTCTTATGTTTGAATGTTTGAATGTTACAAAGGTTGTGAATGTTACAAAGGCTGTGAATGTTATTGTCATTATTCAGATGAGAAAAGTTGGGCTATTGATGCTAAAGTGAGAAGGGATTGATTTGGTGTTGCTGGGTTTTCAGGTTTGATATTGAATAATGACAAAAGTTGGGCTATTGATGCTAAAGTGGGGAGGGATTGATTGGGTGTTGCTGGGTTTTCGGGTTTGATATTTTGATTGGGATGCATATGTGTTGGATATTTGGGTGAATTATATAAGTTTTGTTGTGAATTATATCAGTGTGAAACTATTGTTGCGGAACCCAGCAATAACACAAGCAGCGCTTTGGGGCACATTCTGCAGGGAGTTCTTCTTGTGTGTGAGAGCTTTGAAAGCTGTATTTTTAAACATCTGAGTAGAGATTTTAATGCTGTTGCGCATGAGCTAGCTTAGTTTGCGCGTAGAACTGGGACTTCTTGCATGTGGAACGGGGATACCCCATCTGTGGTGTCTAGGCTAGTTCAAAAGGATCTTTTGGCGTTGGTATAGCTTCTGTTGTATTTGTTGATTGCTGTGGCCTTTGTCTCTTGTTGTATTCCTTGTTGGCTTTTATGTTATAAAGTTTTCACTTCAAAAAAAAAAAAAGAAAAAAAAAAGAACCCAGCAAAATGTGACCGTTGGAAATCATAGGTAAGCTGAAAAAACTGAAAAAAAGTGACAGTTAAGAAAGAAATAATAAAAAAAATTAAAAAAATAATATTTTAATAAAAATAGAGTTTTGGGATGCTGGAAGTATTGTAATATGGTATGGTATAATGATAAAGTGGGGTTTTGGAATGGTAAAATAGAGTAGCTTTAGCATTTTCCAATGCTAATGCTCTAAGGCTGGCCTTAACTCTCTATACAACCTCTTATTTCTTTTTCTTCCTCTTTTGCTTTCCTCATCCAAAAATGCCACAAATTCTTCTTCAATATTTGCTTTAAAGCTGGTTGCATCCAAAGATGAACTTCAATCTCTGTCTCAGTCCTAATTTCGATCTCGTCCAAACACAGATCTGTTTCTTTCTCCAATTTATAATTTTTTTTCATAATTTCTTTCTCTGATTTCTATTTTTTTTCATAATTTCTTGTTGGATTTTCTGTTAGATTTGTGTGCTTAATCTTCAACATTGAAAGTCTTAACCAAACCACCACCGCCTCTTTAACAATATTCACCTTCTTTGAACTGCTACACTTCTACATCTCTCTCTCTCTCTCTCCTTCCTTTGAAAGGTATACATATCTCTATCATATTATGTATATGTGTGTGTAGAGGTTTTTTTATTTGTTTTAATTCTCATTTGTGAGGTTTATTGTTGGCGAAGTACGTACTGGCATTTGATTTGTGTTTTGGTTTCATTTTTGGTTAAAATTCTGGAATAATTTTTTGTCTAATTGGCTTTTAGGATTGAGTATTGAGTACAATGTTTTCTTCCATTGCTATTTAATACAGGTAAAAAAGAAAAAGAAAAAGAAAAAAAAAAAAGGTAGCACATTGTCCATGTTTTACAATTTCCATCAAAAATTCAAAATGGAAGAAAAAAAGGCCTCACTTGCATAGCCCTGCACAAACATAAAAGATTGAAAAATAAAAATAAATAAATAAAATAAAAAAACCTAGTATCATTTTTATCCAAAACTAATCTAAATAAATTTGGGACTAAATTTTGTCGTTGTTTTTTTTTTTTTTTGAGGAAGAAATTTTGTCGTTGTTAAGTCAATTTAAGAGCATGATTTGAAATCTAATTTGACCAACTACATTTTTAGCCAAAGACCAAATATATGGCCAAAATTCAATACCCAAAGAGAAAAAGTATACACACGGCCATTGGGTTTTACTCTTCCCCCCTTCCCTCCACAGTCTCTTGAGCCTTAACTAGCCTAGAGTGGCATTCTTTCATGATCTATTGCTTTGTCTAAAGATTCTTTCTATAGATAATGAGGAGAATTATGATTATAGATTGGTATTGTATGTGCAAGCATATGGAGAATTAGTGTATCATCTCCTTCTTCATTACCCTATTGTGTATGAGTTGTGGACAATGTTGTTTAGTTTGTTTGGAATCCATTGAGTTATGCCGCAAAAGGCCATTAAAGTGTTTGATTCTTGGCAAGGCAAGTTGATACCAGATTCCTAAGGAGCAACCCAAACTTAACCGATATGATCAATGACGATAGGTTGGATAAATATATTTTATATTTTCTGGTTTATGGGATAATGAAAATACTCAATAATTTAAATGATATATAAGCTCATCACCAAAGTAAACCCAAAAAAATACAGATAAAACCACCCAAAGGAATTTAGCTAAGGATACAAAACTAGTTTGGCTCACCACTCTATGGGATACAAATTAACACCACCCAAGAGATACAGAAACCAAGACTCGCCACCCCAAGGAATCCACCCAAGAGATAAGAGTTGACTTAGAAGAAATCCATATTCTGAAAACACAAGGTTTTTAATTCTAAAAATACACTTTGAATTTTATTTGATTCAGCCAAAAGGCTTAAATAGAGTTTGGAACAGCCCTCCAAGCATAGGAAAACAAAAATAATAATAAATATATTCATTTAACCTGACCAAAGTCAAATATGACTTTTAGAAACTTAGAAACATAATAAAATACTAGTCTACCTAGGAGAAATAAAACATAAAGTCTGATTCATCTTAGGAGATACTTGATAAAGACTATTTGACTTTATTAATAATAAAAAGTGTTCAAAATAATGGGCTGTTATTTTGATATTCAAGGAAAGTTTTTGGGCTGGACTGACATTAGATTGGGCTTGCTAGATCTTGGAACACTCCGACAGGAACTTGAGACACTCCGATGTCAGAAGGAATAAAACATAATGGTTGAATGTTTCCTAAGAAACTAACATTAAATACCATTTGACTTCTTAGAGAAAATGACTTTAAATACCTTCTGAATTGTTGGGCAAATAATGGTTTTATTTGCTGGGCTTGAAAATCAACATAGTTGGGCTTAGGAAATTAATTGGATTAGGTTATAGTCTTATTTGGATACTCCTCATGCCACCATGTTTGTGGTTGCCACTTTACTCTTGTGTCACAGGTTTAGCTGACATCGTAATATAGCTTTTAGAGGTTTGTGCCACATTGCATAATTTGGTGTATATGGAGGGACTGAAATGCTAAAATATTTGAGAGATGTGAACATTGTATTCTTGAAATTAAGTCTTTCTTCTTCCATCCTTTACTTCAAAGGAGTTTATATTTACCAACATTTTCTTGATTTTCTATTTCTGAGATGTTGGACCTTTGTTTTTTGGGTCTTTGATTGTATTGTTCACATAGTACACTTCTAGTGTACTTGGGTTTATTTTGCTTTCAATAAAATTTTTGTTACTTATCAAAAAAAAAAAAAAAGTCTGACTACAACACTAATGTGTGTTTAGAAACAAATTATAAGCTAGTTTTTACTTTTTAACTTATGTATAACTTTTTAAAATCACACTTTTTTTTCTCACTTTTTCAAAATATAAGTATACTTTAGCATGATTTCAACAAAAAACAAAATAAGTTGTTTTCAGATAAACACTTAAATCTTTCTTTCTTCATTGTCAATTCTAACAAAGGAATTCAGTACTTACTGCCATCACCGTCCACACTAAGAAACACCTCCAAATATTTTCTTGTATACCTCACATAGTCACATTTTCATCATTGACACTATACTTTACTGAACGCCATCCTCAAAGGAGAGAAATACTTATCATCGCAGTGATCATTTCCTTTAAGTTGGTTGGAAAATAAGGGAATTCGACCAATTCATTATTGCGCACAACTAGACACACTCTTTCCAGTCACCACACTCTATGTCTACCCTTTTAATCCAATGATATTATTGAAAGAGTTATCTTGATTTACAATTTTTACTATTGCAATAATAATCATTGTTTTTGTTATGGCTAAGTTTACATCATTTATGAATCTTTCAAGGTTGGATATTGAGCTTTACTAATAGTTGAAATTGTTTTGTTTCAGATCTATATTTATCACTAGACGTGTATTATTGAGTTTAATTCATCTTACTGCTGGAAAGTATAAGAAATCTGTCTCATTCTACTGCTACACACTCACTATTTTGCTTTTTTTTTTTTTCCACTGGACTTATATTGTTTTGATCCTTACCCTACCGATGGACATAGATCAAAGATTATTTATCTCACAGATCTTGCTTCTCGAATTTTGGGTCTAGCTTCTTTTGTAAGCAGAAAAGGTGCACGGTAACTTTTGGTCTTCTTTGGGCTAACGTTGAGGTTTTTGAGTTTGGTGCACAAAAACAAACATAGGTTTAACAAAGCCTACCTCTAATGGTTGAGACTTTTTTTTTTTTTAATGCAAGATAGAATTATACTCTAACTTAATCTAAGTGTATATGTATGTGAAATTTCCTCATAAAGACTTGAACCCCGGCCCCTGCCCCCCCACCCCCTCCCCCCCAACACTCCACAAGCACTTATACTTATGGAATGACCATACATAAAAAAGGCTTCCACAATACAATAGTACCAAACAAAGCCCACACCAAATTTCATGGATCTCAATTGAACTCAATAGTCTCATGGTGACATCCTAACCGATCACGTTGATAAAAATTCCTAAGAAGAAAGAACCAAAAAAAAAAAAAAAAAGATTCCTACAGTTGAGCATCCACCATGCCAGAATAGCAACCACAGAGAAGTAATAATTAGCAGTTTCTTTTTTTTCTTTTTCTTTTTGAGAAGATAATTAGCCGTGTTTAGTGTATACAATATACTATGATTAATAGGGTGTTTTCAGTGAATCTACCTATGCCTTTATTTTTAATAATCTGATGTGAATAAAAAAAATAAATTGAACTAGGGTCTTATAAAGCATATTTAATTTTTTTTTTTTTTAATACTATTAAGTATTAAGGTGAAAGCCATGCTCTCTCTCCTGCCTGCCTTTGTTGCAAGTATTAAACTTCCAACACAAGCCACCTTTTCCAATCTAACAAAATTAGAAACAAAAAAAAGGGGTAAAGAAAATAAATACAGGTAGAAAATAAAACGATCCATTTATGCTAGTCAACACAGAAAAACTGCATGTATTTACAAGATGCACACCATCATGGCATAAATTACAACTGCAGATCAATGACCCACTAATTTCCTGTGAGACCATTCTTGGTGTTGTTCGATACTGATAACTGTTCTCGAACACTATCTACAAGTTTAAAAACATCCTGGTCCAACTTTAGGCGACGCCTCCGTAAATTCTGCAAAACATCAACATTCACATATCTCTACCTCATGTATGTTATTGTCCCAAAATTGAGAAATATAAGTGGGCGATACATACCTCAGAAGGCCACAAGCAATCATGCACCTTTCGAGGGATTATATGAATATGAGTCTGAAATTTATACAGCAAAATTAGCAAAGGCTAATATTTTCCTATGTATACATTTACAAACGAAAAAAACTAGTCTACTAAAATGGTTGACAGGCAGCAGTGGTCCTGATGCATTTGACATTCAGTTTTAATAAGATCCAGACTTAATATTTTATAGTGGACATATCGGTACTTGAATATAGATGAAGAGGAAAAAAAATGGTATTTACTTACATGAAATATAACTTGTCCAGCAGATGCACCATTGTTAACTACCAAGTTGAATGAATCTGCATGAAATACTTCCAGTTAAGTTGTTATAATGCTAAAATATTCCAAGCCATACTAGAGACGAAAACTTAACAACTAAATAGCAGTTCAATTCCCTTCTCAAAAAAAAAAAATAGCAGTTCAATTCTGCTGGTATATATTCACATTCTACTCTAAACAGAGAAATGTATTGGAGTATATTTAAGCACTTTGAATTTGATGTGATTTTTTTTCTGTTCTTTTTTTTTGTTTGTTGTGTGGGGGGGAGAGGGGGATGAATGATGAGATTTCATTAGTCAAAACAAAGTAACAACACCTGCAAAGCAGAGAAACATAAAAACTAACAGATAGAAACACAACAGAATATCTGTACCAAGACTGTTGCCAAGCCCCATATGCTGGACAACCAGCAACCAGAAATTTTGAACACCAAAACAACTTATGAAGCCAACACAAAGTTAGGAATCTTGCACATGCTGCAGAGAATCCAGTTTCGTATTTTGTTTTTAATATTCTTACACCAAGTAACTCTTCCCCTAACGTCCTGACATAATTTCTGAATCAGCTGCCTTTCTGTACTAACACTTCCCCCATGTGATCTAGCATTCCTTTCAAGACAAATATAGTAGACCTTTTTTCTTGTAATTTGTATTCTTTCGATTTTTATAGTTAAGAAAATCTAAAATTGGTTCTCATATACCTAATTTTCCATGAAATTTTAAAAGTGCCACAGCAGGTATCCAAAGACTACCAAATGATCCTGCCTCTTGGGCAGTGTACTTGCTGTTTAGCACAATATCAGTGACCCCATTGTACCATGATACCAACACTCTCTGTGAGTAACTATTTAGTTGCTTAATCAGATTCCTGCTATATATTCTTATCTTCTTTGTTGGATTTTTTAGATACACGTAGTTTTGTTTAAAGCTTTGTTTCCCATTGTACACTACCTGTGTACCTGGGGAACAGCTTTCTTTGTTGTACCTCTTTTTTTATTTTCAATGAAGTTTTATTTACCGATCAAAAAAAAAAAAAAAAAAAAAAGCCAAACCTAAATTAGGGGACCACTTTCATCAGGTCTTATTTCAATCAATGCAACTATTAGTCTATTACTGAAGATGGAGACTATTTATTGCGGAAGGTGGTACATCATGAAATTAATAAATCAGAACATACTGCCAACCTTAACCAAGCTGTAGCTCTCCCAGATTAAATAGGAGAGAGCACCTAATGGCTGTAAATAACACAAACAGATATATATATATATATATATATATGGGTGTGTGTGTGTCATGAAATTAATAAATCACAACATATTGCCCACTGTAACCAAGCTGTTGCTCTCCCAGTTTAAATAGTATATATGTGTGTGTGTGTGCGCGCGCGTGTGCATGCATGCATGTTCATAGCTTTATATATTACACCAGGTATCAAACTGACTGGTTGAATCCTAAATAACTTCTTATGAGACTCAATGTCAAGTTTACTGCTGGGGTTATTTTTCTCCCTATATCCCATACATTCCATGTTGATCTAAGTTAGAATCATCTCATTAGTGTAATCCTTATCAAAAAATTTCTACTTTATATCTATAGATGGAATTTCGGGTTTGTGCATTTAATTAATGATACATATTGCCCTCCAAACAACAAAATTCTGGCATGCATAATGGACATCATAGGCATAACTATCTAAGAATTTTTTTTCTTTGATAAATAAAACTATCTAAGAATTTTAAGCATGGATCATTGTACTTTTTGAATTCTGCGTTTGGGTGAGCTTATTTTCATCAGTTTATTTAGTTCGTTGTGTAAAAATACGGTTATACCTTAAAAAGGTCATACTTTAAAAAGCCATACATTCTCTTTTGAGGTGAAAATAAGCTCATCCAAATGAAGCCTTTCCATTTTGTTTCTCTCCATTGCTTTTTTTAGTTTTCTTGTATATTTCCCTCCTAGTACAACTGTGCCCTTTTCTTTTCCTTTTCCTTTTTTTTGAAACTTTTTTATAATAAACTTTATTAAACGGCACTAATCCCACCAAAGTGTGGTAAAGGGGGGTGTCTTTAGATATTTTTCAATGACTGCGTTCAAGACTCGAATCTGTGCACTTGTGCCCAAGATTACTGAGTGTTGGTTCTACCTAAACAAGATTTGAACTAGTGATTTCTGCTTCATGAAGCATGGTTCTTCGACACCTAGACCAACCAATTGTAGAGTTTCAAAATTCTAAGAAAAAAGAAGAATACAATTCAAGTATACAAATGACATGGAGTAGATTGGTGGCTTTTTTTCCAACGACCAGTATATGTTTTGTCTTTTTGGACCATCTGCATCGTCACAATATAGCCAACCCAATCCAACAAAACCCAAAGCCACTACTAACTGTTTCTAATGAAAAATCAAATTCCCATGCTGTTTGTATTTTAAGCAATAACATTAAGTAAGGTAATCATGTAGGTGGCCATTTTAATTTTTATACTCTTTCAGTTAAAAAAAAAAAAAGAACAGTCATAATTGTGATTGCAGTGAGCCATAAGTACATACCACTATCAGTAGCTTTCATTATTGCACTGCTGATAAAGGGCACTTTCGAACACATTGCAGCTATCACCTGCACAATAAGTTGACTAGGAGACATGAAAAGAATTTATATTTGGATGCCTAGAGAGAGAGTGAAAGAGAGAGGCATGCTATAAATCCTTTTACTGCTCTGCACTCCTTGCACAGATACTAATAACAAAGAACTTTAGCTTAATAGATGTACAAGAAATGAGAGAGTTGACATATCATGAGATGAAGCTCTAAAAATCAAAAATAGCTAGCCTCCTTGAATAACTTTAAAACATCCAACAAGATCTATATAGGTAAGAAAAAATGCATGTGCATATGTAAAAAATCCCACAGATATCATTGAATTCAAGGAATGAAGCAGAGGCAGAACTACATATATGCTTAGGGGTAAACTTACTAAAATCTCAAGATTTACACTTTATATTTCAGTTTAATTTTACATTAAATATAGAGGTGTGTACCCCAAATATTCTTATTTCCTATATGATATTATGAACCTTCTAAGTTGACTAATTTTTCATAATTATTAGTACTTCGGCCTATCTTGAATTTCTTGTTTGGCCCAAGAAAATAAGTTATATTGACTATCAAGAAATGCCTACCAAAGGAAGAGAGAGAGAGAGAGAGAGGGTGGGGGGACTATAGTTAAAATGCATGTTGTCACTCCAAGTGCTCCTAAACAACAACAAAAGCAAAAATAGGGCTCACAAAAATTATAATTTTAACTTCACTTCTTTGGGGTTTAACCATTGATCTTCTTACACATGCACTTGCGCATAATAGATTTTGACACACACGTTAAAGAAATTCACTAACTACATTATCTAATACAAAGATGTTTAAAAGGAAAGCAACACTACTGTTATGAATGTCTACACTAGAAAATTTGTGAAGGCTTTCTATACATGATGCAAACTGATCATATCTCTATAGACATAATACAAAATGATTGGATCTACACGGATGTCATGTGATACAAACTGACTATACTCGCTTAAAATTACTTACAGATGGTGGAGTGGCTTCCAATGAACAAAAATGAGATTTTGGGATGATAAGAGAATGCCTGGGGAACAAAGAAAAGACAAAATACAATAAGTAGAAGACATAATGATGTCAAAAGAAAATCACAAACAATGCATCTCTTGGTTTTTTTTTTTTTTTGGATCCATTCAGAGCCAATTTTAGCAACTCATTCCTTTTTCACCTGTAATTTACAGGTGCACCCAATTAGTGTCGAAGGGGCCAAGATAGGATAAATGTATGCAATACAGCTTCACTCAGCAAGTGAAAATAATCAGGTGTTGGGGTTTCAGAATTCTGATGGGCATCAAGGCACAAAAAATTGCATGAAAGCATTCAGGTGGCACATAACGCTTGGCATAACAGCATTCTGAATTCTTATCTCTGAATCACATTGTAGGTTTCACACACAAAATTTGTTTTTGATAGGTAAGTAGGTTCACACACAAAAGAATAGGTTAAGTCTCTCAAGCACCTTGATTCATCACTAGAAGCAAAATTTGGTAGATACAAGTTTCAATTATAACTGTGCAATGACTAACATTTCCAATGCCCAAAACAAAAAAAAAGGAACAACAAAGAATTAAAAAAAGCATAAACTTTGTTGACCCTCTAATACTGGTGCATTCAACATCCCAATCTCTTAGAATGTGAGTGGTCACTATATTTTTCAATTTTGATAAGAAGGTAACTATAGTAATAACTGGTAGCAATTTTATTCACAATACTTTGCAATGTTTTCTCCCAATGTAAGCTTTACCCAAACATTAAGCTACTAATCCAAAATCTTACTCAACCTTCAGGTTTGTAGTGTCCACCATTAGTCCATTTTGAAAACACTAAAGCAAACTTCTGTTGTCATCTCTATCAAGCCTTCCATTACGCTATAGCTTATATTATCACACCATATTTGTCTAATTCAGGGTTGCCAGCATACCAATATCTTACAAGTTGCTACATTCTAGTAGAATTCAGAAATATTTATTCAATAAACGTTTAGAGCACTGGAAACGAGTTTTAGCCTTGCTAGCATATCAAGTGGGTCTTCATGTATTTAACTAGGTGAAAAATTCAGTTTTCGCCAATCTAAGTTTTGAAGCTTTTGATACCTGGTTAGTTCCAAAACTCTCTCTAATAGTTCCATGATAGTAATACAACAATGTTATTTCTTTTTCTTTTTGGTAAATTGGCAGTTTTCACACACACACACACCCACCCAATGGGCTTTGAACCCACAACCTCACCATTCACCCATTTTTATGGGAGAAGGTACTACCATTTGAGTTAGAGCTCATTGGCATAATGATGTGCTTTGAATTACTCATATTATATTTACTTTTGATACTTGAGATTTTTTCACCAGTAGCGGCCCAACGGGCCTATGAGCTATATGATGAAGGCATTCTCTCCCATCATTCTAACCTCAATCCTAGTTGTCTACCAATCTAGTTGGCACCTTCTCAATAGTGAGGTCCACTTCCCCCCCCCCCCCCCCCACCCCCCACCCCCCAAAAGAAAAAAAAAAAAGAAAAGAAAAAAAATCAAGTTTCATTTAAAAATGGGTCCTTAGAGTTCGTTTCAAAACTTATATGTTGTTTGGATTAGCACTAAGAGGGTTTCCATTAATGCCTTTAGAAAAACCTCATCTTAAACAGTTACCAAGTATTTGACTATTTGCTTGATTGAAGTTGGTGCTGAATTTCCAGTTTCATTGGGTTTGCTAAGATCACTGATGCTCACTCAACATAAACATGCTAACTCATCCTAACCCTCTAGCACAACCATTTTCTGTTGATTCAAGGTTTGCAAATTGATTCACACGTTTACCTTATGTCAATAGATGTATCCAGCATGACTAACACAAGAAGCATCACAAGTAGATGCAAATATATCCCAATCTTTCCCCTCACCCCAAGCCCAGAAAAGAAGGGCTAATTCTGGTAGGCTTTAGAATTTGTAACCTATTTATAATTAGATACTACAATTCTGTTTTCACAGGTGGTGTCAAAATGATCTGTTTATGAGTACAAAGAATTGAACAGCTATTAGCACGGATTAAAGGAAGCAGGATCTCTTCATTGGAAATATTTCCCTCAGAAAACTCAGAAGAATAACAGGGTAACCAGGGCAGAGATGCAGAAAGCTGTGAAAGGAGATGTGGAATTGTAGGCAAGCTTTAAATCTAGTGACAAGCTCTTCCTCAAGGAGTACGCATGAAAGAATGAATGTAAAAGCTGTGAAGTACAAAGAAAGGAAGTTAACAAGGAATGACTTCAAGTAACAATTTCTAGCTGTCATTATGAGATAGGTTAAAGAAGATAATTTGAGAGAACGTATATGGGTTTTGTATGGTGGCAAATTAGTCATCTAAAGTATTTAGTGATTAATTTGTAAGAAGAACAGGATGTAAATAATCAGAAATTTTGTACAATCTCATAAAAAATTCCTAGATCTAGCGCTGCTCATAGGTCAGTTGGGCTTCGGTTGATGGTCAACCCATCACTTGATCCAAGTACAATCACTTTGGAAATTTAACACCTGACATAGATCGATATGCATTGGTTTATCGGCTGCCGATCTTTTTCGGATAGCCAGTCAAGCTGGTTGGATTCAATGGGTGGTGAGTCAGTTAACGAATAGCGGCTGGATGTCATTAAAGCAAGCAACAATGGCAGCAAAAGGGCAACAGCCTGCAAGCAGACCCAAAATCTCATTCCAACCACAAACCAATAAATTCTTTGGAATTTATCATTGAATGACTACGAAACAAATTTAACAGCAACAAAGTTAGAACTAGACTTGCCAAGAACAAGAATCCATAAAATAACAAAAGAAGATCGTATCTAGTGCTTAAAGCTCTCACTTTCTACTGGGTCTAAGAGAGGTGATTGGTAAGTAGCTTTACCCTAAATTTTTTTTTTTTTTTGGAGAGGTTGATTCCTGACTCGAACCCACAACTTGTCACTTTTGGGTAAGGCACTTGCCATTGCACCAAAAATCCATAAAATAAAAATGACCAGAATTTAAATTCACACAAAACCTCCTAACTAAAACTACTATAAAGAATGAAAACCTTTTTGAAGTAGAGAAAGTGAAACTCTTAGTCTGTCCTCTTTGAGTTTCTGGAGCTTGCATAATTGCATGGATTAGAGTGGATGATGTGTTTGTGTGTGTGTGTGTGTGTGTGAGAGAGAGAGAGAGAGAGAGATAGAGAGAGTATGGAAGAGCCAAAAAAATAAGGGCAGGGGGAGGAAGAGATAAGATAAGGACTTGTGTAAAAAGAGTGGAGGGGTCTAATCCTTATAACGAATGGCACCTTGATACCTCTGCACCCATAGAATTGCTCAAGTTTGGTAAACTTCAGGTCAGAATGAAAGCCCGACAGTAACTGATATCTTCTGGTTGCAATCTTCAGAACCCATTGTCAACTGAAACAACTAAAATTTTGGAATCACCTGGATCAGCTTGGGTCAAGTCAGATGAGGCACTTTTGCAGGTTAACCCAGTTCAAGCAATTTTCTTAGAACTTCTGTTAGCAGTTCCACAGTTTTGTCAATTCTCTAATAAACCCCATAATATCGATATCAGAGTAAGATCTAAACATCATTCTTATGCTCTACTGATCAGATCAATTATTCAGCTCTTTGAATTGCTAGTTCTGTGCTAATTGCGTTCACATTCAGAACCAAATTGTAATTCATGCTTAAGATGTGGCATATATTGGCTAGAAGCAAAAAGAGCCTTATAACTAATCCAATTTATTTTATGGCATTGGGCCAAGTAATAATAATAATACAGATTGAACTGCAATTATCACGGCTTTAATAAAAGAAGCTTCAGCATGGAAAACCTTCAGTGTCCTAGCCCTAACTTATCTGCAGAGACAGAAGTTACTTGAAACCCCAAGGCTATAAAAGACACAAGGGTCGGCATAGTATGTGTACTGAGAAACATTGGAGATTTCTTTAAGCTCTCAAGTAACATAACCTATAGAAAAAATTTAAAAGGTAAAAGCTACGTTACTTTTAAGGGTTAATATTTTAATAGTACCCATTAAGACGTGAACTTTAAACCACAGTAACTCGCAAACATAAAGCAAAATGAAGCCATACCAAGCAAGAAGATATAAATTGCATCTTAGATGTATGATACCTTACCCATGACTCAGTGGATTTCTGTCCAAAATACACAGGCACATATCATCTTCATAGAGCTGCAAAATCAAATTCAATTGTAGAATAAGTAAAAGGAAGAACCAAAGTGATCAGAAAATGCATTATCACAGCAAAACAAGAAATGAAGGCAGCAGCTTTACATTATGCATAGGATTAGGTCTTGATTTGAAATGCTTTCAGGAGAACTCATATGGGAATTTTATATTTTAGCAACTACAAATGTCTGAAGCATAAAAAATCAAGAAATTTGGTTCTATGTGATTATCTTTTCAAGCAACAACAACAAAAAAAAAAAAAAAAATCAGATATTCCAAGGGGAAAAAATCGATATTGTACTTTGCCCCACAATCAAAACATTTGGATATTCCATGGAAATTGAGAGTACAAATTATAATTTTTTTTTATTTTAGAGATAATTACAATATGCTGCTAACCATCCCTTACCCCCGGTTCCCTAAGCAATTTGTGCATGAGAAAATGTCAATTCAGTTACATGGCCTTTGGCAAGAGTACAAATTATAATTGGTTATGAAATGAGCACACTTTATCAATCGGTCCAAATATTTATCATTGAGATTCATTAACATGCATGCATCTTATATATATCTCTCACATGCAAGAGCAGTTTTTGTCCTTAAAATATAAAGTAACCACTAACCAGGTTTGGTCTGCAGTAAAAAAAACTTATAGTGACTGTAACAAACTTAAAAGCGATTGCTTTTAGTCCCTGTGAAGTAATGACATGTTAGTTTTTAGTTTAACTGCATCATTTTTTTTTAATGACTGGGCCCGTCTTTAGGTGTAAACCACAGATAAACAACCCCACCCACCAGAATGTCTGGGTCTACAGCTCATCCCAAGCCTCCGGCCACGACGGGTTTTAAAGACCCGTCGTGATTTCAATCGCACATAAGCTTGATTTTAAAGACCCAAGTGTATTTAAGAGCCTCAAAAAAAAAAAAAAAAAATTGACAAATCAAAAATTGAGACCACGAAATTCTACTTATTCCTGTGCATGCAATAAAATAAAATAAAAAATTCAAAATTGGAAACCCAAATCGTGAAAAACCTTAAAATTCACATTTCAATTTTTCTTTTAACAAAAATAAAAAAAAGGAAATATTAAAATTGAGGTGAATTATTACCTTAACAGACGGAGATTCGTTGACAATAATCTTGCAGAAAACGCAGTCGTTTTGGTGGAGATTCTTTTTGTTGTTCTCAGTCTCAGAGTCCGAATTGGAAACCCGTGAGGAAATCAGGTGGGTCGGAGCATGACCTGAATCCGACGCCCCGAGTGGACGGAGATGGGAACAGAGAATGGAGAGCCTCCTCTTTGCCTTTGCCTCCTCCATGTCATAAAACGAACCGTTTCACGCGAACAGCAATAGCGACGGCCATATTGGTTTTAGAGAGAGAGAGAGAGAGAGAGAGAAAGTGATTGAGAGAATGGCCGTTGGTTTTGGTCCTGGTTTTATCCAGAGAAATGAATGAACGAATGTGTATATTGTATGAAATTTTGTTGCAAATATATATATATATATATATATATATATATATATATATAAATAAGAAAATTTTAATATTGCAAGATATTTTAAAAATCTATCCTTCGAATTATGTCTAGAGTGCAAGTTTTATAAGCAGGAAGTATATAAAAATAATAATAATAATATAACTCAATATTAAATTTGTTAAAAAAATAACAAATTTCTTTCAAAAAAAAATTGTCAAAATTCTTTGTTTCAAAAAAAAAAATTGTTAAAATTCATATTTAATAAAAATTTTATTAAGCAGAATTGTACCTTTAGCATTCATAGGGATGCTCCGAAATTGTATTGCTATTTGTAACGACCCACACCATAAAAATAGAGTTACATTGACGGTGCTGTTAAATTTTTTAGCAATTGAGTTAGAGAAATGATATGTTTACAACATTTTTATAATAAAAATAAGTTGTAAGTTGTTACTGGTTGTTATTGTTGGGGGCAAAAAAGTAATCTTAATGTTAGTTTCAAATTTGAGCCAATAACACCAAACTACCTATAATTTGTTGTAACATTATTGTAAACGTAGCATCTCTCGTTGAGTTATAGTAAACGGCCATTTTTGGCAATCTACTATAGCACAAAAGTTATAAAAAAAAAAATTATATTTTATATTCATTGCTTCTGTTTTTCAATTAAAATAACTTCTCTCTATCTCTCTCACTGTTCTCTCTATTTTATTCTTTCTTCACACCGGCTCTCTCTCTTTCTCCCTATCGCCCAAGCCCTTTCTCGCTCGTCCCTCTCTATCACTATGGTTCGTGGTTCCAGTTTGGTTCATGGTCTGATTTTCAGTGGTGCTTTACTGTCCTATAGTATTTTTGGTAGCCAGATGATGGGGCTTCAGTGGTCTGAATTGTGATTCGATGGTCTAACCTATTGTCCAATAGGATTTTCTATGGTCTGATCTAATTTTCATTAGTTCTTCATGGGTCTGGTTTGATTTTTGATGGTGGTTGGTGTTTTTGTTTTTTCTTTTTCTTTTTTGGGCTAGTGGTGGTGATGTGTTAGTGGGGTTGGGATTGTGATTTGGTTGTGATTTTGGTGGTTGGGGGTTGCAGTTATGGGTGTTGGTGTCAGTGGCAGTGGCAGTGGTAGTGGTTGAATGGGTTTCGTGGCTAGTGGGTTGTGGGTTGCGGTGGCTAGTGTTTTTTTATACATATATATTGTGGTGGCTGGTGGTGAGTGTAGGTTTGCTAGGTTGAGAAGGATTTTTTTAGAAAATAACTATAAAACCCAAACAATATCATTAGTTAGGCAAGGTTTGAAACATATTTCGTTTATAACAATTCGAGTAAGACACTCGATTTCGACCTGCAAAAATGCACTTGAAAATCGAGTGTCTTAAACTCGAGTTTGAAATCGAGTGTAAGTCACTCAATTTCCAAGTACATTTTCGCAGGGCGAAATCGAGTGTCTCACACTCGAATTGTTATAAACGAAATATGTTTCAAACCTTACCTTACTAATAAAATAGTTTGAGGGATTTGGTTATTTTTTAATAAAATCCGGTTGAGAAGGAAGAGGTGTGAGTTTGTTGGTGTAGAGAGAGAGAAACATAGAGGAAGAATAAATAAATAATAAAGAAAGAATATTTAAATGAAATGGAAAAAAATAGAATCATTAATGTTGGGTGTATTGTTTTTTTTTTTTTTTTTTAAATACAAGATAAAATTTCTACTATAACCTAATCTAAGTGTATTTGTATATGAAACTCCCTTCTGGAGACTTGAACTTGTCTTTTGCCTCCCCCCACACGCCACAAATACTTATACTTCTAGAGTAACCACTGCACCAAGAGTGCACAGTGGTTAGGCGTCTTGTAAAGTAGAGTGTTAAAATAGATAAAGTAATCTTTTGAGTTGCTAAAAGCTAAATTTTTTAACATTATCATTGTGAATACTCTTAGTTTACAACCAAGTTTGTAGTCAAACATTATCATTTTTATATTTTTCCATAAAAGTTGTATAAAAAATTTTCTAATGTAGGTCATTAACAAATTCCCTAAGATACTGTTAACCAAACTCAAGTTTATAAACTTAAAAATGCTTTTTTTTTTTTTTTTTGCAGTAATTACACTATTCTCCCTTAAGGTTTAGGAGAATAACTCTCCATCCCAAACCTAAAGAAACTTAATCCTACTTATTCATCCCTTCTTAATCCAGAGGAAGTATGACAATTATTTGTTATTTCCTAGTCTTATTGAGATTTGGGCTGCGAATGAGAACAGTTCTATCCACCCTTAAGAATCAACAAAACCCCTCTTCCTCGTCCATGTGGATTTGCATTTAGGTATATTTTCGTCTTTAAACTTGTTTTTTCTCATAATGTTAAGATGTTTATTTAGATCAAAACATGCTAGGCTATAAGTATATTGTTTTAATATGCTCGAGTGCTCTTTATGGATGTTTGAATGTTCTTCACTTGTTCTTAGTTGTATTTCACATATGGTTGCTTTCTTATATTGTGATAGCAGAGCAGAGTAGCCCTTTATATTGCTATCAAATCCAATATTCCACAAGAGGACTAACCATATAGAATTGGATTGTCACTTTGTTAGGGAAATGATCCAAGTTGGATTGGTTAAGACATTTCATATTCCAACAAAACACCAACTTGCATATCCCTTTACCAAACCACTTGGGCACACTCAATTCTTCAATTTTCTTCCAAGATAGGCTTTCTAACATTTATGCTCCATCTTGAGGGAGGAATATTAAAGCACATCAAAATTCTAGATTCAGAGCTTCAGTTCATTACTTATAATGCAAATAGTAAACAGACTTGTAGTCTTTAGTTTTTATTGCATATTGTTGTTTTACTACAAGTCTCATCCTTCTATAATGGTTCAATACCACTTCTTATTAAATAGCTACATAAGGCATCAAGATAATTATCAAGATTTTTCCCACTTGGCATAATGAACTTTTATTAGTCTCTTATTGTGTAAGAGTTGGTCATACTTTTTACTTGGTTTAAAAAACCAACCACGCAGAAATAAGTTAGTTTTTGCTATATTTTGTTTTGTATTTTTTATAATTTTTTTTTAATCTAAGATAGAAATTCCACTCTAGCATAATATAAATGTATGTGTGTGAAACTCTTTTTAGTGACTTAAACTCCAACCATTGCTCCCAACCCATACAAACTTGTATTTATGAAATGACTATTAGGACAATGGTGTGTGTGGTTATAATTGCAAGTTTGTAATGCTATTAAACGATTAAAGTTGACTACCTTGGAAAGATCGTGATGGTTGTCATTGTGGTTGGTTGCATTTATGGTCGAACATTGTGTCGAAAAAAGAGAGAGAATAAGCCTAGTGCCACACATTTTGGCACAACAAATGCTACAACTCGCCCATGCGGCGAGTTGTGATTGGTGGAGGGGTAATGGTGGGTCCATGTTGGGACACCCCTTCACCAACCACAACTCGCCACATGGCGAATTGTGGCATTTGTTGTAACAAAATGTGTGGCAGTAGACTTATTCAAAGAGAGAACCATGTAATTAATTTAGCATGTATTAATGATCGAAAATTGTGTTGAAAAATAGAGCGTTATTTCAATCAAAAATTGAGGAAAATCATGCATTTAGTTGAAAATGAGCCAATCCCTTGATTCACGCATCCCAAGTTGACACACACTCCAAGGCATGGTTGCCATGTTTGCCACTCCAAATCCTACTACTCAATCTGTCAAAGCAAAACTATGATTTTAGACTAAATTAAAGATGGGTCATGCTAACGGGTGCCATTAGGGCAATAGTTAACAATCCATTTTAAGAAAGTTTTGACACAATTTTTATGGAAAATGAAAAAAGCTGTCAAAACATTAATTTTTTTTTCCTTTTCCTATAAAAACTTTATTTAAATGAATTATTAACCATTTCCCTAAAAGCATCAGCTAGCATTTCCCATTAATGATTATAAGTAAAAAGTACTTATTTAGAGAAAAAAAAAAATGCAAGTGTAAGTTAAATTGGTATAAATTATAATATTTGTAAGCAAATTAGTATCATGCTTTTTTTTTGATAAATATCGAGCTTAAATTATTATTATGTTTAAACTACTTCATAATATAAGATAATTATAAATATATAATTGAAGCAAGTAAAAGGAAAAAAATAATTGAAGTTGAAAGATTGTTAAGGGTCATTTTTTATTTATTATTGTTATTATTATTTTATATTTACACCATAGACATGTGTCTTGATACTAGTTAACATCTTTTAGCCTAGGCTTTTTGCTAAAAAGTGAGTCGAGTTTGAGCAAAATAGGTTTCAAGGTCCCATTCTACCACTGCCAATCTGTGCACAAATTAAATCTAGTCCAAGGAACATTGCTGCAAAATGAGCTTATTCTCTACTCTTTTATTGTAGAACGAACCTTTCTCCATCTTCTACTCTAGCATGGATTTTTCTCAACTTTCTACTATGCAATGGGACTCTCTCCACTTTCCATAGAATAAGCATTTCTCCTCTCTCTTTTTTTTTTTTTTTTTTTTTTTTGGGAACGCTACTCTACCTTCCACAAAAAGAACAATACTCTACTTGCTCTATTGTTAAAAGTCTACAAATAAACACTAAAACCCAAAGAAAATATTTACAAAGCAAATGTTAGTTTCCAACATGTTAGCGTGCATATTCTCAAATACACACACACACTTACACTTATACGTATTGTATTTATATAAAGCGTGTTTCGTAGAATAAGTTGGGCCAAAAAGCTCTCAGCTCCAACTCTTACAGTCTTATTGCCATATGAGCAAAAAACTATGAGGTTTTGAACATAAGCCAGATTGGCTTTTGCTTAAATGAGCTCAGGAACTTAGGAAGGATGTAATTCATGGGAGAGAGAAAGTTGCCCAATTGGTGTATGCCAAGTTTGCTATTCTACTAAGTTACTCTCATTCTGTGGTGATATTACATTCTAAGAGTACTCTCTTGAGTCCTTGACTCTATTTTTTCTCTACTATACTTTTCACTAAGACTTTTAATTTGAAATGCAAGGTTATGTGTAGTTGTGTGTGTGTGTGTGTGTGTGTGTGTGTGTTTTTTTTTTTTTGGGGTGAGGTCCGTCTTTTTATACATGAATTTCAATGGGTGTTCTCCCATTTTTACCATTCTTCTTTGATTTCTTGGATTTCACCATAAGCCCCCTAACATGTCCCTATGATTGTGGGTATTCTTTCTCTTTTTGGGCAATTACTACCACGAAAGGGATTTTGGTTATAATTCTAAATGGAATATACGTTGATTTTTTAATCAACTTTTGGTTACGACAGAATTAAGTTGGTAGGTTTTTCTAAGCATAAAATGGTGAAAGGCCGTTAATTTTGTTTGTCTCTATGCATATGGGTTTCTATTACGCATGCACCTTGCAATGTGTGTTGTTGCTCCTTTAATAAAAGGTCCTTTCCCCAATGAAAGCATCCCCAAAAGGATTTTGGCAAAAAAGATTAACCCATCTTTTGATGGAGTAATGTATATGAACATTTAAAAAGGCTATATATGCGGATGTATATGCTCAATATCGAAGACCTTTATCTAGTTGCATGCAAACGAATTGAAAAATTAATGACAGAGATTTTTTTTTTGCTTGAATAACAAGATAAGTGCATGCCAAGATAACATGGTTGTAGTAAAGTTAAAAACTTATATTTGAAATTATAGGCATATATAAGAAGCGTTTATAAGTATGAAAAAAGTGAAACCGAATATATCAAAGAAATTTGCATAAATTATGGATGTTGAGGTCTATTTTTTAACCGTCTATAGCCAAAATAAACTGCATTTCAAAATAAAATATGATATTTTCTTAAGTGTGTGTTATTTAATATAGACATGATATTCATAAAAGAAACCATATACAAATAAGTAAATAATTAAACTTTGATGTATATTCTCAAATTGAAACAGTGTGCCAAACTTTGATTTAAACTTCTATTATGTAATAAATTTCATGGAATCGACACCATAAATTTGAATCATTATTATCAATAAAAATTGAGAGTAATCATTATAGTTTATATAAAAAAATAAATTAGAGAAAAGAAAATTACATCTATTTTGAATTACCATAATTCTATTATAGTTCACAATTAATATATATATATATATATATATATATATATTATAACATCAATAACAATAGGCTTTCAACAAGGCTGGATGTACCTAGCTCTGATGAACTGGTACTCTAGTTGTAAAATTTGCTAAACCGTAAACAGTGTTCAATATATGCCTAGGAACAAAAAGGGCTTTACAAGTAAGACCATGTTGCTGCAAGTTTAGAACATCAGTCACCATATTCAATTCCATAACAGCAATAACATTTGAGATTATTATGGCAGTGTCCACAAAATGCTTTCTCCCATTTTTGACATTGACGACCACAATGAAGTGAGTAGAAGCACATTTCGCTCCATGATTTACTACTCATTTGAAAAAGGTTCCTCATAATTATAGGACTTTCCTCCTTGCAATCGACATAATAAGAAGAAGAAAAACCTATAAACAAAGGTAAATTAACAAAAGGCATTAAAGAGACATATTGGAGTTAAAAAAAAAATACAAAAATGAATTTTTGTAACCAAACAACAATACGTAGTTGGTTATATCAATAGAAAGATATGAAAGAACTCACTTGTCTTGTGTTTTAAGCAAGGATAAAGATGAAGATGAATAAGTGATAAACATTTGTAAGAGACATTTTAATTTGGATAAGTCCAAGGTGGATAAGTCTCCTCATAATGTGGGAACTATGTGTGGGGATATTTTGCTTAAATAAAATGTGACCTTACCTGGGGTAAAGCCCAGACTTCGTACTTGGGTTAGAAAGTGTGGGAGGTTAGTGAAGTCTAACCTAGGGAATGGTAGGCAGATCCAAGTTTGGGAGGATAATTGGGTACCTAGCTCTTCTACTCACAAAGTAATTTCACAAAAAGGTATGCTTCCGTTGGACTCTAGAGTTTGCAATTTTATTGATGTGGAGAATAAGTGCTGGGATTGGAACCTTTTGAATAGAACTTTTCTTCCTTTTGAGGCTGAAGCTATCGCTGGAATTCCTTTCAGTGTTAGAATGCCTGATGATAGGCAAGTATGGGCTGAAACTTCAAATGGCTTTTTCTCTATAAGAAGTGCTTATAAGCTGACTCTAGAATTATAGACAAATAGGGAGATTGGCTCTTGTTCTGATGGGAGTAATATATGGTCTTGGAAGAGATTATGGTCAATTCAAATTCCCCATAAAATCAGACATTTTGCTTGGAGAGCTACCCGTGACGTCTTACCTACAAAAGAAAATCTAGTTTGCAGAAAGGTTTTAGTTGATAGCATGTGTAAGGAATGCGGCAATGCTTCAGAATCTTTCTTTCATCTTTTGTGGAAGTGCTTTAAGCTCGAAACACATGGGTTTCTTTGTCTCTCTTCACTTCGTCGTCGTTGATTCCTTTTTGGACCTTCTTTGAGTTCTTATGGCATGTTTTGATGGATGCATAGTGGGTTATGGAAGATGCTGGCCTTACTGTTACTATTGCATGGGCTTTGTGGACTAATAGAAATGAGGTGATTCATGGCAAGCTGAGGAAGACAGGTCTGTTAGTGGTTGATTGGTGTAGATCTTACTTGGAAGAGTATTAGGCTACAAGCAATACCCCTCTAACACAATTGACACAACAAACCCAAGTGGAAGTGAAGTGGTATCCTCCTATGTTTCCATTATACAAGATTAATGTGGATGCTGCTATATTCTCGACTTAAAAGGCTACTATACATAACATCACTAAAGCATGGGAGAATGCAAAAGTGATTGAATCTGGACCTTACACATGGAGTGGCTGTGAGAAAAGGGAGAGGAAGCGCTGGTTAAGGATTTTGTCTTGGTCTGTACTAAAGGTGTGACTGTCTTGGGAGTAGGATTTGCACCTGACATGGTACTCAAGCACTCACAAAAAGGGAGATAATGACTTTCTAAGGTCAGAGACATGCTTATCAATCACAGTTTTTCTGATGTCCCTCTCAATGTCCAAGACTTGTTTTCCAAGCAGTGGTAAAGTCACTCAGTGCCACGTTGGTGCAATTCTTATCCTCTAGTCAGCAGATAATATCGCAGTTGTGAAAAGGTCCAAAATGGAGAAATAATGACTTGAGTCTTTGTATTCAGTCATATTCCTCAGAGTATAAGAGGAACATGCAGCTATGTTATTAGGGCAAGAACCTAAATAGATATTTTGAGAAGAAAGTAGAGAGTTGGTAGGAAAGAAAAACAACTTGGTTGTAAGAAATTGGTCCCTTTTCACACATAATACAAGCTAAATAGAGCAAGAATAGCTCAAACTGTGGTTTTTTTATCCTTTCCTTAGGGTTTTCTACATACATCATGTGTTTCTTTAGTCATCAATTTCTTCTTGTTGTTTAGATGTGCGTCTTTTTCATGTCCTATCGTCACTTTCTTCTTCTTGTTCGAGAGTCATGTCAAAACTAGCATATTTTCAAGCTTTCTCGTGTATATGTATTGTTAGATAACTTATTTTACTTCTCTATATAAGCTCAAATCTAACTTGCACTTACAGCTGCTGGTATTGGTGTTTTAATTTGTGACCATGAAGGGAATTTTATTGTAGGTTTGAGCAAGAAAATCCATGCTCTATTGGGGATTATTGAAGCTGAAGCAAAAGAATTTGAAGCTGGTATTATTTTTGCAAATGAAGTGGGCATCAGAGAGTTTGTTCTTGAAGGAGATTCCTTAACCATTGTTCAGGCTCTTAAGGAATGTTCACCTGCTCCATCTTCTGTTTTTGCATTGATTTATGGGATGTTAGCTAAATGTAATGAGTTTAGAAATGTGAGTTTTTCTCATGTTAGATGACAAGGCAATCGGCCGGCTCACTTGTTAGCAAAATAAGCTCTTGGCTTGATTGATTTCTGTGCTTGAATGAAGGAATGTCCATGTTTCTTAGAACAAGTCCTCATCCATCATGTTTCTTGTATTTGAATTTCATGAATAAAGTTTTATGGCATGTTTGGATGTTTAAAAAAGGAGGTGGAGTAGAGTAGAGGGAGGGAGAGTAATCCAATTACCTTGTTTGGAAGTTTTTTAAAAAAGAAGGGGGAGGAGTTTGGATGGGTTTCAACTCCCTCTAACTCCTTATTTTTAATTCACCAAAATTGGAGAGATTTGAAGGGAGAATAGAGTAGATAAATTATTGTCTAAGTAAATTTCCTAATTTACCATTTCTAACAAATTAATCATACATAATTGTTAACTCTCCTCCCTCTCTGAACTTCCAAACAGGTCATTAGTCTGTTCATCAAAAAAATAAAAATACAATGGCTATGGATCTAACTTTTATAAATTAATAATTTAAAGGGTAAATTACAAAGTTGGACCCTGTCCTTTACACCATATTTCAATTTAGTCTTTAACTTTTCAATTGTATCAATTTGGTCATCAACCTTTTCAACGTTGTGTCAATTTAGTCTCTGCCATTTTTCTTGGATGGAAAAAACTGATGTCAAACAGAACAATAAAAGAAAAAATTTATACCACATCAATTGCCAACTGTACCACCACGTCAATTTAAAAAAAAAATAAAAAACCAAATTAAAATCTACACACGTGAGATAAGTTTAGGGAAACTAATAGGTTCTAAAATCCCTAAAATCCATCTCTTCTCCCTCATCTCCATTAAAATCCCTGAAGTTGTAGATCAAAGAGGCTATCATGTTTATGCTTTAGTGCTTTTAAATAATGCAATCTATGTGAATTTTGCTTGGAATTGTTTGACCGAAACTCTTGCCTTCCCCTATTCATTTAGTGGGAATATAAAAGAATCTCATTTTCCATTTGCGCACCTTCTTACGCATCTTTTGTTGTGCCCAGGCAAAACATTCATCAACATTCATTATCTATCACTACCAGCATAATATCTGCTATCCAGCCAAATAGTCATATTCAATCGAATAATTTTTCCTAACGATTTACTAACTATGACTATAACTGCAGATTGGCTAGAACTTCCAAGTGCAATTCTTCTTATTAGTTTCCCAAATTTATCTCACGTGTGCAGATTTTAAATTTAGTTTTTTTTAAAAAAAATTATGTGGCAGTAATGCAGTATAGTTGCATTTGATGTGACATATAATTTTTTATTGTTCCATTTGACATATTCTTTCCATCTAAGAAATAATAACAAAGACTAAATTTACGCAATACTAAAAATGTTAAGGACTAAATTGACACAATTAAAATGTTAAAGACTAAATTGAAATTTGGTGTAAAGGATAGAAACTAACTTTATAATTTATCCTAATTTAAAATTAACCTATTTAATTAGCATAAAGTAATGTAACATCAATTATAAAAACTTAAAAAGAACATAGACAATTTAAACTATATATCTTCTTGATGAACTCAAATCTTAGATCGTACTCTCATTATCAACTCCTTTGTTATGGGCCTGACTGGTTACCATACCTGCCCCTTATTATTCTTCAATTTTATTAGTCAAGGCAAAATATTAAAACAGAAAAAAGAATGAAAATAACTCTCACCACAAAACTCAACCCAAAGTAGGACCAGAAAAACAAAAATTCTAGTGCCAGAAAAGACCACAGTTGTGAACCTGTGTGGGTATCCAAGACAGAGCCGGCTGAACAGTAAAAGCAATAGATGCAATCCCCTAAGCCGTAAAAAAAAGGGTCTAAATTTTAACCAATAGTGTTATTTATAATCAATAATTAAAATAATATTTTTTTATCAAATAAAAAACAAACAAAAAAACGAGAAAAATGTGTTTACAATATTTTTCATAACACTTTTACAACAAATGCAAAACAATAAATTGTTACAGGATGGCAAAAAAATAATTATAGTGGTGTTTTCAAATAGAAAATAAGAAGCAACTTAAAATCTAAAATTTGTTGTGAAAAATATTGTGAATGTTAGCAAATCTAAAAATAAAATAATAATAAGAGTTGAGTTAGCAAACTTTTATTAGTTTTCATATAAGTCTATCATTAACTTCACTCTTTTACTTACAACTATCAATCTACCACGTTAACAAGCGTTAAAAATTTTGCCAAATTTTTTGTATCTAAAAAATTTCTAAAAAGAGAAAAAAACCTATACCGTTTATGTCAAATATTAATAATTTTACATTTAAAACAAAATAATTAATTTTTGCATTAGGCTCTAAATGCATCGAGCCGCCCTGATCCCAGGCTTTCATTCAGTCAATGCATTTATCACACAAAAAAGTAAGTCTGTGCGTAATAATATGACATAACTATCCAGATGGTGGAGACGAAGACCAAAAACGCCCACCTCTTCTGCCTCCACCACAATCATCATCATTCTGCTTGAAACCAACTCCAATTTTTTTTCTACCCTTTTTTCTCTGCATGCATGGGTTGCTTCTCCTTCTCATTCTTCTTCTTTATATGCTGCGTTTTCCTTCCAAGTCTTACTTTCTCAGCCTCCATTTCCAAGCACTCAATCAGCCCCGATTTCACAGCCTCACACTTCCAATTCACCGACACCAGAGGCGCTTTCTTACGCTCTCAAAATGGTACTTTCAAAGCCACAATTGATGCCAGACCACCCTCCACAAAATATTACTTCTCTGTCGTCCACAGTGACACCAACATCATAATCTGGTCAGCCAACCGCAACACGCCCATGTCAAGCTCCGACAAGTTGTCACTGACTGTCCACGGCCTCATACTCACAAACCAAACTGGTCAACCACTCTGGTCAACCCCGCAATTCAATTCTGATATTTCTGCTATGCAGCTTTCAGAGACAGGAAATCTCGTTTTAGTTGATGCAGGAAACAATACGTTGTGGGAGAGTTTTGCTCATCCGTCGGACACTATTGTCATGGAACAGAGAATTCCCATTGGAAAATCATTGCAAAGCACTGTGACAGACGAGGACATGTCGGTGGGTGATTATCGACTTGAAGTTACTGACAGGGATGTGGTGCTGCAATGGAATAAGATGAATTATTGGGAATTGTCCATGGATCCAAAGGCTGTCAGGAACTCTAACAAGGCCGTATCGTTGATGGTGATGAACGGCACAGGTTTGTATTTGCTAGCAAGTGATAATTCCCCGGTTGTTCAAGTAGCTTTGAATGATGGGTCATCAAGTTTTAGGAGTGTTAAGTTCGGTCCTGATGGCAGATTTAGCATTGTCAGACCTCCGACTCGGAGCGATAAAAAATGGGAGGTAGAATTTGCAGGACCATTTGAGGATTGTGATCTTCCTCTAAATTGCAAAGAAATTGGATTGTGCAGAAGAAAGCCTCTGGGTGGAAGTTGTTCTTGTTTACCAGAATTCAGTTATCAAAACAATGGTGATTGCATGCCAGTGAATCGGTCGCTTTCTCTGCCTTCAGCTTGTACTGCAGCTAGAAATGGCAGTCAATTGAATTCCTCTATTTCCTATCTAAAATTCGGCCCTGGTATGGACTACTTTGCTAATAATTTCATGGAACCCGTGAAAAATATGTAACGTTGTCGGTTTGCCAAGATTTATGCTCTCAAAATTGTTCTTGTTTGGGCTTTTTCCATGAAATTTCTTCTGGTTCTTGTTATCTTCTTGAAAACCATTTAGGTTCTTTCATTTTGGCAGACCCCAATAAGGACCGTTTGGGTTATATTAAAGTTTTGGTTGGTTCTTCTGACAGAAATCAGAAACATAACTTATCAGTCGCTGCTTTGTTACTATTACCTTTAACAGGATTCTTAATACTAGTAGTGTTTGTAATCATTGCAATCCTTTGGTTAAGGAAAAAGCGGCTTTCAAAAACCAAAACTGCAAAACTAGACCGGGGTAACTCGTCATCGTCTGCAGAGCTAGAAATGATCTGTATCCCAGGCTTACCAAGAAGGTTTGCTTATGAAGAGCTTGCAGCTGCTACTGAGAACTTCAAGACTCAGATTGGTAGGGGTGGATTTGGTAGTGTATACAGAGGTACTCTGTCAGACAAAACTGTTGTGGCGGTCAAGAAGATTACTAGTTTGGGAATCCAAGGGAAAAAAGAATTTTGTACTGAGATTTCAATAATTGGGAACATCCACCATGTCAATTTGGTTAGATTGAAAGGTTTTTGCGCACAAGGGAGGCAGCGCTTTCTTGTTCTCGAGTATATGAACAGAGGTTCGTTGGGCAGTACACTCTTCGGTAATGGTCGTGTTCTAGAATGGCAAGAGAGATTGGAAATAGCCATTGGAACAGCAAGGGGGCTTGCTTACTTGCATGGTGGATGTGAGCACAGAATCATCCACTGCGATGTGAAGCCAGAAAACATTCTCTTGCACGACAATTTACAAGTGAAAATCTCAGATTTTGGGCTGTCGAAGCTGCTAAATCCTGAACAATATTTTCTATTTACAACAATGAGAGGAACTCGAGGCTATCTTGCACCTGAGTGGATAATGAGTTCCACAATTTCCGACAAGGCTATGTATACAGTTATGGGTTGGTTTTACTAGAGATTGTGAGGGGAAGAAAAAATTGCTCAATACAAACATGGAGCCATAGCACAAAAACTAGTAGCAGTGAAGGAAATGCCTCATCCTCATCCCCTTCTGTTTCGGAACACAGACTTATATATTTCCCTCTATTTGCGCTAGAAATGCATCAGCAGAGAAGGTACTTGGAACTGGCAGACCCAAGGTTAGAGGGACGAGTGACAAGTGAAGAGGTTGAGAAGCTAGTGCGGATTGCCTTGTGTTGTGTGCATGAAGATCCAGCGCTGCGGCCTTCTATGGCTCACGTTGTTGGCATGTTGGAAGGTGTGTTGTCTTTGGATGAGCCGAGGTCCGAGTCACTAAATTTCTTGCGGTTCTATGGCCAGAGATTCATCGAGGAGTCAAGAATGGAAGGGTCCAATGAGCTGAAGGACTTGGGATTGTATCCAGATATAAATGCTACTTCTAATAGTGCTGCAGGTGTTTCGTATAACCCAATGTCTTACATCTCTTCACAACAGCTTTCTGGCCCCAGGTAGTGCTCAGAGTTTCTGTACTAGTTATTAGGAAATATTGGCTGAATAAGGATGTGTATGTGTTGAGAGTTTTGGCTGCAGGTTTCTGAACCTGCAGACTCTCTATGCTTGAATTGTATCTACCAATATTGCCTGCAATTTCCGCTGCCCAATTTTAGATATGCAGGTTTTGGTTCTCTTGGCTTAGATAGTAAAATTATTGTTAAATAGCGTGGTAGAAGATTCCACCTTTGTGACTCTTCATGGTTGATCTTCTTCTTCTTCTTTTTTTCTTTTTTTTTTTTTGAGAAACGATCTTATTTGATTTTGATATGAAAAATTGGTATTATCATTAATACCTTGGAGTTCTGTAGGCTTGGTATAATTTGAACAGTTCCAATCGCATTAACTAGTCCTCCATTTTTAACCAAAATAGTTAAATAATAAAGATAACAATTAATGCTGCTTGCAAACTTTCTTTCTCAAATATCAATGCATCAGTTCATGCTCTCCCTTCATTGGAACTTATTACAAAAATTTGGTGTCTATAAGTGTAATTGTGTAATGTACAAAACTTAAATACAGTACCTTAAGTGCTGTTTCTTAGGTTCCCCTCTTAAGATTTAACCATATGGCCACTGAACTAAAAAATACATTTCCATCCCATGAGAAAAATTCACATGGCAGAATCTTAAAAATGGGAACCTAAGAAATAGTACATAAATACTGTACCTAAATCTTGCTCTTGTGTAATATATATCAATACAGCACAAAGACGGTATAACTCTTCATGTTCTGCTCAATGTGAATTTCGACCGCAATTTGGCCGATGTGCTTGATATCCTGGAGCATTCTGTTCTGTTATTTGAAATGATCAAACTTGGCCAAATCTGCTTTGGCTATAGGTGGTGACTTGCAATTCTTAGCATGTTAAGCCAACATCTACCGAACCAAGATTTTATCTTTACGGACCAAATTAAAAATGAACCAAAATTATTTGGTCAATCAAAAATAAGAAATATACTAAAATTTAGGATTAACAAAGTTAGTATCTTTTACCGAAAAACAAAAAAAACAACAAAAAAACAAAGTATCTATTTAGAATTAACAAAAGGAAATGATTTAGCTCCAATCACTAATAGGAAGATGACATTTGCCATTGTTATGTGCAATGCACATGATCACTTAATTTTTTGGGTTAAGTGAGTGACAAAGAAAAATATTATCTTCCTATTGGTGTTTGGAGCCAAATTTTGTCCTTAAAAAATGGCAGAATTTTTCTCACAACTAGTTTGGAGGCAAGTTCCTCCAACCCACTACATAGCAACTCAACAAATCATCCACGTGTACTTCTAGTTACATGCCCTATTTAATATAGTCAAGTGACAAATTTAATTATTTAATTAAAATGTGATTTAATATACCTTGATGGTTTCTTAAACCACCACACATTTAAAAGAGATTTCTCCAATCCGGTTTGGAGGATAACATTCTCCATAACAAAATATAAACAAAATAAAAGAAATAAAATTTTCTTGATACATTTTAACTCAATCATTTATGATATATCCAAATGAAAATCAACCTTCTTTTAAATCCTGAAAATAATTTATGATTGATTTTGTACTAAATTTCACAATAATTTCACTTTCGATATACAAAATCAAATATTCTGTTAGAATACCATCTTCCATTTTGTTGCAACATTTTTGTTAGGATTTGAACATCTGGATTTATATTGGCAAACACAGAAATAAAAAACTTGTCTTGTTATAGTCTTTAGAGTCTATGGGAATTTCTAGACAAGTGCTCAAGCTTTTGGTATTCAGTGTGCAAGAACATGAATTCAATTGTTTCAAGGTATTCAGGAATTGACAATTTTGATCAATCGAAGCGTGATTATGTAGATTCGGATGTTCAGCACACCAACCCATCAAGTAATTAGGTTTTTAGATTTATTTCACTTAGTAAATAAAGGAAACCATAAGATACGTTTTAAGAAGACTTTGGAGCTACTCATTTGAGATCAAAAAGGTTCTGTACCTTCTCCTTTCAAAGTCACTACTGGAAATCAATCTACATATAATTTGAATTGATTGATTTAAAGTTCCCGCATAATAGTCATATCAAAAGTACTTGATCTAAACCTTCAAGTGTGATCTTGAAGTCATGAACTGGAGGTCTACATTAAAAAAAACCTTCAAGGGTGGTCTTGGAGTCGTGGATTGGAGGTTCACATTTGAAACACATTCATATCAAAGACTTCTATGGATCCCAAAGCTCAATTGGGTAACTAGAGTTAAGTTTACAAAAAATAAGGTTATTCAATCTGTGAACTTCTATTTGATAATGGATTTGTTCATTATGAGATTGTTTGCCTCAAGTTATGAAACTATTTTGTTTCATTGGTATCCTAGATCATTATATCTTGTTTCATTTATATTTCTGCACTTGCATGATATTGATGATTGTTTATTTAACCTAAGGCTTCCATCATTAACCAAATTATGAAGTTGACCTCAAAACCGGTTAAATACAATGTTTTGATAGGGGTCTAAGCCCAACAATCTGTTTTGATAATATTCATGTTTGAAAAATACTCATTTCATTGGGGCTATAAAATGAACTAAGTCATTCATAAATAGCTCGTTCTTAGTTTGAAGAAAAGCTTGTTCACATTTGATTGTTTATAAATAAGCCAAGTTTGATCCTTAGTTTTAGGCTTATTTAATAAATGAGGTGAGCCCAAGCAAAAAAAAAAAAAAACAAAAACAAAAGAATCACAAAAATTCTCGTGAAAATACAAAATATTTAAGGGCTTGGTAATAAGTTTGATATGGGTTTGACAAATAAACTCATACCTTACTAAGCCTTTAGTCAATTGGGAGTTAGGGCCACTTGTCCAAACCAAAACTAAATGACTTTAAGCTTTGATATGTTATGAATGCTAGTTACATTTGGGTTTACAAGAGTTATATCTTAGTACAAAGGTCACTCCACAAGTATAAATGCTTGTGAGGTGTGAGAGGTAAGAGTTGGGGTTCAAGTCTTTAAGAGAGAACTTCACACACATATACACTTAGATTAAGTTAGAGTAGAATTTCTATCTTGTATAAAAAAAAAAACTACTCACATGTCATAAATAGAGCTAGATTAAATTTGACACATCAGCATTAATCATCTCCTTCTTTGTTAAAATAAGTATAACAATAGGTATGAGCTAATAGGAAGAATATATATATATATATATATATATATATATTAAAAGGATGGAAATAAAATTATGACATGGTCACAAATCAATATCAATCAATCAATATCATATACTATATATAATAGCGGAAGCCTTTTCCTACAATTAAGGACGTGCTGCCATGTAGGAAAAATGCCTATCTAAAATTCTGCCACATTCACTATTAAAAAGTGATAAATTATATTGTTTCACAAAGTTAACACACGGTTTGATAGCCTCTCACTCTCTCAATATAAAAAGAAAAATAACCGGTTAAAATACAATTAAAAGGCTTGCAATACTCCCAAAAAAAAAAAATGCAGATACAGAGAGAGAAGGAGAGAGTTTGTAAGCCGTCAATGTCCATTTTGATTTTTCCAGAGAAACAAGCAAAAGAAGGAAGATGATACCGAATTCGACATCAAGAATGAAAAAAGTCCCCTCTGCCCACAAACAACGCCTCCGATGGGTTCTATTCATTCTCTGATTTTTTTTAGGTAAATTAGATATGTTATATGTTTTCAATTTGGTCCAAGATTTAAATTCAGAAATTAGGGCTAAGGAAATTAGGTTTTAATATGTGACTATTCTTTTTTTAATTTTTTCGGTAATAGATTTTTTACAATTCCTCTTTTTTGGAATTAAATCATTCAATTTCTTTCTCTCCAGAGATGAAGTGGAATCTTTCCACAATCTAGAGTCTCTAATTTCATCAAATCAAGGTACTGATTTCTTTTCCTAAAAATCGTAAAACAAACGCATAGTGCAAATACCACAATCAATATTAATTTTCACTGAAACCTTATTAAAGAACACTATCAGGTTCCAATAAATTATACTTCTACACTATCAGGTACCAATAAATTATACTTCTACAATGATTGTGATGTGTATATATATTGTGATTGAAGTTATTTTAATTTAGGCTTAGGTTTGTGTATGATGTGTTAAGGTTTCTGATATTCTCATAATCTGTTTTCTTTTTCTTTTCTTTTTTTGTGTGTTGAAAATGTTGTTAGGTTGATCATTGTATAAACATTTAATGCCTACTGATTTATTTTATTGTTCTAAGTTTGCATATAATTGTTATTATTATTTTAATACTTGATGCGTAGAATTTGAATACCTTACACAAGATTCATTGGAACACCACTCTCCTTCTATTGCTTGCTGACTCTCTCTCTGTTTCTTTCAAATCAGTTTTTTATTTTTTTATTCTAGGTACTGAGTTTGTGGTTCAACTTTATCGATTGTGGTACAAAATACTAAACCAAAGGAGGAACAGTTATCAGGCAATGAATATCAAAACCTTCTTCTATATCTAAGAGGTACAAACTAACTTTGCTTATTCATTTTATTCTGTTTGGTAATGGTTTTTTGCTTATCAAAGTGGTTTGTTTTTTTTGCTTTGATTCCTTTATTGGTTGAGATATTTATTGACTCACACCGTTTCTATAATTTATAATTTGGTCTTGCATCATGTGGGTATAATGTTGAAAACATATGTAACATTACATTTAAAAAATTTTAGGCGCTGGTACATCTACAAGCTCATTAGTTGCTTTATATAATACCTTTATAAATAGGCTCAAGTAGTTGGTTGCAATCCCACGATGCTTTTGCTTAGCTGTGCTTATTTTGTCTTAGGTGTAATTTTTGGGTGGATTCATGTTGCAAAACATTCATCCAAGATAGAATGAAATGGTAAAAAAAATAGAATCATTAATGTTGGGAGTATTTTTTTTTTTATTTATACAAGATAGAATTTCTACTCTAGCCTAATCTAAGTGTATATGTGCGTGAAACTCCCTCCTAGAGACTTAAACCCTGGCCCTTGCCCCCCACACTCCACAAGCACTTATACTTGTTGAGTGACCACCGCATCAAGGGTGCGCGGTGGTTGGGTGTCTTGTAAAGTAGGGTGTTAAAATAGATAAAGTAATCTTTTGAGTTGCTAAAAGCTAAATTTTTTAACATTATCACTGATGATGCACAAAAAATTGTCAGCAAGCTGATCGTCCACACACATGTCAATGGGTGCACCTAAAGAACAGAAGAGAAGAACCAATCAAAAGGCACCGATGGGGTACCGGCCAAAGACCCTCCAAAGATTAAGTCAGAAGAGAGCTCTAACAATGCTAGAGAGTATGAGCTTTAGAGAAATTCTGTGTACCTTTGTGAGAGAGAGTTTTGGGGGTTATATGGTGGTGTAGATTTGACCTTAATTTCTTGAGGAGGAAGGCATTTCCTTATGGGGAGAACTCTCCAACAAATTTTTGGATTTTTCAGGATGGTCTTCCTTGTAGATGACCCTCAATTATGGTTGGGCGTAGGATGCAAGGCTTTTCCATATCAGGATTCTTGATGAGCACTTCCAGCCATGTGGGAGCCACGTGAGTACCGTGCGTCCCCTTTTATTGGGTTCGTTCACTTAGGGTCCGTCCCCTTTGTTGGGTCCATCCATATTGAGGTTCATCTAACTGAGGTTCGCTTCCTCTGGATCCGTTTGCCCACGGAAATGTGTTCGTCAGTCTTGTCATGTCATTAGCCTAACAAGACCATCTACTATAGTACAGGGTGGGCTTGTCAGGCTAAACAATCAGACATTTGGTCCGTTCACTTGTGCTTCATGTCATTAGCTCTGTAGGTCTAAAAATACCCTTATCAATCACTGTGAATACTCTTAGTCTACAATCAAGTTTGTAGTCAAACATTGTCATTTTTATATTTTTCCATAAAAGTTGTATAAAAAATTTTCTAATGTAGGTCATTAACAAATGCCCTAAAGTACTGTTAACCAGACTTAAGTTTATAAACTAGAAATTGCTTTTTTTGTGTGGTAATTACGCTATTCTCCCATAAGGTTTAGGAAAATAACTCTCCATCCCAAACCTAAAAAAACTTAATCCTACTTATTCATTCCTTCTTAATCCAGAGGAAGTATGGCAATTATTTGTTATTTCCTAGTCATATTGAGATTTGGGTTGCGAATGAGAACAGTTCTATCCACCCTTAAGAACCAACAAAACCCCTCTTCCTCATCCATGTGGATTTGCATTTAGGTATATTTCCGTCCTTAAACTTGTTTTTCCTCAAAATGTTAAGATGTTTATTTAGATCAAAACATGCTAGGCTATAAGTATCTTGTTTTAATATGCTCGAGTGTTCTTCATGGATGTTTGAATGTTCTTCACTTGTTCTTGTTTGTATTTCACATATGGTTGCTTCCTTATATTGTGACAGCAGAGCAGAGTAACCCTTTATATTGCTATCAAATCCAATATTCCACAAGAGGACAAACCATATAGAATTGGATTGTCACTTTGTTAGGGAAATGATCCATGTTGGATTGGTTAAGACATTTCATATTCCAACAAAACACCGACTTGCATATCTCTTTACCAAACCACTTGTCAATTCTTCAATTTTCTTCCAAGATAGGCTTTCTAACATTTATGCTCCATATTAAGGGGAGGAATATTAAAGCACATCAAAATTCTAGATTCAGAGCTACAGTTCATTACTTACAATGCAAATAGTAAAAAGACTTGTAGTCTTTAGTTTTTATTGCATATTGTTGTTTTACTACAGGTCTCGTCCTTCTATAATGGTTCAATACCTCTTCTTATTAAATAGCTACATTAGGGATCCAGATAATTATCAAGATTTTTCCCACTTGGCATAATGGACTTTTATTAGTCTCTTATTGTGTAAGAGTTAGTCATACTTTTTACTTGGTTTAAAAAACCAACCATGCAGAAATAATTTGGTTTTTGCTATATTTTGTTTTGCATTTTTTATAATTTTTTTTAATCTAAGATAGAAATTCCACTCTAGCATAATATAAATGTATGTGTGTGAAACTCTTTTTGACTTGAACTCCAACCATTGCTCCCAACTCATACAAACTTGTATTTATGAAATGACTATTACGACAATGGTGTGTGTGGTTATAACTGCAAGTTTGTAATGCTATTAAACGATTAAAGTTAACTACCTTGGAAAGATCGTGGTGGTTGTCATTGTGGTTGGTTGCATTTATGGTCGAACATTTTGTCGAAAAAAGAGAGAGAATAAGTCTAGTGCCACACATTTTGGCACAACAAATGCGACAACTCGCCACATGAACGAGTTGTGGCATTTGTTGTGGCAAAATGTGTGGCAATAGACTTATTCAAAGAGAGAACTATGTAATTAATTTAGCATGCATTAATGATCGAAAATTGTATTGAAAAATAGAGCGTTATTTCAATCAAAAATTGAGGAAAATCATGCATTTAGTTGAAAATGAGCCAATCCCTTGATTCACACATCCCAAGTTGACACACACTCAAAGCATGGTTGCCATGTTTGCCACTCCAAATCCTACTACTCAATTTGTCAAAGCAAAACTATGATTTTAGTCTAAATTAAAGACGGGTCATGCTAATGGGTGCCCTTAGAGCAATAGTTAACAATCCATTTTAAGAAAGTTTTGACACCATTTTTATAGGAAATGAAAAAAGGCTGTTAAAACATTAATTTTTTTTTCCTCTTCCTATAAAAACTTTCTTTAAATGAATTATTAACAATTTTCCTAGGAGCATCCGTTAGCATTTCCTATTAAAGATTATAAGTAAAAAGTACTTATTTAGAGAAAAAAAAAATGCAAGTGTAAGTTAAATTGGTATAAATTATAATATTTGTAAGCAAATTATTATCATTTCTCCTTCTTTTTTTTTTTTTTTTTTTTTTTTTGTGGGAACGTTGCTCTACCTTCCACAAAAAGAATATTACTCTGCTTGCTCTACTATTAAAAGTCTACAAATAAACACTAAAACCCAAAGAAAATATTTACAAAGCAAATGTTAGTTTCCAACATGTTAGCGTGCATATTCTCAAATACACACACACACTTATACGTATTTGTATTTATATAAAGTGTGCTTCGCAGAATAAGTTGGGCCAAAAAACTCTCAGCTCCAACTCTTACAGTCTTATTGCCATATGAGCACAAAACTATGAGGTTTTGAACATAAGCCAGATTGGCCTTTGCTTAAATGAGCTCAGGAACCTAGGGAGGATGTAATTCGTGGGAGAGAGAAAGTTGGCCTATTAGTGTATGCCAAGTTTGCTATTCTACTAAGTTACTCTCATTCTATGGTGATACTACATTCTAAGAGTACTCTCCTAGCTCTATTTTTTTTCTCTACTAAACTTTTCACTAAGACTTTTCATTTGAAATGCACGGTTGTGTGTAGTTGTGTGCGTGTGTGAGTGTGTGTGTGTGTGTGTGTGTGTGTGTGTGTGTTTTTTTTTTTTTTTTTTGGTTGAGGTCCTTCCTTTTATACATGAATTTGAATGGGTGTTCTCCCATTTTTACCATTCTTCTTTGATTTCTTGGATTTCACCATAAGCCCCCTAACATGTCCCTATGATTGTGGGTATTCTTTCTCTTTTTGGGCAATTACTACCATGAAAGGGATTTTGGTTCTAACTCTAAATGGAATATACGTTGATTTTTGAATCAGCTTTTGGTTACAATAGAATTAAGTTGGTAGGTTTTTCTAAGCATAAAATGGTGAAAGGCCATTAATTTTGTTTGTCTTTATGCATATGGGTTTCTATTAGGCATGCACCTTGAAATGTATGTTGTTGCTCCTTTAATAAAAGGTGCTTTCCCCAGTGAAAGCATCCCCAAAAGGATTTTGGCAAAAAAGATTAACCCATCTTTTGATGGAGTAATGTATATGAACATTTAAAAAGGCTATATATGCGGATGTATATGCTCAATATTGAGACCTTTATCTAGTTGCATGCAAACAAATTGAAAAATTAATGACTGAGATTTTTTTTTTTTTTTTTTTTTTTGCTTGAATAACGCGATAAGTGCATGCGAAGATAACATGGTTGTAGTAGAGTTATATACTTATGTTTGAAATTATAGGCATGTATAAGAAGCATTTATAAGTATGAAAAAAGTGAAACCGAATATATCAATGAAATTTGCATAAATTATGGATGTTGAGGTTTATTTTTTAACTGTCTATAGCCAAAATAAACTGCATTTCAAAATAAAATATGATATTTCCTTGAGTGTGTGTTACAAATAAGACCATGCTACTGCAGGTTTAGAACATCAGTCATCATATTCAATTCCGTAGCAGCAATAACATTTGAGATTATTATGGCGGTGTCCACAAAATGCTTTCTCCCGTTTTTGACATTGACGACCACAATGAAGTGAGTAGAAGCACATTTCGCTCCATGATTTACTACTCATTTTAAAAAGGTTCCTCATGATTATTAGACTTTCCTCCTTGCAATCAACAAAATAAGAAGAAGAAAAACCTATAAACAGAGGTAAGTTAACAAAAAGCATTAAAAGAGACATATTGGAGTGAAAAAAATACAAAAACAAATTTTTGTAACCAAACAACTATACGTAGTTGGTTATATCGATAGAAAGATATGAAAGAACTCACTTGTCTTGTGTTTTCTGCAAGGATAAAGATAAAGATGAATAAGTGATAAACATTTGTAAGAGACATTTTAATTTGGATAAGTCCAAGGTGGATAAGTCTCCTCAGAATGTGGGAACTATGCGTGGGGATATTTTGCATAAATATAATGTGGGCTTACCTAGGGTAAAGCCCAGACTTCGTACTTGGGTTTGAAAGTGTGGGAGGTTAGTGAAGTCTAACCTGGGGAATGGTAGGCAGATCCAGGTTTGGGAGGATAATTGGGTACCTAGCTCTTCTACTCACAAAGTAATTTCACAAAACTCACAAAGTAATTTCACAAAAAGGTATGCTTCTGTTGGACTCTAAAGTTTGCAATTTTATTGATGTGGAGAACAGGTGCTAGGATTGGAACCCTTTGAATATAACTTTTCTTCCTTTTGAGGCTGAAGCTATCGCTAGAATTCCTTTGAGTGTTAGAATGCTTGATGATAGGCAAGTATGGGCTGAAACTTCAAATGGCTTTTGCTCTATAAGAAGTGCTTATAAGCTGACTCTAGAATACGAGATAAATAAGGAGATTGGCTCTTGTTCTGATGGGAGTAATATACGGTTTTGGAAGAGATTATGGTCAATTCAAATTCCCCGTAAAATCAAACATTTTGCTTGGAGAGCTGCCCGTGACATCTTACCTACAAAAGAAAATTTGGTTTGTAGAAAGGTTTTGGTTGATAGCATATGTGAGGAATGAGGCAATGCTTCAGAATCTTTCTTTCATCTGTTTTGGGAGTGCTCTAAGGCTCAAAACACGTGGGTTTCTTTGTCTCTCTTCACTTCGCTGTTGTTGATTCCTTTTTGGACATTCTTTGAGTTCTTATGGCATGTTTTGATGGATGCACAGTGGGTTATGGAAGATGCTGGTCTTACTGTTACTATTGCATGGGCTTTGTGAACTAATAGAAATGTGGTGATTCATGGCAAGCTGAGGAAGACAGGTCTGTTACTGGTTGATTGGTATAGATCATACTTGGTAGAGTATTGGGCTACAAGCAATACCCTTCTAACACAACTGACACAACAAACCCAAGTGGAAGTGAAGTGGTCTCCTCCTATTTTTCCATTGTAAAAGATTAATGTGGATGCTGCTATATTCTCGGTTCAAAAGGATGCTGTACATAACACCACTATGGCATGAGAGAATGCAAAAGTGATTGAATCTGGACCTTACACGTGAAGCGGCTGTGAGCAAAAGGAGAGGAAGCGTTGGTTAAGAGATTTTGTCTTGGTCAGTACTAAAGGCGTGATTGTCTTGGGAAGGGAGTAGAATTTGCACCTAATATGGTACTCAAGCACTCACAAAAAGGGAGATAGTAACTTTCTAAGGTTAGAGGCTATAAGGACGCCCCTTATTGGTTGAATGCATGATGGACCACCTCAAAGACACATGTGTCAATCACAGTACTTTTGATGTCTCTCTCAATGTCCAAGACTTGTTTTCCAAGCAGTGGCAAAGTCACCTACCTACGGGTCCCAATGTCACGTTGGTGCAATTCTTATCTTCTAGTCAGCAGATAATATCACAGCTGTGAAAAGATCTAAAATAGAGAAATAATGACTTGACACCTATCTTTGTACTCAGCCATATTTCTCAAAGTATAAGAGGAACATGCAGCTGTGTTATTTGAGCAAGAACCTAAGTAGATATTTTAAGAAGAGAGTAGAGAGTTGGTAGGAAAGAAAAACAACCTCGTTGTAAGACATTGGTCTCTTTTCACATATAATACAAGCTAAATAGAGCAAGAATGCATTCTTGCTCAAACTGTGGTTTTTTATCCTTACCTTAGGGTTTTCCACATGCATCCTGTGTTTAGTCATCGGTTTCTTCTTCTTGTCTAAAAGTGCATCTTTTTCATGTCCTATCATCACTTTCTTCTTCTTATTCAAGTGTCATGTCAATGCTAGCATCTTTTCAAGCTTTCACATGTAAATGTATTGTTAGATAACTTATTTACTTCTCTATATAAACTCAAATCTAACTTGCACGTACAGCTGCTAGTGTTGGTGTTTTAATTCGTAACCATGAAGGGAATTTTATTGCAGCAAGAAAATCCATGCTCTATGGGGGATTATTGAAGCTGAAGCAAAAGCAATTGAAACTGGTATTATTTTTGATAAGGAAGTGGGCATAAGAGTGTTTGTTCTTGAAGGAGATTCCTTAACCATTGTTCAGACTCTTAAGGAATGTTCACCTGCTCCATCTTCTGTTTTTGCACTGATTTATGGGATGTTAGCTGAATGTAATGAGTTTAGAAATGTGAGTTTTTCTCATGTTAGACAACAAGGCAATAGGTCGGCTCACTTTTTAGCAAAACAAGCTCTTGGCTTGATTGATTTTTGTGCTTGGATGGAGGAATGTCCTTGTTTCTTAGAACAAGTCCTCATCCATCATGTTTCTTGTATTTGAATTTCATGAATAAAGTTTTAGTCTGTGCATCAAAAAAATAAAAATAAAAATAAAAATACAACGGCTATGGATCTAACTTTTATAAATTAAAAATTTAAAGGGTAAATTACAAAGTTGGTCTCTGTCCTTCACACTATATTTCAATTTAGTCTATAACTTTTCAATTGTATCAATTTGGTCCCTAACCTTTTCAGTGTTGTGTCAAGTCTCTGCCCTTTTTTTTTTTTTTTTGTATGAAAAAAGCTAATATCAAACAGAACAATAAAAGAAAAAATTTATACCATATCAATTGCCAACTGTACCACCACGTCAATTTTAAAAAATAATAAAAAACCAAATTAAAATCTACACATGTGAGATAAGTTTGGGAAACTAATAGGTTCTAAAATCCCTAAAATCCATCTCTTCTCCCTCATCTCCATTAAAATCCTTGAAGTTGCAGATCAAAGAGGCTATCATGGCCTCCGAGGTTGTGGCTGTCAATATGGTTCCTCTTTTTCACTTTCAAATGTTTTTTATTTTTGAGTTATACGTTTCAAACGTTTCACTTTCGTCGCTATTATGTTGAGCCTTTTATTTCCCGTGACATTTCTCAATCGCTGTTGATATATCATGTTTATGTTTTAGTGCTTTTAAATAATGCAATCAATGTGAATCTTGCTTGGAATTGTCTAACTGAAACTCTTGCCTTCCCATCTTCATTTAGTGGGAATATAAAAGAATCTCATTTTCCATTTGCGCACCTTCCTACGCATCTTTTGTTGTGCCCAGGCAAAACATTCATCAACATTCATTTGCTATCACTACCAGCATAATATCTGCTATCCAACCAAATAGTCATATTCAATCGAATAATTTTTCCTATCGATTTACTAACTATGACTGTAACAACAGATTGGCTGGAACGTCCAGGCGCAATTCTTCTTATTAGTTTCCCTAATTTATCTCACGTGTGTAGATTTTAAATTCAGGATTTGTTTAGATACTTTTTATTGCTGAAAACACCGTAGTAAAATAATTTCTAAATGTGTAAATGAGAGATGCTACGTACACTACATTTTTATAACAAATTATAAGTGGTTAGTTATTATTGATTCAAATTTGAACCTAACACTAAGATTACTTTTTTGCCCCAACAATAACAATCAATAACAACCAGCCATTTAGGATTTGTTGTAAAAATTTTGTGAAAAAGTTGTGAACATATCATTTCTCATGTGTGAATAATGTCATAAGACTCATTTTTAATGAAAATTTTAGTAAAAAAGAGGTTTGTAGGTCTCGTAAACAGTACATGAAACCCACTGACAAACGCATTTTTCAATCTTGGGCGTGATATTTTAGCTACGGTAGCCGTGGATCCCACTGCGTGTAAAATGCAAATGCATAAACCAATGGCGGCGCCACATCAGTGGTCCTTAGAAAATTTAATAATTTTTTATTTTTTATTCATCTACCCTTAAAAAAAAAATTAGTAACACTCTCAAACTTGCCAGCACAGCATATCATTACCTGCATCAAACGCCTAAAAAATAAATCCAGGCATCGTAGAGGTCGCCCCTTCTTCTTCTTCTTCCTTTTCTTCTTCTTTGCTTCGTCTCAGACGCTCTGCTAGTCTGCCTCTTCTTTCGTTTTTTAATCTAGTTTTTGCTTTGTCAAGTTTTTCCTTTAGTTTGCCTTTTAGTACCTGTTTGGATTCAAATTATTGTGGCGTTTGTGTTTTTGTCCTGCGTTTTTCTCTTTTTTTTTTCTTTTTTTTTTTGTTCAGCCCACATTTGTTGACTTTTCCACGGTGAGCAGTGCATTCGTGCACTGTTCACAGACCCACATATTTCACTTTTCAACAACTTTTTCATTAAAAATGGGTCTCACGGTACCATTCACATATTTAAAAATTATTTTGCTACAATGTTTTCAATTTTCAACTGTATCCAAACGGACCCTTAGACTTTTAGTTTGCTGACCCCACCCACGTGACAAAGCTTTGGAAATGACAAAATTCAACAACCTGATAAAAGAGTTTGATTTCAAACTTATTTATTGAGTCTTGCCTAATCCTAATGTGAACATGCATGCACTTCGATGGTACTGTTTTTGGTTGTTGTTTTTCATTATTTAATTACATATTTATATTTTAATATTCTAAAACAGTAATTGTTATGTAATAACAATTATTTGAGTTTTAAAAAAATTTGGATCAGTAATTGTTATTTGAGGTTTACTTATTTGCAACAATAATTTTATGTTGTATAAGAAAATATAAATATATATTATTTTTAAATTTTTTTAGAAACTCCGAAACACCTTAAAACGGTATGTCGAATTAGATTGGTACCGAAATATTTCATTCTATTAAACAAACCGAAACAGGGTCCGAAATGATATTCATAACATTATTTCAAGCAAAAAGAAAAAGCTTAAAAAAAAAAAGAAAACAAAATTGAAAAAAAAAAATGTAACAGAGCAAGCCTACTCAGGAACACCCTGAGAAACATTCCTAGAGCCGCCACTGGCACAAACGCAGACTTAAAACTCAATCCAAACATACACTTCTTTTTCTTTTTCTTTTTTAACTATTTGGTAGTATAGTTGCATTTGATGTGGCATGGAAAATAATTTTTTATTGTTACATTTAACATATTAGTTTTTTCCATCCAAGAGATAATAACAAGAACTAAACTGATACAACATTAAAAATCTTAAGGACGAAATTGACACAATTAAAAAGTTAGAGAATAAATTAAATTTCGGTGTAAAGGATAAAGATTAATTTTTGTAATTTACCCTAATTTAAAATTAACTTATTTAATTAACATAAAGTAATGTAACATCATTTATAAAAAAACTTAAAAAGAACATAGACAATTTAAACTATATATCTTGTTGATGAACTCAAATCTTAGATCGTACTCTCATTATCAACTCTCCTGTTATAGGTCTGACTAGTTACCCTACCTGCCCCTTATTATTCTTCAATTTTATTAGTTAAGGCAAAATATTACCAACAAAAAAATGTTATTTAAAAATTAAAAATGTGTTGTTTATCAAACCGCAGTGGCAGAAAAAACCACAGATGTGAACCTGAGACTTTCGGTCAATGCATTTATGACACAAAAAAGTAAGTCTGTGCGTGATAATATGACATAACTATCCAAATGATGGATGCGAGGACCAAAAACACCCACGTCTTCTACCTCCACCACAATCATCATCATCATTCTGCTTGAAACCAACTCCAATTTTTTTTTCTACCCTTTTTGCTCTGCATGCATGGGTTGCTTCTCCTTCTCATTCTTCTTCTTTATATGCTGCGTTTTCCTTCCAAGTCTTACTTTCTCAGCCTCCATTTCCACGCACTCAATCAGCCCCGATTTCACAGCCTCACACTTCCAATTCACCGACACCAGAGGCGCTTTCTTACGCTCTCAAAATGGTACTTTCAAAGCCATAATTGATGCCAGACCACCCTCCACAAAATATTACTTCTCTGTCGTCCACAGTGACACCAACATCATAATCTGGTCAGCCAACCGCAACACGCCCATGTCAAGCTCCGACAAGTTGTCACTGACTGTCCATGGCCTCAGAGTCACAAACCAAACTGGTCAACCACTCTGGTCAACCCCGCAATTCAATTCTGATATTTCTGCTATGCAGCTTTCAGAGACAGGAAATCTCGTTTTAGTTGATGCAGGAAACAATACGTTGTGGGAGAGTTTTGCTCATCCGACGGACACTATTGTCATGGAACAGAGAATTCCCATTGGAAAATCATTGCGAAGCACTGTGACAGACGAGGACATGTCGGTGGGTGATTATCGACTTGAAGTTACTGACAGGGATGTGGTGCTGCAATGGAATAAGATGAATTATTGGGAATTTTCCATGAATCCAAAGGCTGTCAGGAACTCTAACAAGGCCGTATCGTTGATGGTGATGAATGGTACAGGTTTGTATTTGCTAGCAAGTGATAATTCCACGGTTATTCAAGTAGCTTTGAATGGTTCAGCAAGTTTTAGGATTGGTAAGTTGAATCCCGATGGCAGATTTAGCATCCTCAGACCACCTCGGAGCAGGGAGGTAGAATTTGCAGGACCATTTGAGGATTGTGATCTTCCTCTCAATTGCAAAGAAATTGGATTGTGCAAAAGAAAGCCTCTGGGTGGAATTTGTTCTTGTTTACCAGGATTCAGTTATCAAAACAATGGTGATTGCATGCCAGTGAATCGTTCGCTTTCTCTGCCTTCAGCTTGTACTGCAGCTAGAAATGGCAGTCAATTGAATTCCTCTATTTCCTATCTAAAATTCGGCCCAGGTATGGACTATTTTGCTAAGGAACCCGTGAAAAATAATGTAACGTTGTCGGTTTGCCATGATTTATGCTCTCAAAACTGTTCTTGTTTGGGCTTTTTCCACGAAATTTCTTCTGGTTCTTGTTATCTTCTTGAAAACCATTTAGGTTCTTTCATTTTGGCAGACCACAATAATAAGGACCGTGACCGTTTGGGTTATATTAAAGTTTTGGTTGGTTCTTCTAACATAAATCTGAAACAAAACTTTTCAGTTGCTGCTTTGGTACTATTACCTTTAACAGGATTCTTAATACTAGTAGTGTTTGTAATCATTGCAATCCTTTGGTTAAGGAAAAAGCGGCTTTCAAAAACCAAAACTGCAAAACTAGACCGGGGTAACTCGTCATCGTCTGCAGAGCTAGAAATGATCTGTATCCCAGGCTTACCAAGAAGGTTTGCTTATGAAGAGCTTGCGGCTGCTACTGAGAACTTCAAGACTCAGATTGGTAGCGGTGGATTTGGTACTGTATACAGAGGTACTCTGTCAGACAAAACTGTTGTGGCGGTCAAGAAGATTACTAGTTTGGGAATCCAAGGGAAAAAAGAATTTTGTACTGAGGTTTCAATAATTGGGAACATCCACCATGTCAATTTGGTTAGATTGAAAGGTTTTTGCGCACAAGGGAAGCAGCGCTTTCTTGTTCTCGAGTATATGAACAGAGGTTCGTTGGGCAGTACACTCTTCGGTAATGGTCCTGTTCTGGAATGGCAAGAGAGATTGGAAATAGCCATTGGAACAGCGAGGGGGCTTGCTTACTTGCATGGTGGATGTGAGCACAGAATCATCCACTGCGATGTGAAGCCAGAAAACATTCTCTTGAACGACAATTTACAAGTGAAAATCTCAGATTTTGGGCTGTCGAAGCTGCTAAATCCTGAACAATCTTTTCTATTTACAACAATGAGAGGAACTCGAGGCTATCTTGCACCTGAGTGGATAACGAGTTCCACAATTTCCGACAAGGCTGACGTATATAGTTATGGGTTGGTTTTACTAGAGATTGTGAGGGGAAGAAAAAATTGCTCAATACAAACATGGAGCCGTAGCACAAAAACTAGTAGCAGTGAAGGAAATGACCCATCCTCATCCCCTTCTATTTTGGAACACAGACTAATATATTTCCCTCTATTTGCGCTAGAAATGCATCAGCAGAGAAGGTACTTGGAACTGGCAGACCCAAGGTTGGAGGGACGAGTGACAAGTGAAGAGGTTGAGAAGCTAGTGCGGATTGCCTTGTGTTGTGTGCATGAAGATCCAGCGCTGCGGCCTTCTATGGCTCACGTTGTTGGCATGTTGGAAGGTGGGTTGTCTTTGGGTGAGCCGAGGTCCGAGTCACTAAATTTCTTGCGGTTCTATGGCCAGAGATTCATCGAGGAGTCAAGAATGGAAGGGTCCAATGAGCTGAAGGACTTGGGGTTGTATCCAGATATAAATGCTACTTCTAATAGTGCTGCAGGTGTTTCATATAACCCAATGTCTTACATCTCTTCACAACAGCTTTCTGGCCCCAGGTAGTGCTCAGAGTTTCTGTACTAGTTATTAGGAAATATTGGCTGAATAAGGATGTGTATCTGTTGAGAGTTTTGGCTGCAGGTTTCTGAACCTGCAGACTCTCCTCTATGCTTGAATTGTATCTACCTATATTGCCTGCAATTTCCGCTGCCCAATTTTAGATATGCAGGTTTTGGTCTTAGATAGTAAAATTATTGTTAAATAGCGTGGTAGAAGATTCCACCTTTGTGACTCTTCATGGTTGATCTTATTTGATTTTGATATGAAAAATTGGTATTATCATTAATACCTTGGAGTTCTGTCAGGCTTGTATAATTTGAACAGTTCCAATTGCATCAACTTGTCCTCCATTTTTAACCAAATAGTTAAATAATAAAGATAACAATTTTATATATATATATATATATATATATTTTTTTTGATAGGGAATGAAGATAACAATTAATGCTGCGTGCAAACTTTTTTCTCCAATATCAATGCATTCCTTTCAAAAACAATAAATATATATATATATATATATATATATATATATATATTGTCAAAGGGAGTCAATTTTGTATCGGAAACTATACAAGTTTGGCCAATGAAATAAAATATTTTGGTACTGATCAGTACCGGTATACTGTTTCGAAGTAACCGCTATTTTAAAAAGAGTTCAAATTTAGTAATGATTGAGTCTAAAAATCATGTTAATAAAAATCAAAGTGCACACAATTTATTAAAAGTATCTATAAATTATAAAGGACTTTGTTAACAGGTGCCGGCCAGCACCTATTAATGAACCAGATGTGGTTTATTGTGATCTATCACAAATCTCACTGTATATAAAATTGGCAAAATTTTACTTTTCAGTTGTGGTTTATCATAAAATGATTTGACTTTTTCCATCTAAACTAACACACGTTTAATACATATTCAGTTTTTTTCACATCCCTAAAAAAATGTGAATAGTTTATTTTAAATTTATCACATTAAGGGGTGCTATACAGCACCCATTAACGGCACCCAATTATAAATCGTCTCATTTAAATATCTTTTTAAGAAAAAAAAACTCATTTAAATATCTTTGATGCTTAAGTTTTAGTTAAAATACTATCTTTTAAAATTCATTATATATTGATATTATTTTTAATTATTATTGTTAATAACACAAAGAGTTTTTAGATGACACATGTTAGTAGGTTTTGTTAATTATTATTACTAGTCGCTAACCCGTGCGATGCACGGAATATATTTCACTTTGCTTAAAATAAAATTTAAAATGAAAAAACATCATAACTTATCAAAATAAACATAAAATATACAATATTCATCGCAAAATGTTATTTGAGAATAAAATTATCATCAAAATGATATAAAGAAAAATTTCATGTCCAAACAACTCATCAAGGTGGAATCTGGTTATTACTAAGATCCTATATGCAATTTACCAGAAAAATATCATGTCGGTTTTGATCTTCATTCTCTTTTTGCATATTAATTACTACGTTTAACTTCTACGTAAAATTTTACTTTAACACAATTGTTATCTTGAGATAAATCTATAGTTATCTCATGTTTACTACTGGTACTCATCCCATGTCTATCGCCATTGTAACCGTAAAACATAAAATCATACCTATTGAAGAGGAAATTCAAAGTAGTTCATCTAGCATTACACCAACAACATTCAAGGCAAAATCCTTCCTATGAAGGGGGAAAAAAATCAATCATCCATGAAAACAAAGATTCATAAACTGAAGAAGCTCAAGATAATTTTAGAACTTGTCAAGATATATAACCACAAACCAAAAATTTTAAGAACCAAAAGGGGATTATATAAGAAATAAATGTGCCTTAGTTTGTATATGAATTTAATTTGTGGAAAATTTATAGCCACATACCAAAAGATTTAAGAACCAAAGAGGGATTATCATAAGAAATAATTGTGCTTCAGAATTTGTATAAATTTATTGGAAATTCAATGGTGATTTATGAATAGCACACTTGATTATCAAAAGCAAATTCCTAACTTCAAATTAAAGGGTTGCATGTTCTCTAACTCAAATTTCTATATCACAACTGCAAATAATAATTATATAAAACTGATACAAACCATGCACAGACAATCAATAGGCTTTGTTGCTGGTCTTAAGCACTAAGATTTGAATCGCATTGTAATCATAATTGCATAATACATAATTAAATGTCAAGGCTTTCTAGGGCTTCACATATACTTCTTTAGGATCCTCTACAACACTTGTAGCAATGCAAAAGTTAAAAATAAAAAATAAAAATAAAAATAAAAAGTAGTAGAGATTGCAAACAGAGAAGAGAGAGTACCAAGTTTTTGTTAGGTTTTATGCTTCCACACCTTGGGCTAGAAGACATAGGTTGCAGCTTTGATTTTTCTCCAAAAAATAGAGATGTTTTATCTGCCATATACAATATAAAATAATTATTAGAATTTCAACTCAAAAACCAAACCCATAAAAACACTATCAAAATATAGAGATTAACCCAAATACTTATAAGAAAATCAATTCTAAACATAATAAAACAATAAGATAGAATGAAAATTTCAGGCACATATGTAAGCAAATAAAAAAAGACAAAACCTACGCTTTGAGTTTAGGGTTTTGAGATGGTAATTGCTAGGGTTTTAAGGAGAGAAGCGATTTTGGTATTTTTATGCAAAAAACGTTATTTTAGGTCTAGGTGATTTATTTCCTTATTTTTAGGCTCTTTTAATGTTTTTTTAGGTCAAATTTGGTTCCTATAATGGTTAGGTATTAATTAGGGCTTATTTTAGAATATATTTTCTTGTCCATCAAGTTTTACGGAGCCCGTAAATAGGCCTCCAAGTTTGTATACGTTTTTCAATATTATTGTTATAAGATATAAAACCTAAAATAAAAAGAATCAAAAATAAAAAGAAAAAGAAAATAGTGATGATGTGGAAAATTGTGAGAGCTTCAAAAGCTTCGGTTTTATATATATATATATAGATTATTATTATAAATCCATTAGAAATTGATATATTTGGTAATTGGTGTACCATAGTTGAAGTTAAAAATAGAATATATAAATAAGAAATAAATAAAAAACTTAATAAAAGGAAGTTAAGATTGAATTCATCTTCTCGTGAGTGGGTGTTAGACACGCAAAAGAATAAAAAGCACAAAACAAAAAGCACAACACAAAAGAAACTGAAAAGACAAACTAAAACAAAACAAAAGCCAAGAACTGAAGAAGGAGGGTCTGGATTATTTAACGAAGAAGAAGAAGTGGGAGGAGAAGAAGATTGGCAAAATGGGATTCCGGCAACGTGGCAGTGACTTTTTGGCATCGGCAGCAGCATAGTGAGACTGTCATTAATTTCATTCCGTTCTGGCCGGAATGGCCGAAAAATTTCGTACTGCTATTCAAACCGAAATGACACACCTCCTGTTCCACCTCGGATAAAATTTCAGCCTATTCTGGCGTGTTTCGGGAATTCCGGTTCGTTTCGATGAAATTCGGCCGATATTCAAGATTTGGCCGATACATGTTCAATCGCTCAAGCCTCACTGCCTCAGTAAAAAAAGAAAAAACGAAATTTACAGAGCAGCAGACCTGAAGAGAAATCCTTGGAGATGAACAATGCTGAGAGAATGAGGAGATAAGTCAAAACGTTTGAATAGAAGAGTATAGAGAGAACTTAAAAGACATTTTGAATATACGGTTGTGATGAGGTTTGGAACATGAGAATATTGGGCTCGGTGATAGATAGGGGAAGAAAAGACCAAAGACACGTGTGACATAGAAGAAAGAAAAGTTAAAAAATGAAGCAAAAGATATGAAGATATGGCAGCCAGTGGTGGGATCAGTTCAGAGAAAATGAATGAATAGGAAAAATTGAAAATTAAAAACATTATTTTATATAATTAAATTAACTAAATATTGAGGTTTAAGACTTAAGAGTTAAGACTAAATATTTTGTATTATTTGATATTTGGTTATTGACTTGTAAATCTTCTTATTGTGTGAATTGTGATGTTAAATTGATGTTATATTGATAGTTAAGACTTAAAAGTTAAGATTAAATGATTAGTATTATTTGATATTTAGTTATTTATTTATTAGAATTGACAATTTTATGTTCTACAAGAATATATATATATATATATATATATATATATATATAGGATTTTACTAACATGTGACATAAGGACACACAATAGTATACTATTTTTGGAAAAAATTTTATCGGGAATTGAAAAAGTTTTACAGCTTTTTCAATTTTCAATAAAATATTTCCAAAAATTGATGGTTTAATGTGTGCCCTTGGGGCACACATTAACCGGACCCATATATATATAAATTATTTTTTTAGGTACCTCGAAACACCCTGAAACGGTACGTCGAAATTAACTAGTACCAAAATATTCCATTCCATTTGATAAACCGAAACGGTATTCATAAAGTTAATATGTTACTGAAAGAGGAGAGAGATACTAGATCTGAAAATTTTTCTTTCTTTTTGATATAAAAGTCATGTTCCGGTCCGTTATGATTTTTTCGGCCAAAGCATGATATTTCGTCCGTTATAGTCGAAACAACCCAGTATGACTGATATTTGAACCAGAACGAAACACGTGTTTCTATACCGTTTTAAGCTCCAATAAGGAATATGCCGGCCGTATTGGCCAGTACGGTACGGTATCGACTCCCTTAGTTCTTGCTCTCCCTCCATTGGAACTTATTACAGAAATTTGGTGTCTCAGTGTAATTGTGTAATATATATCAATACAACACAAGACGATATAATTCTTCATGTTCTGCTCAATGTGAATTTGGACCGCAATTTGACCGATGTGCTTGATATCCTGGAGCATTCTGTTCTATTATTTAAAATGACCAAACTTGGCCAAATCTGCTTTGGCTATAGGTGGTGACTTGCAATTCTTAGCAAGTTAAACCAACATCTACCGAACCAAGATTTTATCTTTACTGACCAAATTAAAAATGAACCAAAATTATTAGGTCAATCAAAAATAAGAAATATACTAAAATTTAGGATTAACAAAGTTAGTATCTTTTGCAGGAAAAAGAAAAGTATCTATTTAGAATTGACAAAAGGAAAGGAAATAGGAAATCATGTGGGAATGGGACCCACCTAATAATGATTAAAAAAAAGATCCTACAGCAAAACAAAATAGGAAAGATATATTCAAGACTATTGAGTGTGAACAACTCATGCAACGGTTTCAAAATATGAAAAATTGTCGAGGGCAATTGAGTAAATTAAGGTAGGTGTGAAAAGAAAAATTAAAGTTTAGATTTTATGTTAGATTCTATATGACAATTACATTAGCATATATATAGTTGTTTATTTATTTTGTTATTAATATTGAATAATTTTTTTAGATTATTTTTTTACTTTTAATCTTGCCCCCCTGACCTAAATTTCTGCCTCCGCCACTGCCCCCACTTATAGATGATACTTCTAGAAAATCTTATTCTCATGAAATCATGTCTCCATTTTCCCCCAATTTCAATTCAAAATGCTTTTGTTTATTAATAATGTTCTATGCAGTTTATGCAAACAAATTCTCTGTCGTCAACCAGTGCAACAAAAATATATATAAATCTTGAGATCTTTGAGATTGTTGAAATAATTGACAAGTGCATATTTCTAAAATTTATAATAACAAAAAGTCTAATAAATAGCATATACTATCTCACAAAATGCCATTAACTTAATATTAAAATAAATAAAAAAATTCAATGATAAGAATGGTAAAAAACATGATCCTATATAAGAAATGCCAAAAATACATGCCAAAAAATTTTCGTAGAAGGATTTATCTTTAAATAATATGAAGACAATAGTAAAGATAAAATGCATTGAATAAGATTCTACGAAACAGGTTTGTTAATCATTTCAAATTATACTCATCATTTACGTAAAAAAAAATAAAACATCATATTATTTATATTAAAAAAAATAATACATATTAATTTCAAAGTTCATTGCAAGATGTGAACTGCTAGAATATTACAACTGTAAGGATGCAATTCGGGTACCCAGCCCAAAATGATAAGTGAACTTAGGCCCAAAAAGCCCAATACAATGAATTTATAGAAAGTGAGTTGGAAAACTGGGCTTTAATAAATTAGCCAACAAATAAAGTGGGTTCGGACGGCAAGAAAATGTAGATAGACTAGTTTAATCTAAAGAAAACTGTCATCGGCACAGTCTAAGGAGATCAGTTCTTATATATTGATTCTCAAGTTTAATTACAAGTTCAGCATAGCAATCAAGAACTGAAAACCATGCAAAGCATGTTAACAATTAGCGTGTGTGTGTGTGTGTAAATAAAGACATTATAAGTAGTGGTAGAGCTAGGAAATTTTTCCAAGGAGGCCAACTTAAATATAACACAACTCTTAAAAAAATATTTACTCAAAACAAATATTTAATTTCATAAATTAATTTTAACTTGACAACATTGTGTTGTAAGTTATTTCAATCTATTAAAATCATTTGTAATTGATTTTGAATTAATCAAGAATTACATTCTAAGGAAGTAATATTTATTTATTTATTTATTTAAGTTTAAATCTTTGAACCTTTCTAAGGGGTTCAACATCTAAAATTTCATCATTTGGAACAAAAGAATAAGCAATAGTTTCCAAAACTTATTATTTTTTCTTTCTTAAGATATGTATAAATTGTGGATATTTTCCCATTACCTTAATTTTTTTTTTTGAAAATGCCCATTACCTTAATTTGAAACCTACATATTTGTATTTTATAAACTAGTTATGTAACTAATTAAAAAATAAAATTGAACAACCATGTGTAAACTATTATATTTACGTACCAATACCAAACAAAACCTCCAATTAAAATTACATGTAAAATGAAGGTTGTAGTCTTTAAGGACTGAATATTTGAATGGCATGTGAAAACGTTGTATCTTTGTTATATTAAAGCTCCATTTGGTTTGCGTTTGCGTTTGGAGCATCTGCGTCTGGCGCGTCTGTGTCTGGCTTTTTTTTTATTTATTTATTTATTTTTTTTTTTACTAGCACCTGTTGTACTGTTCATGAGACATAAATAGTGCAAGTAGGCAAATGAACAGTAACCTACGCGCGAACAGTAACTTTATTATTATTTTTTTTTATTGTTTTTAGTTTTCAGCAAAATAAGCGGTATCCAAACGCATACTTAGCTTTTTTTTTTTTTAAACAATGTGGGCAGTATAGTTGCATTTGATGTGGCATAGAAAATAATTTTTTATTGTTCCGTTTGATATATCAATTTTTTCCATCTAAGAGATAATAATAAGGACTAAATTGATACAACACTAAAAATGTTAAGGACCAAATTGACACAATTAAAATGTTAGAGACTAAATTGAAATTCGGTGTAAAGAGTAAGGACTAACTTAATAATTTACCCTAATTTAAAATTAACCTATTTACTTTATTTAGCAGAAAGTAATGTAACATCAATTATAAAAAACTTAAGGGTAAATTCCACAAAACTACCCTGAGGTTTGTGATAATACCAGATAGGTCCAAAACATTTTAAAATCCACCAATTTGATCCAATTTGACAACTTTGCCCCCTAAACATACAAACTCTCTATTCTGTCTTGCCTCTCTCACTCTCAAACCTCTCTCTGACCAAAAACACCCAACCCAAATCTCTGAATCCATAAGAATAGTACCAAAATCCCACTGAAGGTCCCCTAAAAATGCTACAAAAAAGCACACAAAAATCACTCTTTCAAAACCCATTAATCTGCTTGTAAACCCTATTGAAATCTCCAGAAAAACCCAACAAGAACCCCCAAAGACCAGAAAAAATCCCAACTAAACACAACACAGAAAATCAATACAAAACCACCCAAGACCCCACTGTAAACATCAGGAAAAAAAAAAAAAAAAAAAACACCACGAGATTTGGGTCATCATCCCCTGAAGAACCCTGCCTAAATTTGAAATCTAAAGCCCATGCCGAGATCCACGCCGCCGCTGCAAGGACAATGGAGAGACCTAGATCGAAGCACCATCACCACCGCATAGGTTCTGATAAGAGAGAGAGGGGCGAGAGTCCGTTGATGACATCAAACTTGGTGGAAATCGAGAAGACCCTTGCATGGTGGTGTTGCTGACACCGATGACTGAGCTTATGGGTTTCGCCGGTGACTAGATCGAAGCACCATCACCACCGCGTGGGTTTCGGTGACCAAAACTCATGGGTTTCACCGGTTAGAGAGAGATCTAAGAAAGAGAACTTAGAGAAGAGAGTTGAGAGAGAGGGAGAGTAACGAGACAGGAGAGAGAAAGAAGAGATAATAAAAATTAGGGTCTTTCAAGGATGAAATTGGTAGGTTTTAAATTGTTTTGGACCTAGTTGATATTATCACAAACCTCAAGTAAGTTTGTGAAATTTACCCAAAACTTAAAAAGAACATAGACAATTTAAACTATATTAGTCAAGGCAGCATGTGCAAGGCACGTGTTAGCCATGAGAAAAAAAAATAGTGATTAGATCAATTTTAGATTTTATTTGTATCATAAAATAAAGATATAAATCATTTGATTTTTAAAATACATAGAGATTTACATTAATCAAAAGAGACATTAATTTTAAGAATTTTGATAATTATGTCATAAAAAGTTAATCTCAATTGTATAAGACCATGACAGGTCACAGTCCAATATTTTATTATTTTATTTTGACCTATAACTTACACCTCAAACGTTGTGAATATATTGTAATAACAACAAAATGTTACGACATTTTTAGTTGTGCTAGATCTCGGTATAACATTTTATTATTTATTTTATTTTATTTTATTTTGACCCATAAGAAATTGACACATGCATCACAACATTTTCATAATATCTCTATGTATACATTGTATTTAATTACAATATAAATTTATATTGTAGACACAAAAAAAAAATTGGCAAATTTTGTACAATATTTATCATTTTTTGTGCAAATGTGTATAATATTAACCACTTTTGTGTATTTACAATGTAAACTTGCATTGCAAGTACAAAGTAAACATATAAAAATCTTTAAAAAACAAAAAACAAAAACAAAGCTCAAACCAACTAGCATACTTGAAGGGGAAAAAAAGAAAAAGAAAAGAGAAAGTGCATCACACTAATTGAATAAACCAAAAAACACTATTCATGAGCCTTTGGCTCTTTTTATATAGTTAATAGATATGCCAGTTTACATAAATATTTTAAAAAAAAAACACACAAACCAATAACTGGAAAAAGAAAAAAAAAAAAAAAAACTTTAGGTACTGTATAAATTAATGTTAAAATGTTGTTGACTTAACATTTTTTTATTTGATATATAAGAAACTGAGATCTCAACAATTGTGAAAATATTATGATAACAATAAGTGTTGTAACATTTTCTCAAAATATTTATTTTTAGTTGTGGTTAGTCACCGTCTCATATTTTATTATTTTATTTCAACTTGTAAAAAATTGACACGTTAATAATTGTGAAAATATTGTGAAATTTGTTGTGTTAGTATAACAATATATATACCAGCTTATATAAATATTTAAAAGAAAAAAAAAAACATAAACCGATTACTAAAAAAAAAAAATAGGTATTGTAGCTACCATGCCAATTGAATAAACCAAAAACACTACACAATAAGTGTTGTAACACTTTCTCAAAACATTTATTTTTAGTTGTGGTTGGTCACAGTCTCATATTTTATTATTTTATTTCGGCTTGTAAGAAATTGACACATCAATAATTGTGAAAATATTGTGAAATTTGTTATGTCAGTATAACAATATATATACTAGCTTACATAAATATTTTTTTTTAAAAAAAAACACAAACTGATTATTGAAAAAAAAAAAAAAAAAAAAAAAAACTTTAGGCACTATAGCTACCATGCTAGTTGAATAAACCAAAAGCACTACACAATAAATGTTGTAACATTTTCTCAAAACATTTATTTTTAATTGTGATTGGTCGCAATCTCATATTTTATTATTGGCGGAAATCACATTTTCGTCCCTACATTTTCAAGCGATTTCCACTTTGGTCCCTAACTTTTTTTTTCACCGATTTTAGTCCCTATCCTGGAAAACGCGTCTCGTTTTAGTCCCTGACGTTACATCAAAGACGGAAATTGCACAGCTGGCAAACGGAAAAAATTAAAAATATTAAAATAATACCTACTGTGTCCACGTGGCTTTCCACGTCAGCTTCTAAATTAAAAAAATTAATTTATTAATTTTTACTAAATAAAAAAATTAAAAACAGAAATAAAAACCGTCCCAGCAAGAACAACAAATTTTTTTTTTGAAACTGCAAGAACAACAAATTTAAAACCCAGTAAGAAGAAAATCAACAAAACACAAACCCAGCAAATTTAAATACCAAAAAATTAAATTTAAACCTATTCAAACCCATATTTCAAACACACAGATTCTGTTCATCAAGAACAAAATCAACAAAACACACACCCAGCAAATTTAAAAACCAAAAAATTAAATTTAAACATATTCAAACCCATATTTCAAACACACAGATTCTGTTCATAAAAAAAAAAAAAAACACACACACAGATTCATACACACAAATCTAACACAGCCACTCACACCACAAGGGAAAAAATCAACCACCACTAGGGAAAAAAAAAACCACCATCAACGACACAACCACCACCTAAACCCAAATCAACCCAACCAAATTTAAAACCCTCATTTAACCACCACCATCAACCAACCAAAACCACCACCACCAACCCACAAAAACCACAACCACCAAACCAAGGAATGATGAAACCCAGCCACTCACACCACCAAAAATGAAACCCATCCATCCATAGCAACCACCACACAATAACCCCCACGCCACCTGCCAATCTAAACAAACCCAATTAGCATCCACGGCAAACCCACATACAACAACAATCCCAAAACAAAATTTTGGAGAAAAACTCACCATCAATCCATGCCGATCTTTGCCATGATCGGAGTTGCTACTGTCGCCGAACCCCAACAAACCACCACTGATTTGTTTTCAGTTTTACTCGCCGGAGAGATCTCACAGTCCACGCCGATCTAAGCTCCATGCCGATCTGAGAGTGGACTGTTTGGTTCTCCAAAAAAAAAAACCTAAGCTCCATGCCGATCTAAGAGTGAAGAAGGATAGAGAGACCGAGATAGAGAGGGTGGGAAGAGAGTGAGGGAGGGAGGCTGAGACGAGATGAGAGAGAAGTGAGTCAGGGAAAGGGAAAGTGAGAAACAATCAGGTCATATTTTAAAACAATTCAAACCCATATTTTACTGGGTTTGAATTTAATTTTTGGGGTTTTAAATTTGCTGGGTCTGTATTTCGTTGATTTTGTTTTGGGTTTTAAATTTGTTGTTCTTGCAGTTTCAAAAAAAAAATTTGTTGTTCTTGCTGGGACGGTTTTTATTTCTGTTTTTAATTTTTTTATTTATTTAAAATTAATAAATTAATTTTTTTAATTTAGAAGCTGACGTGGAAAGCCGCGTGGACACAGTAGGTATTATTTTAATATTTTTAATTTTTTCCGTTTGCCAGCTGTGCAATTTCCGTCTTTGATGTAACGTCAGGGACTAAAACGAGACGCGTTTTCCAGGATAGGGACTAAAATCGGTGAAAAAAAAAGTTAGGGACCAAAGTGGAAATCGCTTGAAAATGTAGGGACGAAAATGTGATTTCCGCCTTTATTATTTTATTTCAACTTGTAAGAAATTGACACGCCAATAATTGTGAAAATATTGTGAATTTATTGTGTCATTATAACAATATATATACCAATATACATAAATATTTAAAAGGAAAAAAAAAAACCGATTACTGAAAAGAAAAGAAAAAAAAATTGTAGCTACTATAGCTACAATGCCACTTGGCACTGTAGTTACTGTTCAAAACTTGGAAAAAAAGTGGCTCACGAAACCAAAGCATTGTAACTATAATTGTGAAATTTATTATGTCAATATAACAATATATATACTAGCTTACATAAATATTTAAAAAGAAAAAAAAAAACACAAACCGATTATAGGAAAAAAAAAGAAAAAAGAAAAAAAAACTGTAGCTATTATAGCTATAGTGCCACTTGGCATTGTAGTAACTGTTCAAAACTTGGGAAAAAAAAAAGGGCTCACGAAACCAAAGCATTGTAGTTACAGTGATTTAGCGTATTCGCGCTTTTATATATATAGATTTATTTTTAGTTGTAGTTGGTCACAGTTTCATATTTTATTATTTTATTTTGACTTGTAAAAAATTGACACCTCAATAATTGTGAAAATATTGTGAAATTTGTTGTGTCAGAATAACAATATATATAAAAGAAAAAAAAGTATAAACGGAAGACCAAAAAAAAAAAAAATGTAGCTGTTGTAGCTACAGTGCCGCTTGGAACTGTAGCTACTGTTCAAAACTATTAAAAAAAAAAAAATGAGGACAAAGTGGCTCACCAAAATGGCACTGTAGATGAACAGTGCTAAAACACTAAAGCGGCAATGAAATTGATATCTCAATAATTGTGAAAATATTGTAAAATTTGTTGTATTAGTATAACAATATATATAAAAGGAAAAAAAAAAGTACAAACAGAAGACAAAAAAAAAAAAAAAAAAAAACTGTAGCTACAGTGTCGCTTGGAACTGTAGCTACTGTTCAAAACTTAAAAAAAAAAAAAGACAAAATGGTTCACCAAAATGACATTGTAGATGAACAGTGCAAAAACATTGAATGAAAAGTGCTAAAACATTGAAGCAGCATTACCATTTTTCATAAAACATTTATTTTCAGTTGTGGCTGGTCACAGTTTCATATTTTATTACTTTATTTTGACTTGTAAGAAATTGACACTTCAATAATTGTGAAAATAATATGAAATTTGTTGGGTCAGTATAACAATATATATATAAAAAAAAACAAACGGAAGGAAAAAAAAAAAAAAATGCCTCACCAAAATACTGTTGCCGCTACAGTGCTTACACAGTGCAAACACAGCACAGTACTAAGGTACTATAGCGGCATAGCCGCTTTTTATATAAAAGAAAGATATCTTGTTGATGAACTCAAATCTCAGATCGTACTCTCATTATCAACTCTCCTGTTATTGGCCTGACTGGTTACCTTACCTGCCCCCTTATTATTCTTCAATTTTATTAGTCAAGGCAAAATATTAAAACAGAAAAAAGAATGAAAATAACTCTCACCACAAAACTCTAAGAGCATTCTCATCAAGGGTGTCAAATGCCAAATATTTGGCATTTGACACCCCAAACCTTAAAAACACACCTCCATCAAAAGTTTTAAATGTCAAATATTTTGGCATTGATGAACAGTGCGGTCTCAAATTTGAGACCGCACTGTTCATCAATTGTAAAAATTTTATTGTTTTTTTAGTTCAGGTGAGGGCCCATTTTCTTTTCTTTATTATTTCTGTATTTCTCTTTCCTATCACTTCTCTCTTCCCTCTTCTCTCTTCTCTGTCCCGTGGTGGCGAGGTCTGATGGGTTTGGGTCCGATTGGATGGTTCAATGGTCGTGGGTGGTGGCGATGATGATTCTTGGTTGGCAATTGTGGTCCGATGGGCATGGGTGTGGGTCCGACGATCCAATGGTCATGGTGGAGGTTCGGCATGGGCGATGGAGGTTTCTTCTTCTTGGGTCCGATTGGATGGTTCGATGGTCGTTGGTGGTGGCGATGATGATTCTTGGTTGGCGATTGTGGTCTGATGGGCATGGGTCGTGGGTCCGACGGTCCAATGGTCATGGTGGAGGTTCGGCGTGGGCGATGGAGGTTTCTTCTTCTTCTTCTTCTTCTTTTTTCCTTTCTGTTGTGGTTTGTGGTCATGGTTTTGGTTCGGCGTGGGTCGTGGGTCATCGATCCTGGGCTTGTGTGTGTGTGTGTGTGATGGGTTTTGGTTCACCGATCTGGGTTTGGTTCCTGTGGGTTTTGGTTCGGAATGATGGGTCTACTGATGGGTTTTGCTGGTTGTTTTGTGGTGGTTGGGTGTGATTTTGGTGGATGGTTGTGGTTATAATTTGGTTTTTTTCTTTTTCTGTTCTTCCTGCGGGGGTTGTGGTTGCCACAGTGGTGCTGTGACTTGTGGTGGTGGTGGCTGTGATGGGTTGTGGTTGCTACAATGGTGGTAGGGGTGGTGGAGGATGTGGTGGTTGTGAAATGGGTGGGTGGATATGGTGGCCGGCGGCGTTGGGCTGTGAAAGAGAGACACAGAGGAGAGAGAGTCAGAGAAAGAGAGAGGAAAAATAAAAAAGATTAAAAAATGATAAACAAAGAATATTTAAATGAAGTGTTAAAAAAAATAGAAGGTTTGATGGAGGGAATGTTGTAAAGTGGGGTGTTATATATTATAAAATTGAGATTTGAGAGAGTAAATGTTAAATTTTTTACAAATCTTGATAAGAATAAGAATGCTCTAACCCAATCCAAAGTACGGTAAAAAAAGATCGTATAAAAATAAATATAATATTATTTAATAATTGAAAATATGTATTTATACTACTTTACGCCAAAAAGTTGTGCCAGAAAAAACCCACAGTGGTGACTTTCATTCAGTCAAAGCATTTATCACACAAAAAAGTAAGTCTGTGCGTGATAATATGACATATCTATCCAAATGATGGAGACGAAGACAAAAAACACCCACCTCTTCTACCTCCACCACAATCATCATCATCATCATCATTCTGGTTGAAACCAACTCCAATTTTTTTCTACCCTTTTTGCCCTGCGTGCATGGGTTGCTTCTCATTCTTATTCTTCTTCTTTATATGCTGCGTTTTCCTTCCAAGTCTTACTTTCTCAGCCTCCATTTCCACGCACTCAATCGGCCCCGATTTCACAGCCTCACACTTCCAATTCAACGACACCGGAGGCGCTTTCTTACGCTCTCAAAATGGTACTTTCAAAGCCACAATTTATGCCAAACCACCCTCCTCAAAATATTACTTCTCCATCGTCCACAGTGCCACCGACATCTTAATCTGGTCAGCCAACCGCCACACACCCATGTCAAGCTCTGACAAGTTGTCACTGACTGTCAGCGGCCTCAGAGTCACAAACCAAACTGGTCAATCACTCTGGTCAACCCCGCAATTCAATTCTGATGTTTCTGCTATGCAGCTTTCAGAGACAGGAAATCTCGTTTTAGTTGATGCAGGAAACAATACGTTGTGGGAGAGTTTTGCTTATCCGACGGACACTATTGTCATGGGACAGAGAATTCCTATTGGAAAATCACTGCAAAGCGCTGTGATTTTCGACGAGGACATGTCGGTGGGTGATTATCGACTTGAAGTTACTGACAGGGATGTGGTGCTGCAATGGAATAAGATGAATTATTGGGCATTGTCCATGGATCCAAAGGCTGTCAGGAACTCTAACAAGGCCGTATCGTTGATGGTGATGAATGGCACAGGTTTGTATTTGCTAGCAAGTGATAATTCCACGGTTGTTCAAGTAGCTTTATATGATGGGTCATCAAGTTTTAGGAGTGGTACGTTGGGTCCCGATGGCAAATTTATCATCGTCAGATCTCCGACTCTGAGCGATAAAAAATGGGAGACAGAATTTGCAGGACCATTTGAGGATTGTGATCTTCCTCTCAGTTGCAAAGAAATCGGATTGTGCAGAAGAAAGCCTCTGAGTAAAAATTGTTCTTGTTTACCAGAATTCAGTGATCAAAACAATGGTGACTGCATGCCAGTGAATCGTTCGCTTTCTCTGCCTTCAGCTTGTACTGCAGCTAGAAATGGCAGTCAATTGAATTCCTCTATTTCCTATCTAAAATTCGGCCCTGGTATGGACTATTTTTCTGATAATTTCAAGGAACCCGTGAAAAATAATGTAACGTTGTCGGTTTGCCAAGATTTATGCTCTCAAAATTGTTTTTGTTTGGGCTTTTTCCATAATATTTCTTCTGGTTCTTGTTATCTTCTTGAAAACCATTTAGGTTCTTTCATTGGGGCAGACAACAATAAGGACCGTTTGGGTTATATTAAAGTTTTGGTTGGTTCTTCTAACAGAAATCAGAAACAAAACTTACCAGTCGCTGCTTTGGTACTAATACCTTTAGCAGGATTCTTAATACTAGTAGTGTTTGTAATCATTGCAATCCTTTGGTTAAGGAAAAAGCGGCTTTCTAGAACCAAAACTGTAAAACTAGGCCGGAGTAACTCGTCATCGTCTGCAGAGCTAGAGATGATCTCTATCCCAGGCTTACCGAGAAGGTTTGCTTATGAAGAGCTTGCAGCTGCTACTGAGAACTTCAGGACTCAGATTGGTAGTGGTGGATTTGGTACTGTATACAGAGGTACTCTGTCAGACAAAACTGTTGTGGCGGTCAAGAAGATTACTAGTTTGGGAATCCAAGGGAAAAAAGAGTTTTGTACTGAGGTTTCAATAATTGGGAACATCCACCATGTCAATTTGGTTAGATTGAAAGGTTTTTGCGCGCAAGGGAGGCAGCGCTGTCTTGTTCTCGAGTACATGAACAGAGGTTCGTTGGGCAGTACACTCTTCGGTAATGGTCCTGTTCTAGAATGGCAAGAGAGATTGGAAATAGCCATTGGAACAGCAAGGGGGCTTGCTTACTTGCATAGTGGATGTGAGCACAGAATCATCCACTGCGATGTGAAGCCAGAAAACATTCTCTTGAACGACAATTTACAAGTGAAAATCTCAGATTTTGGGCTGTCGAAGCTGCTAAATCCTGAACAATCTTTTCTATTTACAACAATGAGAGGAACTCGAGGCTATCTTGCACCCGAGTGGATAATGAGTTCCACAATTTCCGACAAGGCTGATGTATACAGTTATGGGTTGGTTTTACTAGAGATTGTGAGGGGAAGAAAAAATTGCTCAATACAAACATGGAGCCATAGCACAAAAACTAGTAGCAGTGAAGGAAATGCCTCATCCTCATCCCCTTCTGTTTCGGAACACAGACTAATATATTTCCCTCTATTTGCGCTAGAAATGCATCAGCAGAGAAGGTACTTGGAACTGGCAGACCCAAGGTTAGAGGGACGAGTGACAAGTGAAGAGATTGAGAAGCTAGTGCGGATTGCCTTGTGTTGTGTGCATGAAGATCCAGCACTGCGGCCTTCTATGGCTCACGTTGTTGGCATGTTGGAGGGTGGGTTGTCTTTGGGTGAGCCGAGGTCCGAGTCACTAAATTTCTTGCGGTTCTATGGCCAGAGATTCATCGAGGAGTCAAGAATGGAAGGGTCCAATGTGCTGAAGGACTTGGGGTTGTATCCGGATATAAATGCTACTTCTAATAGTGCTGCAGGTGTTTCATATAACCCAATGTCTTACATCTCTTCACAACAGCTTTCTGCCCCCAGGTAGTGCTGAAAGTTTCTGTACTAGTTATTAGGAAATATTGGCTGAATAAGGATGTGTATCAGTGTATGTGTTGAGAGTTTTGGCTGCAGGTTTCTGAACCTGCAGACTCTCTATACTTGAATTGTATCTACCAATATTGCCTGCAATTTCCGTTGCCCCATTGTAGATATGCAGGTTTTGGTTCTCTTGGCTTAGATAGTAAAATTATTGTTAAATAGCGTGGTAGAAGATTCCACCTTTGTGACTCTTCATGGTTGATCTTATTTGATTTTGATATTAAAAATTGGTATTATCATTAGCCATTGCAGTAAAACCCATTTTTGATTCAGCTTGAATTGGCTTGGAACCTTAATAGTTTCAATAAGAATTTAAAGAGACAACAAACTTTAGGAAATCATGGAAAGGATCCCATGCAAGCACTAAAACATACTCATATATATGGAATTGGAACACAGATATCTTGTTACTAAATATGAACACATTATTCAGGTGCAAAGGGCAGTGACAGAGAAGAAGCAAATACTGTTTACAGGACACTCCACAGGTGGTTCAATTGCCAACCTTGCAACAATTTGGTTCTTGGAAAAATACTTGAGATCAGATTCACCAGATAAATACAAAATTTCACCTTCCTCACCTCTGTGTGTGACTTTTGGTTGTCCTCTAACTGGTAACCACATATTTTCCCATGCTCTTAGGCGTGAGAACTGGACTCACTACTTCATACATTTTGTCATGAGATATGACATTGTTCCACGGATCTTGCTTGCTCCAGTCTCATCCATTCTATTGGAATTTCAGAGAGTTCTCCAATTCCTCAATGAAAAATCCATAAATCTTGCACATGCATCCATTAACCACTTCGACACTTCAAATTTTTACATGAAAGTAATGAAGAATGCATCATCTGTGGCAAGCCATGCTGCTTGCAACCTCATGGGAAACACAAACCTGCTATTGGAAACTGTGACAAACTTCATTCCATTAAGCCCATACAAGCCCTTTGGAACTTATGTCCTCTGTACTGGGAATGGAAAGCTAGTTATCTTGAGGAATCCAGATGCTGTTTTGCAACTATTATTTTACTCCTCTCAGTTGTGCAAAGAAGAAAAATGTACAGATGTTGCCCAGAGAACTCTTCAACAACATTTCGGCTATGAGAGTGAATTGCAAGACAGCTTCCAAATGCTAAATGAGGTTTACTTGGAGCCACTGGAACGGCTTCCATTATCTGCAGAATCTACTAGTGATACTGCCACAATTAATGCAGCCTTGAATGACCTTGGCTTGGTAATTTCTATTTCCTTTGCTTGTTTCAACAAACTTCAAAATCTTGAAATCAACCTCTTTTAAAAAAATAATTGTTCTTTAAACATGACTTGCAATAGACTAAAAGTATTTCAATGCTAGAAAATGTGTTGAAGTTAAGAGTACTGGTCACCAAAGAATTTTCTGTCTTTTCTTTGTTCTTTTCCTTGTGAGGTGTTCAGAGTACAAGAGCTAGATTGTGTCTCCGTGCTGCTGGAGAGCTAGAGAAGCGGAAGATTGGAAACAAGGACAGCATCGATCTCAAGAAGACAGACATTGAGAAAGCAATGAAATACCTACTAGAAGACTACCAATTGAATTGTGGGTATCGTGGCCTAGGTTGTTATGATGCCTTCAAGCTTCAAGAATCCTCCAAGGATTTCGATGCTAATGTGAAGAGACTTGAATTAGCAGGTATATGGGATGAAATCGTTGAATTTTTAAAAAGGTATGAACTCCCAGATGCATTTGAAGGCCAGAACGATTGGATAGATCTTGGAACAAGGTACCGACGCCTTGTTGAGCCCTTAGATATTGCCAACTACTATCGCCACTTGAAGAATGAAGACACAGGAGCATATATGGATAGGGGCAGGCCAAAACGCTACAAGTTTACGCAGAGATGGTTTGAGAATGCTAAGAGGATGCTAGCTGAATCTAGTTGGGAGTCATGCTTTTGGGCCAAGGTAGAGGAGCTGCGCATTAAAACTAGCAATGCAGGAGGGTTTGCACAAGTCAAGGTCAAGGAAGAGGTTTTAAAACTAGAAGAACAAGTACCGATATGGATCAAAGGCGGAGAGTTGGGTAAAAATGTGTTTTTGGAGAAATCCACCTTCATGAAGTGGTGGAACACACTCCCTGAAGAGCATAAATCGAAATCTTGCATTAAAAATGTAAAGGATTCATGATCGTTGAACATGATTCTCATGCTAATAATATCACCTACCAATGTTATCTGTGTGCAACTATAAAATTCACAAGCTAATAATATCAGAAATTACTAGCTCTAATTTATCAAGTTTGCCTTAAATAGAGTGAATATGCAAAGAAGAAACCTCCAAATCACAATCGGCTGGACAATGCCTCATGAAGCAGAGGTGGCTACTGCATCTTCCTTTGCCCCTTCCATTTGGGGTCAAAAGTTTCAAAAGTTCATCAAATTTAAGTGAATACCAGGTTAAAAGATTGAATTCTTTGATAAGAAAAATAAAAATTGGTGCCTCATATAAACAATATATAAAACTAATTAACCTTAGACAGACATATTAAAGGTATGCCAAGTAAATTGTATAACATACATGTTTGCAAAATATGCTAAGTTCCTCGAGCTTAAGGGTGCAGGTGACAAGCAATTCTCTGAAAGACTGGAAGTCCCTAATCTCAGTATCAAGCTTTGCTACATAGGTTTCAACTCCCCTCCAAACTGCATTAAAAAACACTCTAGAATTCCAACCTTTCACTGCATAAAACAAACATGGTGTTGTGTGAGTTACTTTGTTCAAAACAAGCCGTCTCCAAGCAATTGCTATGCCTACAATGCCATGAATCCAACATTATGTTTGACACAAGAATATGTCATTACAAAACATTACACAGCTGCTATGTGCATGTCCTTCAATTACATTTGTGCACAGCTAATCATACCAATGGCCTCATAGTTTCAAATTTCCACTACTAAAAGAAAGTACAACATGTTGTGCTTAACAAGAGGCTTTTGTTTATTCGTTACAATAACTACAGTAACAATCTTTATTTTTTAAATTTATTTTAGACAAATTTGTTAAGAAGAACAAGTGATATACTTTCAGTAAAACTTATGAACAGTTTCTTAAGTCTCAAATTAAATTTAACCACATGGTTACATAAGTATTGAATAATATAACAAAAACAATGTTATCTTTTCCAAGAAAACACACACACACACACACATATATATATTTTTTGGAATAGATTTTTCAAGAACGTTTAAAAGAATTTAATTGATCAAGCAAAGAGAGGTAATGGTTTTACCTGATTGGCTGATTGTATGACAAAAGTTTTGGTGCGCCCACAGACTATGATTTGTAAAGAAGCTTGATGGATACTTTTGGGCCAGTCCAACCTCATACAGATAATGGGCCTTTTCGGATATGGGTCATGGGGCCATATGTCCAGCCCGAAACCATAAGTAGCAGTATGAATCCAAAGATGCTCGTTTACCAAATTTCTACAGCTTTTTTTTTTGGGTTCCATGAAAACTTTTTTTTTTTTTTTTTTTTTTTTGAAGGGCATGAAAACTCTTTTTTATTTTGTGGGTTTGAAATTTATATATATATATAGAGAGAGAGAGAGAGAGAGAGAGAGAGAGAGATGGAAACTAATGTTCAACAGTTCAATGAGATGGAAACTAATTTAATTTATTGCCACGGTACAAACTTCCGCCTGATAGTTAATCTAATTTATGCTAAAGATAACAAATATAAATTCTAAGTTTAGTAATCTAAAGTCTAAAAAAAAATTCTAAGCAATCTTTCTCTTTTTTTTTTTTTTTTTTTTTTTTTTTTTGTATCTATTTTATGTTTTACCATTCTTCCATTTTTATCACACCGAAATTGAATTTACATGAAAGAGTGCCTATAATTTTATTTCTTTATCCTCCATTTGGGCTCTTTGCATTTACATCAGCGGTGCTAAAAAATTTAATTTTTAGCACTTCAAAAACCTACTTTATTTATTTTAATACTATTCAAAAATAGACTTTCTATTCCATCTCTTACTTTAGCGTATTACTCATTAACATAGTTGTTAGTATCGTACAATACGTGATACATATCGTATCGTGTACAAAAAGTTGCATATCATAAGTACTCATAAATCATCTGATATATAGGTGCATATCGTATGAATTGTATTATATCGGTGAATCGTACGTATTGTACGATACATAAACAAATGGGTCTAAAATTAGTTTTTTAGTTAAAATTTGTGGTTTAATTTGATTCAAACAAATTGTTAGACTTTTTTAACACAAAATTATTGGGAAACTTAATTTAGTTTTTTTTTTTTTTTCTTTCCTTCTCTTTCTCCTACAAAATTTAGAGTATATTCATAACACTCACTTTCATATGTGCAAATTTATTTTCTATGCTATTAATAATGTATTAAATGAAAACATAATTATATTTTTATCATTATTATTGTAGGGACACGTTTTAGAGCCCAAACCCAAAATATGAGGGGATCTTGGCCTAGTGAGCCCAGAACAATAAATTTGTAAAAAGTGAGTTAAAAAACTGGGCACTAATGAGTTGGACAATGGCTAGAATGGATTTAAAAGATAATCGAACAAAAACGAGAAGGATTGATTCAAATAAATTCGTTCTCGGCCCGGTTCTCGAAGGAAAGTTTTAACATAAATCAATTGAACAAATCACTAATACAATTTTGATTGCTATAGTCTTTTCTTTCTCTCTTTTTCGATCCCCCTCCCTCTGGGGGTCTCCTACACTATATCCCTCCCTTCTAATGATCTTGACATTCCATTTGTTGATCATCCAAGCCACTACTTGAGTGTCTGTCCTATCAGGCACACTCTTTGGCTTTCTATGAGTTGTGGTAGCCAGGGCAAAACTGTTCAAGGGTCTTCTCCATATAAATGTGGCCAGAAAGTTAGCTGTAGGGCATTCAATGCGGTGGCAGTAGTTTTTTCTTAGATATTTTCTAGCTTCGACTTTCTGGTACACTTGAAATGTATGTCTTTGTCACTGAAGCTTCCTATAAGATTACCTTGAACCTTAGGATACACATCTGAGCTGTACTTAACCTATCCAAGGAGACATTCTTTCTTGGACCACCTGCCATTCGTATCTCACTCATTAGATTCTAAGCTTGATTCATCCAACACCATTCATTTGTTCTCAGATTACTATGCTCTCGGCCAGGGCCCAATGCCCAACATACCATTTGGACCCTTAATCCTACAATTATTATGAGTCTAAAAGCTAGAATGGCAAGAAAAAATATAAAGGAAAAATTATTAGAATAAAAAAAAAAAACAAAAAAATAGCAAATGTTGATAATAATGAAGAAAATGTCTATGAATAATAATTTTGCAAGATGCTGAACATGATGATAACATTGATTTAGATGGAGCTAATTAGCCAAGTTGATGAAAATATATTATTATTTTTGTTCATATATCATGTATTATCACTTCTCAGTTTAATTAATTTGAATGTGCATGTTATTAACATAAGTTAATTTGATTTATTTAGTTAGCTTTGTTAAAATTTATTCCATAAGTAATGATTAAATTGGTCATTAGTTGAACGTATTTCAAATTTATAATGAATATACCTTTTATATATGTATATCTATAATTATTTTATAATTTTATTAGATGTTTGTAAATCTTATAATACACGATTTGATACGATACATGGTATAGAAAAATGAAAAATCGATTCATGATTTGACAACTAATGGAAATAATATAAACACCCACTAAAATAATATAAAACATCCACCCATTAGTAACAGAAGAGTGAGAGGCTGAGTTAAGAGAGAATAATAAATAAATAAAAGCAAGTAGCAACTTGCTACAACGTGAATGCTCTAAACACAATTTGAATGCTCTTTCTCTCTCTAAATTTTAGAAATTATAAATAATGGATCTTGGTCAGTCATAGAAGCTGAAAGCCCTACGTACTGGGAAAACATGAAAAAAGAAAAAAATTGAAAGCTCTGAAGTGATAAATTCTAGGAGATGAAAGTATGCGAGTCTAAAGAACACGTGCTACATTGAGGTCCTCATGAGCATGATGTCCCAAATGCAATCCCTCCCTTGCCCAACATGGAGCGTAACATATGAAAGTTGCATCTGCATATGGAAAAATGTAACATTCCTCTAGTCTCAATTAACTACACTAATTTCCTGCTAAACTAATTTCTAGGTTTTTATATATATAAGCCCTACTGTTAGTCCTGCCAAATTGGATTTTGAGAGGGTACATCCAGAAATGTCTATTATTTTCAGCCAGGCCGGCCCAAGGCCTAGGCCTAAGGCACCACCAAACAACAAAATTTTTCTTGAGAAAAAAGGTCTCGCTTCTCATAGTTAAAACCCAAATTTTTTATAAAATTATATATATTTTTTAAAAGTTGTACATTTTTTTATTAATGATGTTAAAAATACTACAAATTTTATTATTGACTTACAAATTTTCATGTTATTAATCACAAAAAAGCGATATAAACATTCATTAATTAAATTGATGAAGTTCATCAATGAAAGATAATGTCACATTATATTTTGAATATTTTATAGCGCTTTTAATTAGCACATTTTTTTTTTCATTTTTATTAAGACTCTCAAAGTACGAAACCAATGGAACCTTAATTCAATTGAAACCCTAAAATATTTTAAAAAGATGTTGCAAATGTGTTAAATCATCAATTATAAATTAATCTTCCCTAATAGTTTGAGACTTTGATTTTTGTAAACTAATATCCTACAAAGCCACACACCAAATAATATCTATCTCTCTCTCTCTCTTAAAATCAAAATATAAAATTAAAAATTAGATTACAACTTTATTTAACTATACATAATCTTATATCCAAAATAAAGTATCTTTTTCAATCGTAATATATTTTTATTTCTTTTTATTAATATTTATAATTCAACTATGATATTCAATTCTCTATATGAAATTAACATTAGTCTATTTGGTATTATTTATGTATTTAATGTATCAAATTAACCTTAATGTGATTAGTATTAGTCTCTCAAAAAAATAATGTGATTAGTATTAAATAAATTTGTTTAATTAATATTTACATATTAAAGGCCCGCATAAATTTTTTGCCTTAAGCCCCAAATTATGTTGGACCGCCCCTGTTTTCAGCCATTTTGCATTAAGTGGTCACTAACACATACAATACATATTCACCCTAAAAAAAAAAAAAACACATACAATACATATACTTACAGTAGATGGAATTTATAGCATCTTCAATTTCTTCAAATATATATCCCCCACAAAAAGGGACTTAGACTGTTCTAATTCAGGACTTCTTACTCAGTCATAAGTAGTCACCACTTGTTCAGGATCCAGATCATTTTTTCTCGTTGAAGGCTCAACAACCCTAGATGCTTTAAGCCCCCCACCTCGTTTCAAAAAAATCTTGTAACCATAAGCAAACCTTAAATGCAATCAACATTCTAGAGTTTTTTGAATAGTGTCAGTAGGCAAAATCATTTCTGTTGTGTGTTCATATGTGTGTGATGTGTGAAGAATGTAAAACTAGGGAAAAATGAATGTGCTTGACCTAGTCTTCAGTACGCAAGCTAGTAGAGTAATAAATACCTTGAGATGGCCTAACAGGTGAAATGCTGAGCCTGTAAGTGGCTCTTTTCCTTTATTTCCCTTCCAAAATATAGACCAGTGTAGCAGAAGCCCCTGCAACAGTATAATTAGATCAATTGCCTGCGCAGTCAAGCTGGGAAACAATTATTCCACTTGCATCTGCCAATCTCATACGCTTATTTACAAAGTGGCATTTCAATAGTCATTTACGGTTCTATGGAAAGGAAGACAGGACAACAAATAAGGTTGCTTGATAGGCGGGACTAAATGATTTTCTTGCTTCGAGTTATACATTGAATTCAACTCTAATCAAGAAACAATGGCAGTTCTGTTGTCAACCGAACAGTTCCAATTGCATCAACTAACCCTCCATTTTTAACCAAAATAGTTAAATAATAAAGATAACAATTAATGCTGCTTGCAAACTTTCTTTCTCAAATATCAATGCATCAGTAAAATCTCAAATAACTCTTCATGTTCTGCTCAATGTGAATTTTGACCGCAATTTGGCCGATGTGCTTGATACCTGGAGCATTCTGTTCTGTTATTTGAAATGATCAAACTTGGCCAAATCTGCTTTGCCTATAGGTGGTGACTTGGAATTCTTAGCATGTTAAACCAACATCTACCGAACCAAGGTTTTATCTTTACGGACCAAATTAAAAATGAACCAAAATTATTTGGTCAATCAAAAATAAGAAATATACTAAAATTTAGGATTAACAAAGTTAGTATCTTTTACTGAAAAAAAAAAAAAAAAAAAAAAACAAAGTATCTATTTAGAATTAACAAAAGGAAAGGATTTAGCTCCAATCAATAATAGGAAGATGACATTTGTCATTGTTATGTGCAATGCACATGATCACTTAATTATTTGGGTTAAGTGAGTAACAAAGACAAATATTATCTTTCTATTGGTTATTTCAATCAAAAATTGAGGAAAATATTGCATTAAGTTGAAAATAAGCCAATCCCTTGATTCATGCATCCCAAGTCGACACACACTCAAAGGCATGGTTGCCATGTTTGCCACTCCAAATCCTACTACTCAATCTATCAAAGCAAAACTATGATTTTAGTCTAAATTAAAAATGAGTCATGCTAACAGCTGCCCTTAAAGCAATAGTTAACAATTAATTTTAAGAAAGTTTTGACACAATTTTTATGGACAACGAAAAAAACTGTTAAAACATTAATTGTTTTTTTTTTTTTCTTTTCCCATAAAAACTTTCTTTCAATGAATTATTAATAATTGCCCTAAGGGCATCCGTTAGCATTTCCCATTAAAGATTATAAGTAAAAAGTACTTATTTAGAGACATAAAAAAATGCAAGTGTAAGTTAAATTGGTATACATTATAATATTTGTAAGCAAATTATTATCATGCTTAAATTTTTTTTTTTTTTGATAAATATCAGGCTTAAATTATTATTATGTTTAAACTACTTCTTAATCTAAGACAATTATAAATATATAATTGAAGCAAGTAAAAGGAAAAAAATTCAATATATGGTCATTAATAATTGAAGTTGAAAGATTGTTAAGGGTCGTTTTTTATTTGTTATTGTTATTATTATTTTATATTTACACCATAGACATATGTCTTGATACTAGTTGACATCTTTTAGTCTAGGCTTTTTGCTAAAAAGTGAGTCGAGTTTGAGCAAAATAGGTTTCAAGGTCTCATTCTACCACTGCCAATATGTGCACAAATTAAATCTAATCCAAGGAACATTGCTGCAAAATGAGCTTATTCTCTCCTCTTTTACTGTAGAACAAACCTTTCTCAATCTTCTACTCTAGCATGGATTTCTCTCAACTTTCTACTATGCAATGGGACTCTCTCCACTATCCATAGAATAAGCATTTCTCCTCTTTTTTTTTTTTTTCTTTTTTTGTGTGGGAAAGTTACTCTACCTTCCACAAAAAAGAACATTACTCTACTTGCTCTACTGTTAAAAGTCTGCAAATAAACACTAAAACCCAAAGAAAATATTTACAAAGCAATGTTAGTTTCCAACATGTTAGCGTGCATATTCTCAAATACACACACACTTATACGTATTTCTATTTATATAAAGTGTGTTTTGCAGAATAAGTTGGGCCAAAAAGCTCTCAGCTCCAACTCTTACAGTCTTATTGCCTTACGAGCATAAAACTATGAGGTTTTGAACATAAGTCAGATTGGCCTTTGCTTAAATGAGCTCGGGAACTTAGGGAGGATGTAATTTGTGGGAGAGAGAAAGTTGCCCTATTGGTGTATGCCAAGTTTGCTATTCTGCTAAGTTACTCTCATTCTGTGGTGATACTACATTCTAAGAGTACTCTCCTAACTCTGTTCTTTCTCTACTGTACTTTTCATTTGAAATGCAAGGTTGTGTGTGTGTGTGTGTGTGTGTGCGTGTTTTTTTTTTTTTTTTTTTTTTTTGTGGGTGAGGTCCTTCCTTTTATACATGAATTTGAATGGGTGTTCTCCCATTTTTATCATTCTACTTTGATTTCTTGGATTTCACCATAAGCCCCCTAACATGTCCCTATGATTGTGGGTATTCTTTCCCTTTTTGGGCAATTACTACCATGAAAGGGATTTTGGTTCTAACTCTAAATGGAATATACGTTGATTTTTGAATAAGCTTTTGGTTACAACAGAATTAAGTTGATAGGTTTTTCTAAGCATAAAATGATGAAAGGCCATTAATTTTGTTTGTCTTTATGCATATGGGTTTCTATTAGGCATGCACCTTGAAATGTATGTTGTTGCTCCTCTAATAAAAGGTGTTTTCCCCAGTGAAAATATCCCTAAAAAGATTTTGGTAAAAAAGATTAACCCATCTTTTGATGGAGTAATGTATATGAATATTTAAAAAGGCTATATATGCAGATGTATATGCTCAATATTGAGACCTTTATCTAATTGCATACAAACGAATTGAAAAATTAATGACTGAGATTTTTTTTTTGCTTGAATAATGCGATAAGTGCATGCCAAGATAACATGGTTGTAGTAGAGTTAAAAACTTATATTTGAAATTATAGACATGTATAAGAAGCGTTTATAAGTACGAAAAAATTGAAACCGAATATATCAATGAAATTTGCATAAATTATGGATGTTGAGGTCTATTTTTTAACTGTCTATAGCCAAAATAAATTGCATTTCAAAAAAAAAAAATGATATTTCCTTGAGTGTGTATTACTTAATATAGACATGATACTCATAAAAGAGACCATATACAAATAAGTAAATAATTAAACTTTGATGTATATTCTCAAATTGAAACAATGTGCCAAACTTTGATTTAAACTTCTATTATGTAATAAATTTCATGGAATTGACACCATAGATTCGAATCATTATTATCAATAAAAATTGAGAGTAATCATTATATTTTTTTAGGAAATTTATGTAAAAAATGTAGTAATTGTCTGAGGACTAATAATTACAAATAAAATAAAAACCCGTGTAAGAAAAAATTATTAGAGACTAAATACTGCGATTCTTGTGAGTTGTGAGTTCTAAACTTCTAGTTAACTCAATTGATAAAATCTCTTGTCACCGTGGAATTATCACTTGCTTGCCGTTGTTGATTCCTTTTTGGACCTTCTTTGAGTTCTTATGGCATGTTTTGATGGATGCACAGTGGGTTATGGAAGATGCTAGTCTTACTATTACTATTGCATGGGCTTTGTGGACTAATAGAATTGAGGTGATTCATGGCAAGCTGAGGAAGACAGGTTTGTTACTAGTTGATTGGTGTAGATCATACTTGGTAGGGTATTGGGCTACAAGCAATACCCCTCTAACACAACTGACACAACAAACCCAAGTGGAAGTGAAGTGGACTCCTCCTATTTTTCCATTATATAAGATTAATATGAATGCTGCTATATTCTCGGATCAAAAGGATGCTGTACATAACACCATTAAGGCGTGAGAGAATGCAAAAGTGATTGAATCTGGACCTTACACGTGAAGCAGCTATGAGCAAGAGGAGAGGAAGCGTTGGTTAAGAGATTTTGTCTTGGTCAATACTAAAGGCGTGACTGTCTTGGGAAGGGAGTAGGATTTTCACCTGACATGGTACTCGAGCACTCACAAAAAGGGAGATAGTGACTTCTAAGGTTAGAGGCTATGAGGACTCCCCTTATTGGTTGAATGCATGATGGACCACCTCAAAGACACATGTATCAATCACAGTACTTTTGATGTCTCTCTCAATGTCCAAGACTTGTTTTCCAAGCAGTGGCAAAGTCACCTACCTAGGGTCCTAGTGCCACGTTGGTGCAGTTCTTACCTTCTAGTCAACAGATAATATCACAGTTGTGAAAATGTCTAAAATAGAGAAATAATAACTTGACACATGTCTTTGTACTTAGTCATATTCCTCAAAGTATAAGAGGAACATACAGCTGTGTTATTAGAGCAAGAACCTAAGTAGATATTTTGAGAAGAGAGTAAAGAGTTGGTTGGAAAGAAAAACAACTTGGGTGTAAGAAATTGATTTCTTTTCACGCATAATACAAGCTAAATAAAGCAAGAATGCATTCTTGCTCAAACTGTGGTTTTTTATCCTTACCTTAGGGTTTTTCACACATCCTATGTTTCTTTAGTCATCAGTTTCTTCTTCTTGTTTAAAAGTGTGTCTTTTTCATGTCCTATCATCACTTTCTTCTTCTTGTTTGAGTGTCATGTCAAAACTAGCATCTTTTCAAGCTTTCTTATGTAGATGTATTGTTAGATAACTTATTTTACTTCTCTATATAAGTTCAAATCTAACTTGCACATACAGCTGCTGGTGTTGGTGTTTTAATTTGTGACCATGATGGGAATTTTATTGCAGGTTTGAGTAAGAAAATCCATGCTCTATTAGGGATTATCGAAGCTAAAGCAAAAGCATTTGAAACTGGTATTATTTTTGCTAAGGAAGTGGGCGTGAGAGAGTTTGTTCTTGAAGGAGATTCCTTAACCATTGTTCAGGCTCTTAACGAATGTTCTCCTGCTCCATCTTCTGTTTTTGCACTGATTTATGAGATGTTAGCTGAATGTAATGAGTTTAGAAATGTGAGTTTTTCTCATGTTAGACAACAAGGCAATAGGTCGGCTCACTTGTTAGCAAAACAAGCTCTTGGCTTGATTGATTTTTGTGCTTGGATGGAGGAATGTCCTTGTTTCTTAGAACAAGTCCTCATCCATCATGTTTCTTGTATTTGAATTTCATGAATAAAGTTTTAGTCTGTTCATCAAAAAAATAAAAATAAAAATACAATGGCTATGGATCTAAGTTTTATAAATAATAATTTAAAGGGTAAATTACAAAATTGGTCCTTTTCCTTCGCACCATATTTCAATTTAGTCTATAACCTTTCAATTGTATCAATTTGGGCCCTAACCTTTTCAATGTTGTGTAAATTTAGTCTCTATCATTTTTTTTTTTTTATTTATGAAAAAAGCTGATGTCAAACAAAACAATAAAAGAAAAAATTTATACCACATCAATTGCCAACTGTACCACCAATTTAAAAAAATAATAAAAAACCAAATTAAAATCTACACACGTGAGATAAGTTTGGGGTAACTAATAGGTTCTAATCCCTAAAATCCATCTCTTCTCCCTCATCTCCATTAAAATCCTTGAAGTTGCAGATCAAAGAGGTTGTCATGGCCTCCGAGGTTGTGGCTGTCAATATGGTTCCTCTTTTTCACTTCCAAATGTTTTATTTCTGAGTTATACATTTCAAACATTTCACTTTCGTCGCTATTATGTTGCGCCCTTTTTTTCCCGCGACATTTCTCAATCACTGTTGATTTATCATGTTTATGCTTTAGTGCTTTTAAATAATGCAATCTATGTGAATCTTGCTTGGAATTGTTTGACTGAAACTCTTGCCTTCCCATCTTCATTTAGTGGGAATATAAAAGAATCTCATTTTCCATTTGCGCGCCTTCCTACGCATCTTTTGTTGTGCCCAGGCAAAACATTCATCAACAGTCATTTGCTACCACTGCCAGCATAATATCTTCTATCCAACCAAATAGTCATATTCAATCGAATAATTTTTCCTATCAATTTACTAACTACGACTGTAACTGCAGATTGGCTGGAATGTCCAGGCGCAATTCTTCTTTTTAGTTTCCCAAATTTATCTCATGTGTGCATATTTTAAATTTAGGGTATGTTTAGATACCGCTTATTGCTGAAAACTGAAAATATCTTAGTAAAATAATTTCTAAATGTGTGAATAGTGCCGTGTTGTGGGACTCATTTTTTATGAAAATTTTACTGAAAAAGAGATTTGTGGCTCCCATAAACAGTGCCGAGACCCACTGACAAAAGCATTTTTCAGTCTTGGGTGTGATATTTTAGCTACTATAGTCGTGGATCCCACTGTGTGTAAAATGCAAACGTACAAACCAGAGGCGGCGCCACATTGGTGGTCCTCAAAAAATTTAATAATTTTTTTATTTTTTATTCATCTACTCTTAAAAAAAATTAGGAACACCCTCAAACTCGTCAGCACAACATGTCATTACCTACGTCAAACACCTAAAAAATAAATCCAGCCATCGCAGAGGTCACCCCTTCTTCTTCTTCTTCCTTTTCTTCTTCTCTACTTCGTCTCAAACACTCTGCTAGTCTGCCTCTTCTTTCGTTTTTTACTCTGGTTTTTGCTTTGTCAAGTTTTATCTTTAGTTTGCCTTTCAGACTTTTAGTTTGTTAACCCCACCCACATGACAAAGCTTTGGAAATGACAAAACTCAAAAAGTGGAGAAAAGAGTTTGATTTCAAACTTATTTATTGAGTCTTGCCTTTTCCTAATGTGATATACATGTATACACTCTGATGGTATTGTTTTTGGTTGTTGTTTTTCATTATTTAATTACATATTTATATTTTAATATTCTAAAATAGTAATTATTATGTAATAACAATGATTTGAGTTTTAAAAAAATTTGGATCAGTAATTTTTATTCGAGGTTTACTTATTTGCATCAATAATTTTATGTTATATAAGAAAATATAAATATATATTATTTTTAATTTTTTTAAAAAACTCTGAAACACCCTGAAACGGTATGTTGAAATAGACCGGTACCGAAATATTCCGTTCCATTAAACAAATCGAAATAGGGTCTGAAACAGTATTCATAATATTGCTTTCAAGCAAAAAGAAAAAGCTAAAAAAAATTGAACTATAATCTGGAAAAAAAAAAAAAATGTAATAGAGCAAGTCTACCCAGGAACACCCTAAGAAACATTTTTGGAGTCGCCACTGGCCAAACGCAAACTTAAATGCAATCCAAACATACACTTGGGTTTTTTTTTTAAACTATTTGGCAGTATAGTTGCATTTGATGTGGCATAGAAAATAATTTTTTATTGTTCTTTTTGACATATTAGTTTTTTTCATCCAAGAGATAATAACAAAGACTAAACTAACACAACATTAAAAATGTTAAGAACAAAATTAACACAATTAAGAGGTTAAAAAATAAATTAAAATTCGGTGTAAAGGATAGGGACTAACTTTTGTAATTTATCCTAATTTAAAATTAACCTATTTAATTAGCATAAAATAATGTAACATCAATTATAAAAAAAAAAAACTTAAAAAGAACATAGACAATTTAAACTATATATCTTGTTGATGAACTCAAATCTTAGATCATACTCTCATTATCAACTCTCCTGTTATAGGCTTGATTGGTCACCCTACCTACCTGCCCCTTATTATTCTTCAATTTTATCAGTCAAGGCAAGATATTAAAACAGAAAAAAGAATGAAAATAACTCTCACCACAAAACTCTAACCCAAAGTAGGAGAAAGTATACCATATTTCGGTAATATTAATTCAGTATTTATTTTGATATTTCTTATCCAATAAATGAGTGACACGTGTTTCAAAAAACCATAAAACCATAAATGAGTGACACGTGTATATTACTTAATATAGACATGATATTCATAAAAGAGACTATATATAAATAAGAAAATAATTAAACTTTGATGTATATTCTCAAATTGAAACAGTGTGCCAAACTTTGATTTAAACTTCTATTATGTAATAAATTTCATGGAATCGACACCGTAGATTCGAATCATTATTATCAATAAAAATTGAGAGTAATCATTATATTTTTTAGGAAATTTATGTAAAAAATGTAGTAGTTGTCTGAGGACTAATAATTACAAATAAAATAAAAACCCACGTAAGAAAAAATTATTAGAGACTAAATACTACGTTTCTTGTGAGTTGTGAGTTCTAAACTTCTAGTTAACTCAATTAATAAAATCTTTTGTCATCAAATAAAAAATGCAATAGTTTCAATTCTTGTTGTATCTATAAATAAAAGTTTATATAAAAAAATAAATTGTAGAAAAGAAAATTAAATCTGTTTTGAATTACCATAATTCTATTATAGTTCACAATTAATATTTTTTTTTACAACAACAATAACAATAGGCTTTCAACGAGGCTGGATGTACCCAGCTCTGATGAACTATTACTCTAGTTGCAAAATTTGCTAAACCGTAAACAGTATATGCCTAGGAACAAAAAGGGCTTTACAAGTAAGACCATGCTGCTGCAAGTTTAGAACATCAGTCACCATATTCAATTCCGTAGCAACAATAACATTTGAGATTATTATGGCAGTGTCCACAAAATGCTTTCTCCCATTTTTGACATTGACGACCACAATGAAGTGAGTAGAAGCACATTTCGCTCCATGATTTACTACTCATTTGAAAAAGGTTTCTCATGACTATAGGACTTTCCTCCTTGCATTCAACAGAATAAGAAGAAGAAAAACCTATAAACAGAGGTAAGTTAACAAAAGGCATTAAAGAGTCATATTGGAGTGAAAAAAAAAAAATTACAAAAACGAATTTTTGTAACCAAACAACAATACGTAGTTGGTTATATCAATAGAAAGATATGAAAGAACTCACTTGTCTTGTGTTTTCAGCAAGGATAAAGATGAAGATGAATAAGTGATAAACATTTGTAAGAGACATTTTAATTTGGATAATTCCAAGGTGGATAAGTCTCCTTAAAATGTGGGAACTATGCGTGAGGATATTTTGCATAAATATAATGTGGGCTTACCTAGGGTAAAGCCCTGACTTCGTACTTGGGTTAGAAAGTGTGGGAGGTTAGTGAAGTCTAACCTGAGGAATGGTAGGCAGATCCGGGTTTGGGAGGATAATTGGGTACCTAGCTCTTCTACTCACAAAGTAATTTCACAAAAAGGTATGCTTTTATTGGACTCTAGAGTTTGCAATTTTATTGATGTGGAGAACAAGTGCTAGGATTGGAACCTTTTGAATATAACTTTTCTTCCTTTTGAGGCTGAGGCTATCGCTAGAATTCCTTTGAGTGTTAGAATGCCTGATGATAGGCAGGTATGGGCTGAAACTTCAAATGACTTTTTCTCTATAAGAAGTGCTTATAAGCTGACTCTAGAATTAGAGACAAATAGGGAGATTGGCTCTTGTTCTGATGGGAGTAATATACAGTTTTGGAAGAGATTACGGTCAATTCAAATGCCACATAAAATCAAATATTTTGCTTGGAGAGCTGCCCGTGACATCTTACCTACAAAAGAAAATCTGGTTTGTAGAAAGGTTTTGGTTGATAGCATGTGTGAGGAATGCGGCAATGCTTCAGAATCTTTCTTTCATCTTTTTTGGGAGTGCTCTAAGGCTTGAAACACATGGGTTTCTTCGTCTCTCTTCACTTCACGGTCGTTGATTCCTTTTTGGACCTTCTTTGAGTTCTTAGGGCATGTTTTGATGGATGCACAATGGGTTATGGAAGATGCTCGCCTTACTGTTACTATTGCATGGGCTTTGTGGACTAATAGAAATGAGGTAACTCACGGCAAGCTGAGGAAGACAGTCTGTTACTGGTTGATTGGTGTAGATCTTACTTGGAAGAGTATTGGGCTACAAGCAATGCCCCTCTAACACAACTGACACAACAAACCCAAGTGGAAGTGAAGTGGTCTCCTCCTATTTTTCCATTATACAAGATTAATACGGATGCTGCTATATTCTTGGCTCAAAAGGCTACCATAAATAGCACCACTAAAGCATGGGGGAATGCAAAAGTGATTGAATATGGACCTTACACGTGGAGTAGCTGTGAGCAAGGGGAGAGGAAGCATTGGTTAAGGGATTTTGTCTTGGTCTATACTAAAGGTGTGACTGTCTTGGGAAGGGAGTAGGATTTTCACCTGACATGGTACTCAAGCACTCACAAAAAGGGAGATAATGACTTTCTAAGGTTAAAGTGTCACGCCCTAAACCCGATACTCGGATTTGTGACCATGACCGGCATGCTAATACCAAGCCTAAACCTGATATTAACAAGAACCAACTTAACTTTTACAAAACTTTTTGGAAAACTTCCATTTTTCATTCATTCTTGTTTCCTGGCTTCTTGATATGACCTTTCATTTGACATCCAAAGCATCTATATAGTACTCAAAATATAACATAATCCACCAATCATTTAATTTCCACATTTTCACATAATACATCTCTTAATACCTTAAAGTACAACTTTCATTAGATCCTAAAATACACATTGCTACCAAGCTAAACATCAAATTGGTAACTTAGGATCTATACATATAAAACTAAAACTAACTCCTTCCAAACCTTGACTAAGGTTACTTCTGCTCCAAAATAAACCTGTTAACTGAAAGAGTGGAAGGGGTGAGCTACACAGCTCAGTAAAGGTAAGATATATGAGAATTTAATAAGGATTCATGTAAATCTATTCATTTCATTTTATAATTATTCAGATAGAAGAACATCTTTTCATGCATAATATTTTATACTATATTTGATAATAACTTATACGCTTCTCGTAGGAAAATAATTGTTCTCCGTTTTCTTTCTTATCAGAATAATATTATCGAAACCTTTCGGATTGAATTTCTTTCATTTCTTACAAAGTCACCATATATATTTTCATTACAAAATAATCATTTTAACTTAATTCAAATAATCAGTAACTTTGTCTTAAACTAAAAGCATCTTAAATAATAATAAAACTTTCCTTCATAAACTTGTTCTCGTAAAATATTATAACTTTCATAATTATAAAACTTTACGATTCATAAAGAAAAACAGATATCTAATAACTTCTTAACGTAAATTTGTACTTTTATCAGAAACTTTATCTTTATAGCATAACAGAATTTCAGAAACTTTTATCTTTAATGAACAGCTTTCTTTTCATTAGAAACTTCTTCTTTTCATGAGAGCTTTTAACTTTCTACAATGCATTTAACAAAATAATTATCTTCATGATTAATAACATAATATAGCTGTTCATACATAACTTATTGGTTAGTCCATATCTGATAAGCCTGTACTTATTTGGGAGGCTTTTAGCACCACGATGCTAGGCATCCAGCATTCCCCACAATGCCAGGTATTCTCGGGATCACATCATAATACATATCTTCCAACCATGGGGGTAGGTTGGCTTCCCCCAAGTTGGCTGTAACCAACAAGGGCGGGTACAGCAGAGCCAGTCCCACTTAATGGCCAATCATATAACGTTTTTCATGGAAAGCCAGTAATTAACCCCTACTGGCAGAGTTCAGATCACCAGAGAACATAACCCGAAAACATTTTATACTTATTCATCATACTGAAATTCATAGTTTGCATTACATTTCACAATAACAGCATTTTTATTGTTTTCTTTAATCATCATGTTCGTGGAATTAATAATAGCATCAATATGCTTGAATCATATACATAAGGTTTCGAAAATGCTCACGAACATATCTTTGTCTGATAATGCTTACATGCCATATTTCTAATCAAAAACCTTTTAATGCATAATATACTTTAAAATAACCTCATGACTTACCAAATACTTATATAACTTATCCCTTACCTGAAAGCAGAGGAACCGAGAGCCTAAAGTCGAAAGAGCTTAGACCTGGCGACTAGTAACACCTAAACCAAAATCAAAGCTTATTACTATCTATTATTCATTTTTCGTAAACTTACACATTCATCTTAAAGCCTATCTCTTATAATCAAAGAAATTCTAATCTCACCTCAATGAGGTTCCCACAAACACAAAATACATTCATCAAACGTCATTATGTACCAATCATAGAGAAACCAACATTCTCACATTAATAGCATATCTCTAGAAGTAACAACTTCATTTCAAAAGGTACTTTGAGCTTAAGGCAATAATGCATGCATAAAACATGAACTCTTTTAAGCATGGTCATAAAATCATATACATTCATAAGGCAACACACAACATGCTGAATCAAACAGCTTCATAAATACAACCGTCGGATGGTTTAAAACCTCTCCTTTGAGTACTAAACCATGAACCAAGGTACACAAAATTTATTTATGATTCAGACATACCAAATGATGAGCATAATAAATTTTAGCTCAAATCATTCACCCTAACTTTAGAATTAAATCCTCAAAATTAGGCATGTCCCTTACTGCTCACTGTTTTATTCCAGCAGCATATGCTTCAATTGTAAAATACAAATGGACAACCAAAACACATTCAATCTTCATGAAATTCTACAGAGCAATTCCCCTGTATGTCCAATATATACCATAAAAATTTCGGAATCAAAGCATAAACCCATGGTTTACTAAAAATCACACAAGACAGTATACTCAAATCTGTCCTGACAGAATTTCTTGCAACTTACAAATTAAACCATTATTTTTGTGTTCATCCAATTGCTGTGAGACGACTTCCATATTAACCATGTGTGTTTCAGAATTCATAAAAACTACTCCTAGCATCCTAATTCACAAAATATGATTTAATACATATTTTTCTTGTTGTAAACATCAAATCTGTCACAGAGACAGCTTCAGTACATATTCTTACTAAAATCATCAATAAATAGCAATTAGCCTTCATTTCATTTGGATATTTTTATACCTATACAATACATATTAAAATACCCTAATAAGCATCAAATAGACCATAAAACCATCAAACTTTCAAATTACTAAAATAGAATCACAATTCAGCTCCTAAAATCAGAAAAGAGGATACAGAACTGAAACTCAAGCAAATTATCACACCATTAAAATACCCAAACAGAAAATAAACATATATACTTACCCACACACTTTGAAGATGAAACCTTAGTGTTTAGGCTCTTAATTTCTTCTTAGAGAGAGTTGTCTATGATTTTTGGTGTGAGAGTGAGGGAAAGATGCAGCCGTGCAAGAAGGGAAGAAGAAAGAAGAGAAGAAAGAAGCAAATGAAAGCTGAATGAAGATATTTCTGATTCAGTAAAACAAGATAAGAAGAGTGTATTTTGGGGTGTTGACCGTAGGTTTGATAAAACGACCCAAGAGAGCTTCCTAGCACTTTCCTTAAGAGAAAAGAGGACAAAGTGTGACTTTTCTGATTTTTGTGTGTGTATCCGTGGAAAATAGAGGAGAAAATTGCTTTTTGGATATTCCAGTGTCTTGAGAAAAGTCAAGGAAGAATTGAAGTGGCTTTTAGTAAGTGCATGGTCGGCCAAGTCTTGGTCCTTTGGTTTGTTCACATGCATGATGCTTTAGTATTACTTGGGTTGAATTCTCATTGGTTGCATGTGGGTGAAATTTTCACTATACTATCCCATACATCATGCTTAATTAAAACACCTACAACCATATATATATATATATATATATCATAACTTAACCACTTAATATAGTCCAACAACTATATATATACATAATAAAATTAGCCATTCAATTACTTATTTATAATCTTTACAATTCTTATTCAAAGATATTATAAAATACTATGCTAATTAAATACTCTTATATTAGTTATAAAAAGAAAGTGGATTAAAATAGTAATTAACCACTTAAGCACATAGTTTAATTATAAAATTGGGTCGGAGTGTTATATAAAGGCTATAAGGATGTCCCTTATTGGTTGAATGCATGATAGAACACCTCAGAGACACGTGTATCAATTACAGTACTTCTGATGTCTCTCTCAGTGTCCAAGACTTGTTTTCCAAGCAGTGGCAAAGTCACCTACCTACGAGTCTCAATGCCACGTTAGTGCAGTTCTTATCTTCTAGTCAGCAGATAATATCATAGTTGTGAAAAGGTCCAAAATAGAGAAATAATGACTTGACATCTGCCTTTGTACTCAGTTATATTCCTCAGAGTATAAGAGGAACATGCAGTTGTGTTATTAGGGCAAGAACCTAAGTAGATATTTTGAGAAGAGAGTAGAGAGTTCGTAGGAAAGAAAAACAACCCGGTTGTAAGAAATTGGTCTCTTTTCACACATAATGCAATCTAAATAGAGCAAGAATGCATTCTTGCTCAAACCGTGGTTTTTTATCCTTTCCTTAGGGTTTTCCACATACTCCTGTGTTTCTTTAGTCATCGGTTTCTTCTTGTTGTTTAGATGTGCATCTTTTTCATGTCCTATCGTCACTTTCTTCTTCTTGTTCAAGTGTCATGTCAAACCCAGCATCTTTTCAAGCTTTCTCATGTATATGTACTGTTAGATATATAACTTATTTTACTTCTCTATATAAGCTCAAATCTGACTTGCACATACAGCTGCTGGTGTTGGTGTTTTAATTTATGACCATGAAGGGAATTTTATTGCAAGTTTGAGCAAGAAAATCCATGCTCTATTGGGGATTATTGAAGCTGAAGCAACAGAATTTGAAACTAGTATTATTTTTGCTAAGGAAGTGGGCATCAAAGAGTTTGTTCTTGAAGGAGATTCTTTAACCATTGTTCAGGCTCTTAAGGAATGTTCACTTGCTCCATCTTATGTTTTTGCACTAATTTATGGGACGTTAGCTGAATGTAATGAGTTTAGAAATGTGAGTTTTTCTCATGTTAGAAGACAAGGCAATAGGCCAGCTCACTTGTTAGCAAAACAAGCTCTTGGCTTGATTGATTTCTGTGCTTGGATGGAGGAATGTCCTTGTTTCTTAAAACAAGTCCTCATCCATCATGTTTCTTGTATTTGAATTTCATGAATAAAGTTTTAGTCTGTTCATCAAAAAAATAAAAATAAAAATAAAAATACAATGGCTATGGATCTAACTTTTATAAATTAATAATTTAAAGGGTAAATTATAAAGCTAGTCCTTGTCCTTTTTACTATATTTCAATTTAGTTTCTAACATTTTCAGTGTTGTGTCAATTTAATCTCTGTTGTTTACCTTGGATGGAAAAAGCTGATGTCAAACAGAACAATAAAAGAAAAAATTTATACCACATCAATTGCCAACTATACCACCACGTCAATTTAAAAAAAATAATAAAAAACCAAATTAAAATCACACACGTGAGATAAGTTTAGGGAAACTAATAGGTTCTAAAATCCCTAAAATCCATCTCTTCTCCCTCATCTCCATTAAAATCCCTGAAGTTGCAGATCAAAGGGGCTATCATGTTTATGCTTTAGTGCTTTTAAATAATGCAATCTATGTGAATCTTGCTTGGAATTGTGCACCTTCTTACGCATCTTTTGTTGTGCCCAGGCAAAACATTCATCAACATTCATTTGCTATCACTGCTAGCATAATATTTGCTATCTAGCCAAATAGTCATATTCAATCGAATAATTTTTCCTATCGATTTACTAACTATGACTGTAACTGCAGATTGGCTGGAACTTCCAAGCGCAATTCTTCTTATTAGTTTCCCAAATTTATCTCACGTGTGCAGATTTTAAATTTAGTTTTTTTTTTTTTTTTTTTTTTTTTTTTTTTAACTATGTGGAAGTATAGTTGCATTTGATGTGACATAGAAAATAATTTTTTATTGTTCCATTTGACACATTCTTTCCATCAAGGAGATAATAACAAAGACTAAATTTACACAATATTAAAAATATTAAGGATCAAATTGACACAATTAAAAAGTTAGGGACTAAATTGAAATTCGGTGTAAAGGATAGAGACTAACTTTATAATTTACCCTAATTTAAAATTAACCTATTTAATTAGTATAAAATAATGTATCATCAATTATAAAAACTTAAAAAGAACATAGACAATTTAAACTATATATCTTGTTGATGAACTCAAATCTTAGATCGTACTCTCATTATCAACTCTCCTGTTATAGGCCCGACTGGTTACCTTACCTACCCCTTTTTAGTCTTCAATTCTATTAGTCAAGATAAAATATTAAAACAGAAAAAAGAATGAAAATAACTCTCACCGCAAAACTCTAACCCAACGTAGGACCAGAAATACAAAAATTCTATCTAGGGCCAGAAAAAACTACAGTTGTGAACCTGTGACTTTCAGTCAGTCAATGCCTTATGACACAAAAAAGTAAGTCTGTGCGTGATAATATATGACATACCTAACCAAATGGTGGAGACGAAGACCAAAAACACCCACCTCTTCTACCTCCACCACAATCATCGTCGTCATCATCATCATTATGCTTGAAACCAACTCCAAATTTTATTTTATTTTTTTTACCAACGCTTCTTGCACTGTTCATAAACATGAATAGTATAAGTAGGCAAATGAACAGTAACTCGAGCATGAACAGTAAATTTATTATTATTTTTTTATTATTTTCAGTTTTCAGCAAAATAAGCGGTATCCAAACGCATACTTAGTTTTTTTTTTTTTTAACAATGTGGGCAATATAGTTGCATTTGATGTGGCATAGAAAATAATTTTTTATTGTTCCGTTTGATATATCAGTTTTTTCCATCCAAAAGATAATAACAAGGACTAAATTGACACAATACTAAAAATGTTAAGAACCAAATTGACACAATTAAAATGTTAGGGATTAAATTGAAATTCGGTGTAAAGGGTAAGGACTAACTTTATAATTTATCCTAATTTACCCTCTTGCATTGTTTATGGGATATGAAGAGTGCAAGTAGGCAAATGAACAGTAACCCGCGCGTGAACAGTAACTTTATTATTATTATTTTATTATTTTCAGTTTTCAGCAAAATAAGCAGTATCTAAACGCATACTTAGTTTTTTTTTTTTTTTTTAATGTGAGAAGTATAGTTGCATTTGATGTGACATAGAAAATAATTTTTTATTGTTCTATTTAATATATCAATTTTTTCCGTCCAAAAGATAATAATAAGGATTAAATTAACATAATATTAAAAATATTAAGGATTAAATTGACACAATTAAAATATTAAGAACTAAATTAAAATTCGGTGTAAAGAGTAAAAACTAACTTTATAATTTACCTTAATTTAAAATTTACCTATTTACTTTATTTAGCATAAAATAATGTAACATCAATTATAAAAAAAACTTAAAAAGAACATGGACAATTTAAATCTCAGATCGTACTCTCATTATCAACTCTCCTGTTATTGGCCTGACTGGTTACCTTACCCGCCCCCTTATTATTCTTCAATTTTATTAGTCAAGGCAAAATATTAAAACAGAAAAAAGAATGAATTTAACTCTCACCACAAAACTCAAACCTAAAGTACGGTAAAAAAACTTTGTGTGCGCAAAAAAAAAATATAAAAATATATATAATATTGTTTTTTTTTGGTAACCAATATAATATTATTTGAAAATTGAAAATACGTATTTCCACTGCTTTACACCAAAAATTAGTACAAGAAAAAACCCTCAATTGTGAACTTGTGGCTTTCATTCAGTCAATGCATTTATCACACAAAAAAGTAAGTCTGTGCGTGATAACATGACATAACTATCCAAATGATAGAGACGAAGACCAAAAACACCCACCTCTTCTACGGTTCTACCGCCGCCACAATCATCATCATCATTCTGCTTGAAACCAACTCAAATTTTTTTTTTCTACCATTTTTGCTCTGCATGCATGGGTTGCTTCTCCTTCTCATTCTTCTTCTTTATATGCTGCGTTTTCCTACCAAGTCTTACTTTCTCAGCCTCCATTTCCACGCACTCAATCAGCCCCGGTTTCACAGCCTCACACTTCCAATTCACCGACACCAGAGGCGCTTTCTTACGCTCTCAAAATGGTACTTTCAAAGCCACAATTGATGCTGGACCACCACCCTCCTCAAAATACTACTTCTCTATCGTCCACAATGACACCAACGTCATAATCTGGTCAGCCAACCGCAACACACCCATGTCAAGCTCTGATAAGTTGTCACTGACTGTCAGCGGCCTCATACTCACAAACCAAACTGGTCAACCACTATGGTCAACCCCGCAATTCAATTCTGATGTTTCTGCTATGCAGCTTTCAGAGACAGGAAATCTCGTTTTAGTTGATGCAGGAAGCAATACGTTGTGGGAGAGTTTTGCTCATCCGACGGACACTATTGTCATGGAACAGAGAGTTCCTATTGGAAAATCATTGCAAAGCGCTGTCGCCGAGGACATGTCGGCGGGTGATTATCGACTTGAAGTTACTGACAGGGATGCGGTGCTGCAATGGAATAAGATGAATTATTGGAAATTGTCCATGGATCTAAAGGCTGTCAGGAACTCTAACAAGGCCGTATCGTTGATGGTGATGAATGGTACAGGTTTGTACTTGCTAGCAAGTGATAATTCCACGGTTGTTCAAGTAGCTTTGAATGGGTCAGCAAGTTTTAGGATTGGTAAGTTGGGTCCCGAAGGCAGATTTAGCATCGTCAGACCACGTCTGACTCCGAGCGATAAATGGGATTTGGAATTTGCAGGACCATTTGAGGATTGTGATCTTCCTCTCAGTTGCAAAGAAATTGGATTGTGCAGAGGAAAGCCTCTGGGTAAAATTTGTTCTTGTTTACCAGAATTCAGTTATCAAAACAATGGTGATTGCATGCCAGTGAATCGTTCGCTTTCTCTGCCTTCAGCTTGTACTGCAGCTAGAAATGGCAGTCAATTGAATTCCTCTATTTCCTATCTAAAATTCGGCCCTGGTATGGACTATTTTGCTAATAATTTCAAGGAACCCGTGAAAAATAATGTAACGTTGTCGGTTTGCCAAGATTTATGCTCTCAAAATTGTTCTTGTTTGGGCTTTTTCCATAATATTTCTTCTGGTTCTTGTTATCTTCTTGAAAACCATTTAGGTTCTTTCATTGGGGCAGACAACAATAAGGACCGTTTGGGTTATATTAAAGTTTTGGTTGGTTCTTTTAACAGAAATCAGAAACAAAACTTACCAGTCGCTGCTTTGGTACTATTACCTTTAACAGGTTTCTTAATACTAGTAGTGTTTGTAATCATTGCAATCCTTTGGTTAAGGAAAAAGCGGCTTTCTAAAACCAAAACTGTAAAACTAGGCCGGAGTAACTCGTCATCGTCTGCAGAGCTAGAGATGATCTCTATCCCAGGCTTACCGAGAAGGTTTGCTTATGAAGAGCTTGCAGCTGCTACTGAGAACTTCAGGACTCAGATTGGTAGTGGTGGATTTGGTACTGTATACAGAGGTACTCTGTCAGACAAAACTGTTGTGGCGGTCAAGAAGATTACTAGTTTGGGAATCCAAGGGAAAAAAGAATTTTGTACTGAGGTTTCAATAATTGGGAACATCCACCATGTCAATTTGGTTAGATTGAAAGGTTTTTGCGCACAAGGAAGGCAGCGCTGTCTGGTTCTCGAGTACATGAACAGAGGTTCGTTGGGCAGTACACTCTTCGGTAATGGTCCTGTTCTAGAATGGCAAGAGAGATTGGAAATAGCCATTGGAACAGCAAGGGGGCTTGCTTACTTGCATGGTGGATGTGAGCACAGAATCATCCACTGCGATGTGAAGCCAGAAAACATTCTGTTGAACGACAATTTACAAGTGAAAATCTCAGATTTTGGGCTGTCGAAGCTGCTAAATCCTGAACAATCTTTTCTATTTACAACAATGAGAGGAACTCGAGGCTATCTTGCACCTGAGTGGATAATGAGTTCCACAATTTCCGACAAGGCTGATGTATACAGTTATGGGTTGGTTTTACTAGAGATTGTGAGGGGAAGAAAAAATTGCTCAAAACAAACATGGAGCCATAGCACAAAAACTAGTAGCAGTGAAGGAAATGCCTCATCCTCATCCCCTTCTGTTTCGGAACACAGACTAATATATTTCCCTCTATTTGCGCTAGAAATGCATCAGCAGAGAAGGTACTTGGAACTGGCAGACCCAAGGTTAGAGGGACGTGTGACAAGTGAAGAGGTTGAGAAGCTAGTGCGGATTGCCTTGTGTTGTGTGCATGAAGATCCAGCGCTGCGGCCTTCTATGGCTCACGTTGTTGGCATGTTGGAAGGTGGGTTGTCTTTGGGTGAGCCAAGGTCCGAGTCACTAAATTTCTTGCGGTTCTATGGCCAGAGATTCATCGAGGAGTCAAGAATGGAAGGGTCCAATGAGCTGATGGACTTGGGGTTGTATCCAGATATAAATGCTACTTCTAATAGTGCTGCAGGTGTTTCATATAACCCAATGTCTTACATCTCTTCACAACAGCTTTCTGGCCCCAGGTAGTGCTCAAAGTTTCTGTACTAGTTATTAGGATATATTGGCTGAATAAGGATGTGAATGTGTTGAGAGTTTTGGCTGCAGGTTTCTGAACCTGCAGACTCTCTATGCTTGAATTGTATCAACCAATATTGCCTACAATTCCGCTGCCCAATTTTAGATATGCAGGTTTTGGTTCTCTTGGCTTAGGCAGTAAAATTATTGTTAAATAGCGTGGTAGAAGATTCCACCTTTGTGACTCTTCATGGTTGATCTTATTTGATTTTGATATGAAAAATTGGTATTATCATTAATACCTTGGAATCCTGGTATAATTTGAATAGTTCCAATTGCATCAACTAGTCCTCCATTTTTAACCAAAAGTACTTAAATAATAAAGATAACAATTAATGCTGCTAGCAAACTTTCTTTCTCAAATATCAATGCATCAGTTCTTGCTCTACCTCCATTGGAACTTATTACAAAAATTTGGTGTCTCAGTGTAATTATGTAATATATATCAATACAGCACAAAGACGGTATTACTCTTCATGTTTTGCTCAATGTGAATTTCGACCGCAATTTGGCCGATGTGCTTGATATCCTAGAGAATTCTATTCTGTTATTTGAAATGATCAAACTTGGCCAAATCTGCTTTGGCAATAGGTGGTGACTTGCAATTCTTAGCATGTTAAACCAACATCTACCGAATCAAGGTTTTTTCATTACCGACCAAATTAAAAATGAACCAAAATTATTTGGTCAATCAAAAATAAGAAATATACTAAAATTTAGGATTAACAAAGTTGGCATCTTTTACTAGAAAAAAAAATCTATTTAGAATTAACAAAAGGAAAGGATTTAGCTCCAATCACCAATAAGAGGATGGCATTTGTTATTGTTATGTGTAATGCACATGATCACTTAATTATTTGGGTTAAGTGAGTGACAAAGACAAATATTATCTTCCTATTGGTGTTTAGAGCCAAATTTTGTCCTTAAAAAATGGTAGAATTTTTCTCACAGCTAGTTTGGTGGTAGGTTCCTCCAACCCACTACATAGTAACTCAACAAATTATCCGCGTATACTTTTAGTTACATGACCTATTTAATATAGTCAAGTGACAAATTTAATTATTTAATTAAAATGTAATTTAATATACATTGATGGTTTTTTAAACCACCACATCTATATCTATATATTATTAAAAGTTAAAGCGTGGCATTTATTGCTACTGAGCTCCTGTTGCACCATCTCATCGCCACATCATTCGCCACATAATTATTATTTATTATTTATTCCAATTTTTTTTACAATATATATATATATATAGATTATTGACTTTACATATTCATCTTTGTCAGTTTTAACATCAATATATATTTCTTTTTTATTTCCAATTTTCCTATAACTTTTTTTTACATTCACTTATTTTTTAAATATTTACACTTTCTTCAATATTTTTTCTTCCCTTACCTTTTTATCTCTCCACTACCCTCTACTTTAATATTGCTCTTTCCCTTCATCTTCATTTATTTGTCTCTTCTTATCCCTTTCCTCTTACTATAAATTTGTCACTCTTTTCCATTCTTTGCTTAGTTTTCTCTCACAAAAAGGTTCTCTCTCTCTCTCTCTCTCTCTCTCTCTCTCTCTCTCTCTCTCTCAATGTTTTGGTGAATTTTTATTTTTTATCGCATCTCCGCTTTAGATTGATAAATTTTTGTGTTTTTAAGGACTGTAATTTAGGTTGATACGATTTAATTTTGTGTTTTAAGTTATTATTATTATTATTTTGCTCTTTAATTGGTAAATTTTATCTAATTACATTATAAAATATTACAGATAGTAGATAAAAATAAAATAGTATTCTATTACATAGCATAATTTGCTTAATTTAGTGTTTATTGTTATATCTTTCAATTTTTCTTATTTTTTTCTTCTCTTCTATTTTACTCAATATTAAAATTCAACCACATCCTTCTTATCATTAAATTATTTATATTTTCTCTCTCTTTTTGTTTTAAAAAATAAAAAATGTAATATTTTACTTAAATTCAAAAAAAAGAAAATTGTGCTCATCAAATTGTACTCATTTTTTTTTTAACATTTACACTTTTTCCAACATTTCTCCTTCTCTTTACCTCTTCATCTCCCAAACATTCTATCTTGATATCACTCTTCCTCTTTCCTTTTATCTTCCTTTATTTTGTTTCTTTTTATTATCATCCTCTTAGTATAAATTTGTTATTCACTCTTCTATTCTTTACATAATTTTTCTCTTAAAAAAGTGGTTATTTCCCACTCTTTCTCCCTCAATTTTTTTGTGGATTTTTACTTTTATTTTTCTCACATCTCTATTTTAGCTTGATAAAGTTTTGTATTCTTTAGAACTCTATTTTAGTTGATGGGATTTAGTTTTGTGTTTTAAGTTTTTTCATTTTTTTATGAAATGATTGTTAAATATTATCATATTGCATTATAAATAATTAAAAAAAGTATATAAGAATGTACTATTATTATATTACATAGAATTATTTGGATAAGTTAGTGTTTTTTGTTATGTATTTTATTTTTATTTTTTTCTCATATCATTTTATTTACATTTAAATTCAACCACATCCCCCATATATATCATTAAATTATTTATATTTCCACTCCTTTTTTATTTCAAAAAAATTAAAATATAATATTTTGCCTAAATTAAAATAAATAAAATTGTCCACATTAAGTGGAGTAATGCTAGGGAAACACTCATTCTCACACCCAGTGCATCAAAGGAAGAATGAAATACCAACAAAAAAAAAAAATCAAGTTAAAATACTAAATTAAAAAAAAAAAAACTAATAATGCATATTTAATGTCATAGAATCATCATCAAATTTTGGAAAACAATAGGTTGTCAATGGAGAGAGAGAGAGAGAGAGATGGTATAGAAAAAAATCAATACAAAGTAGTAAAGGGTAGATAAAGAAAAAAAACCAAACGTCAATCAGTAATCATTGATTAGAAAACAAAGAGGTTGTAAGGAGAAGTAAAAAAATAAAATAGAGATTACCGTGTGGAGAACATTAAAAACTTTACAGTGTAGTAACATAAGCCGTTAAATTCACTTAAAAAATTAAATTAACAGTTAACAATTAAATACAATCATTGTACTAAGTTTAAATTTAAAACTAATCAAACTCTAACTATGGAAACCATATTAATCATAACTAAAAAAGAAATGTTATCTGATAGTAGTAGAAATTACATAAGAAATAAAGTTAGAAAATTTAAAAATCCATTTTTTGACATTTCATTTAACCTTATTTATAATATATATATATATATATATATATATATAAAGGGGGAAGGGGACACACAGATGAAGGGAAGAGACGGAAGCACAGTAATAATATAGTGAAAGTAAATGAGAATAGCAAAGTTAGAACAATAGTAAGGCGGTAGAACCAGCCAAGCAGTATATATCAAAATAATTTAAAGTAAATAAGAGCAATTAATGAAAGCAATTTAGAACCGTCCAGTATGGTGGATTCACAGATGAAAGGAAGAGACGGAAGCACAGTAATAATATTGTGAAAGTAAATTGTAAAGAGCAAATTAGAACAATAATAAGGCGGTAGAACCAGCCAAGCAGTATATATCAAAATAATTCAAGGTAAATGAAAGCAGTTAATGAAAGCAATTTAGAACCGTCCAGTATGGCGGTAATCCGTCCAAGGTGGCGGTAGCAACAAGTAGAATAATGAACATTAACTGAAAATACTTCTTTATTGAAAATAGGTAAACACTTACAGTAGTAGTAGTCAATACAAGATCTCAATAGTTGAGGTTAACAGTTACAAAGCTTGAACTAGTCCTAGTTACAAGGTTTGTATGAACAAGGTTATGGTGAACAAGGTTGTAGTCAACAAAGTTATAGTCAACAAGATAATAGGAGAACTCTCTCTAAGAAGGTAAACTCTCTCTAGAGGAAGTTCTAACAAGAAGTAGAATAAGTTCTGAGAATAAGTTCTAATTCTCCCTAGAAAGTTCTGAGTTTAACATAAGGGACAACCCCCCTTAAATAGGCAAAATTCGGAGTGAACAGTATCATGAATAGTAACAGGTGAATAGTAACGGATGAATAGTGACAGGTGAATAGTGACAGGTGAATAGTGTCAGATGAATAGTGAAAAATTGAGTATTTTTCCTTTTTTGACTCCAAGTCATGAAGGGAACATGAAGTGATCAGGAGCATCTTACGGAAAGGTCTAGGCCTTCATTTTTAGGTCTAAGCCACATCATTTCTGCCCTTAAAAGAAGCCAAATTTGCATTGTGATGGGAATCTTCAGGAGCATGCAATACTTTCAACATGTGAGGCATAAAATCAGCAAAATCTCTGACAAAGGTCAATAGGAATATTTCTTCACTAGGCATAAGATCAGCAAAATCTCTGACAAGGATCAATAGGAATATTTCTTGAACATCACTAGTAAAATCTCTGACAAAGGTCAATAGGAATATCACCATGTACGCATGTAGTTGAATAGTGGCCATTATGCTGACTAGACAAATAGGGAAAAGTAGCAACAATAACAGTGGCAACAATAATCTGAGGGCCACACAATTGATCAGTAGAAGAAGCATCAACAGTAGCAATAATAATCTGAGGACCACACAATTAATCAATAGAAGAAGCATCGAATGGATAATCATCATCATTACATCCATGCTCCTGGTAAATAACATACTGATTGCAGAATCCGCAATATAGCAGTGGCTCAAACTCTGGAGTTTTCTCTGGAACAATAAAACTCCTTGGATTACAGTGATCTGCTATGTGCATATGAGTGATGGTAGGAGCATAAGGTCTGGGACCAAAGACAAAAATTCTATCTGTGCCTCCTATAAAATGATAATGTTTCCATAGGCTTTGCATAACTTCAAGAATTTGATTATTGAAATAATTCCTCCAGCATTCTGTAAGGGCATGGGGATTTTGGAAGGATAAGTGAGAATCTCCTTCATACCATTGTCCTTGGTGAGAGTGCCCATTAATGAGAACGAGATGTTTTGATGGCTGGACATTCATCCAGTTATCTCTTTCCCACATTGGCAAGGTGCTCCAACATCTGATGGAAACAAAGGGACTTTCAAAATTGTTAATAGCAGTCTAAACGATTTGTGGAAGTTGGCTGGCTTGGCCAAGACTGGTTAATTTTATGAGTCTGATAAAGCCATACTCAAACATTTGGGAAAGCCAGTTGGGATCCCGATCATTATCTCCTTCTGGATCATCAGCAACAAATGAACTATCATAATTAATTAAGAGACCAGGAAATGGGTATCTCTTTTCATACACTCTGAGACTAACTCCAAAGTGTTTTTTCCAATCAGTTTGTTCAAGGATATCACCATTATCATCTGAATTAGCAGGATCAGGAACAGCAGTTGTAACAAGTGTTTTGAAGTATTCGAACCATAGGCCAAAAGACCTAAACATAGCCTCGCTTCTCAGTATACGTGATTGTATATCTGAAGGCAAGTTGGCAAAAGCACTTCTTAACATAGATTGGGACTTAAGGCTCAATCTAGAATAATCAGTGCCCATTATAGTCATTTTATCTTTTGAATGGATATCCTCTTTGCCAAAAAGTTGACTAGTGTAAGAATCATTTGTAGTATTTGGATAGTTAACAAATTGGCTTCTAAAAGCCCCAATTTCTGAAACAAGGTTTGAAGCAAGGTCAATATCTGAAGCAAGAGGGTTTTCTGAAATAAGGTTAACATAATGGCTTAGGTAAGCCTCATTTTGAGCAGAAAGGTTAACAAGGTGAATTTCAAGGGCTTGGAGGGTTTTTTCAAACAATTTGTGATGGTTTTGGGTAAAAGCAGAATAGAGGTTATCAAGAATAAATTTAACGGAATCTGGCAGCTCACTATAGACTCCATTATGAAATTGCAAATTTCTAGATAAAACTTCCTGCAAAGCAATAAACATATCTCCACTGGAATATGACACCGTTGCCGGTACATACCCTTGAAGGGATGTTGATCCACTAGGTTTTACCCTAGAAGATGCGCCTTCATGCATTTCATTTTGGAAAAAGTCCTGTACAGGAGCTTTTCCTTTGTTTTTCCTCTCAGTCGAGGGAGCCATAATAATCCACTTATTAGTGGTATAAATACTAATATTATCCCACTTAGTAGTGGTATTTATCCTCGCATCAGTGCTCGATTCCTGCAAAGAATCATTAGGAATATTAGAGTCATTGGTAATAGTAGACAATTTGGCACTACTAGGATTACCTTCAAAATTGTCTGTGAAGCATGTAGCAGGAGAATCATAAGACAGATCTAAAGCATCATTAATATCAAGTTCAAGTTTTGAAACAAATTTAAATTTTACTTTCTGTCCAAAAGGATCAGTAGTAATACCATCATTATCAACAAGGAAATGATACAAAGCATTTATAAATGGCAAACCAAGAATCACTTTATCAGTCATATTTTTAACAAGAACAGAAGGAATCTTGAAACAGACATCATCATGGCAAATATGAGCATTATTCAATTCATATTTGATTTTCATTTGAGAACCAGTAGCAGAAACCAATTTTTCAGTTGATTTTTCAAAATATTTTGGAGGAATCAGTCCTTCCTGAATACAATTCTTATCAGCACCAGAATCAATCATAGCAATAATAGTGAAATAATAATCATGGGAAACAAAAATCTTCACTTTTATGAACCATTTTGGGGGAAGAATTTTGTTAATACTAACAAGACTAGGTTGAGTATCAGCAATACCTTCATCAGACCGCTGGTTAACATGTCTTTTAGAAACATTTTTCTTTTTAGCATAAAAATCATTAAAATTGGTTTTATGTTTTTTATGGTTATAATTTTTGTGGCTTTTATCATGTTTTTTACCCTTTTGCCTGGAAGGAGCAATAGGGGGTAAACCATATTGTTCACAAAAATTACCCATTTCATATTTAGCTTTTCTTTTATTTTTTAATTGGTATTTTAACAGTTTTTCATCATTGCACATATTAATTCCAAGTTTTTTAATAGTGCTTAAAATATCACCATAAGTTAAATTATTATAGTCAATAGAATCATTTTTACAAATTAATTCTTATTTTACCTTATGAGCAAAGATAGGAGGCAGACCGTCAATAAACTTTTCTTTCCAATAAGGCTTGAAACAGTCCTTTCGCTGCATCACTCTGGAAAGGAAAACATCTTGGTACCATCTATAATCAGATATAGTAGGGCATCTCAAATTATTCAACAAATCAGAAATTCGAGATGAAACATTAGATGGAGTACCAACAAAATGTTTGATAATAGTATAAATCAAGGTATTAACACCATCAGGAACACCTCGACCAATACGATCATCAAAAATAGGCAAGCCTTCATCATTCTTTTTAACAGCATGTTTAATAGAATCTCTGGATTCTTCTGTGAGATATGAATCCCACCATCCACGAAGAGTACCAGAAAAGCCAGTAGTAAGAAGGTCAACAATTTCAGATTGTTCAAAATCATGATTATTTTGGTAAGCAGTGGCAACCATGGACATATGTCCCATTTTGTTAATAATTTCTTATTCAGAAAAACCATCAATATTCCACTCATAAATTTTATCAGCAGAAACAGAAAACTGAGTTTGAAAAGCTCTTTCTTCAAACTGCATATCAGGAGGAGTAGGTTTTGAATAACAATTCCTAGTAAGAAACATGGGTTTGGGATTTCCAACAAATCTTTTAATTTCAGGTAAACAGTCATCAAAAACTTTTTTAGCACGAACAAAAGAAACAGAAGAAACAGTATCAGAATCTGTATCATCAGAGACAATTTCATTTTTTGAAATAGTTCGAGCAACAGGAGTACTTGAAGAAGTACCTTCAGTTTTAACTTTCAAATCAACAAGCATTTTGTCAACAGTTTCAAGAAGTTTAGACTGAGAAGTTCTAAAATTGAATTTGTTATCATGACTGGGCAAATTAATCAAAGGTTCCTCAGTTTTGATAGAAACAGGCTTTTGAACAGAAACAGATTTGTCAACAGAAACAGTTTTTTCAGCAATTTTTTCTTCAATACGGTCAAGCTGTTGACCAATAACATGCAAAGATTCATTAGTAAAATTGTTTTGTTCAATAAGGCTAACAACAGGAGTTTGATCATCAGCTATTTTGAAAGGAGTAGCTTTAACATCAATTTTGTCAGTAGTCACCAGAATAGTTTCAAGAGGTGGATGACTAGATCTGACAATGGTTTTGTCAGTTTTAACAAAATTAGATTTCTTTATCACATTCAAATAATTTTTGAAAACTTCATCTTTTGAAACATAATAATTTTCAAGAAAATCAAAGAACAAAATATGTCTTTTCAACTGATTCATTTTTTCTAACCATTTTCTTTTAACACGGTTTTTCTCAGACTGAGCAAAATCATTTTGGTAAATTTTTCTTTTTGTCCTATTTTTAGGAAGCATAAATTCATCAAACAATGGAGCCAAGTCAACTGTAAAATTTTCATTCAAAACATTCAAAACTCTTAAATGGTTAACAGGATGTTCAATAGGAGGGAAATCAGAATCAGAATGGACAAATAGAATTAGCATCATCTTCTTCTTCGGTAGCAGGTTTGCCATACGGAGAGGAAGATTCAACTTTAGTAGAATAGTAAACAGAGCTGATTTGGGATTTATCACTTGAAACACCTTTTAATTTCAGATCAGTGGGTTTTTCAAAATTCTTCTGCAAAAACTCATTCAGATCTTGATCTCTTTTTGAAATACTTTCAGATCCAGCAAAGGAATGTCTTCCTTCGTTGATCTTCAAGGGTTGATTGTTTTGAAAACATATTTTAACAGTACCATCACGATCTTGTTGAATATTTGTGAGATCTAGCTCATCAAAAAGCAGGTTTAGGAACAGGGGATTCTTGGTTCAACAACCATTCAGTAGGAAGTTGAATATCTTGCCATTGAATCATTTTTGGAACTTGAATTTTAGCATCAGGAGTTGAACATGTGATTAACATTGTTTTACCAGAGGGTTCTCTAGGATTCAAACAACAAGGATTTAACTGAGTACCCAAAAGTCTGTAATAAATGCGATAAATCAAAGCAAAAGGTTTACTACCTTCATCCATGATATAACCAGAAGAAGCAATATTCAAAGTCAAAGCTTTAACAATATTAGGATCATCCAAAGCAAGAGTAATATCAGGATAACAGTTAAAGTAAACAGGACCATCATACAAAGAAGCAGTGATCATACCAAGAATGCTATCTTTAAAGATCTTGAATCTAGCATCTCGTAAACACATGAGAATAGAAGCATTAATACCCTTTCGGGTAAGTGGTTTAACAGCAACTTGAACCAAACCAATATGCAAATAACTGAGTTTTTTAGCAATGAAATCATTAATATTTTTCCTGGAAAACAAGCAACATTTTTTATGCATTTTTGAAATAGAAAATATTTGTTCAACAGTTCTAACTTTGTAAACAGGATGAAAAGTGGACTCAGCCCAACTAGTTTTGTAAACAGTTTTAGTGTCAACTTTGGGAATGTTCCATTTTCGGAAATCAGGGATCTCATTATCTTCAACAGTGTGATCTTCTTCATTCACAATATCAGGAGGACAACCAGTCCTGGAGCTGACAGAGGAGTTGGATCTCTACAACTTATCCATATTATCCTAGTTTTAACACTCAATTAGCATGTTTTTCTCACAACCGTTGCATTTCGTAACACATACCCTAAGCAACCCTATACCACACACATGCCCTACACGCCCTCCTGGCTCAAACGGGCCTTACAGTCAGGTTCTGGGAATTCACTTTACACCTAGGGTGGCGCCAACGACGGCAAGAAGGGAACACAACAACTAAGGACCAAAGGTTCGGACAGACACGGACAAGAGGCAAAGAACACAACACACACTATCACCGGCCAGAAAAGAGTGGCTCTGATACCATAAAGGGGGAAGGGGACACACCAATGAAGGGAAGAGACGGAAGCACAGTATATATATATATATATATAATTTTCATACACTATTACTTTCGAAAATCTAATGAACAATGCTACCTCTCATTTATTGTCTTTGTTATGCAAATCATCAGTTAGTAAATATATTATAATGGTAAGAAGCGTTACAAATAAGATCACTAAAAATATATATATAAAATTAATTAGCTACTATCATTATGGAGTAGTAGTCTATAATTTTACGTATCCAAAAAAGTGGAACATATAGATTTTCTTAAAGGTATGTGTAAAGATTCACTATATGTGTGTGTGTGTGTGTGTGTGTGTGTGTGTGTGTGTGTGTGTGTGTAAAGGTAAACAGATAAGATGTATATTTAAGGTTTTTATTAACTTAAAAACTATTGAAAAACCAATGGTTAATAACTAAAATTATAATATTAATAAAATATTTAATCAGACCATCCTAAAAAAATTATCATGCGCAACACGCGGGTATGCGACTAGTGTTAAGTTAAAAGAGATTTCTCCAATCCGGTTTGGAGGATAACATTCTCTGCAACAAAACATAAACAAAATAAAAGAAATAAAATTTTCTTGATACATTTTAACTCAATCATTTATGATATATCCAAATGAAAATCAACCTTCTTTTAAATCCTAAAAATAATTTATGATTGATTTTGTACTAAATTTCACAACAATTTCACTTTCAACATACAAAATCAAATATTCCGTTAGAATATTATCTTCCATTTTGTTGCAAAATTTTTGTTAGGATTTGAATATCTAGATTTATATTGGCAAACACAGAAATAAAAATCTTGTCTTGTTATAGTCTTTAGAGTCTATGGGAATTTCTAGACAAGTGCTCAAGCTTTTGGTATTCAGTGTGCAAGAACAGGAATTCGATTGTTTCAAGGTATTTAGGAATTAGCAAATTTGATAGATTTAAAGTTCCCGCATACTAGTCATCAAAAGTGCTAGATCTAAACCTTCAAGTGTGATCTTGAAGTCATGAATTGGAGGTCTACGTTGAAGAAAACCTTCAAGGGTGGTCTTGGAGTCGTGGATTGGAGGTTCACGTTTGAAATACATTCATATCAGAGACTTCTATGGATCCCCAAGCTCAATTGGGTAACTATAATTAAGTTTACGAAAAATAAGGTTATTCAATCTGTGAACTTCTATTTGATAGTGGGTTTGTTCATTATGGGAATGGTTGCCTCAAGTTATGTGAACTTCTATTTGATTGTGGATTTGTTCATTATGGGAATGGTTGCCTCAAGTTATGAAACTATTTTGTTTCATTGGTATCCTAGATCATTATATCTTGTCTCATTTATATTTCCGCACTTGCATGATATTGATAATTGTTTATTTAACCTAAGGCTTCCATAATTAACCAAATTATGAAGTTGACCTTAAAACCGGTTAAATACAATGTTTTGATAAGGGTCTAAACCCAACAATCTGTTTTGATAATATTCATGTTTGAAAAATACTCATTTCATTGGGGCTATAAAATGAACTAAGTCAGTCATAAATAGCTCGTTCTTAGTTCGAAGAAAAGCTTGTTCACATTTGTTTGTTTATAAATAAGCCAAGTTTGATCCTTAGTTTTAGGCTTATTTAATAAATGAGGCAAGCCCAAGCAAAAAAAAAACAAAAGAATCATGAAAATGCTTGTGAAAATACAAAACATTTAAGGGCTTGGTAATAAGTTTGATATGGGTTTGACGAATAAACTAATACCTTACTAATTAAGCCTTTAGTCAATTGGGAGTTAGGGCCACTTGTCCAAACCAAAACTAAATGGCTTTAAGCTTTGATATGTTATGGATGCTAGTTACCTTTGGGTTTACAAGAGTTATATCTTAGCGCAATGGTCACTCCACAAGTATAAATGCTTGTAGGGTGTAGAAGATACGGGTTGGGATTTAAGTCTCCAAGAGGGAGTTTCACACACATATATACTTAGATTAGGCTAGAGTAGAATTTCTATCTTGTAAAAAAAAAAAAAAACTACTCACATGTCATAAATAAAGCTAGCTTAAATTTGACACATTAGCATTAATCATCTCATTCTTTGTAAAAATAAGTATAACAATAGGTGTGAGTTAATACTTAATAGGAAGAATATATATATATATATTAAAAGGATGGAAATAAAACTATGACATGGTCATTGATCAATATCAATATATATATATATATATATATAAAAGCAGAAATCTCATGTAAGAGTACACGAGGTCATGCCACGTGGCACTCTAATGTTGCGTTTAGCATTTTTTACCTCTTTTTATTAAGTTTTTTTTTATTGTTACTCAATAGATCGTAGTAACTTATTTTTACTATATTATAAATTTAGAATTTTTTACCTCTTTTTATTAAGTATTTTTTATTGTTACCCAATAGACCATAATAACTTCTTTTTACTATTATATCAAATATGAGCCATTCTTGACAATTACACCAATTGAACCAAAAGTTATTCAATACAAAATGGACTACCTTTTAAAACTAGATCAAACCTTATGAAAAACTCAAGCCTAGTTATTACCTTTCATATTATGATCAAAGTTTGACTATTTTCATTTGTAAATCAAAGTAAAAACTCTTACCCTCTTACAAACTCTCTTCTTCCTCCCCACGCAGGGGTGGATGGAGGAGGGGGGTCCTCCCCTGAACTTCCAAATTTTTTCACTGCTAATATAGTACATATATCATGATGCCCTCCTTGACAAAAGAAGACACTAGGCGTAGTTGTGCACTAAATGCAAATTCTACTGCAATAGGAAATCATTTGGGAGACCCACCTAATAATGATTTGAAAAAAAAAAAGATACTGCAGCAAAATGAAATAGGAATCACACAACGTCATCCAACTGCCATAAGGAAACAGGAAATCATGTAGGAATGGGACCCACCTAACAATGATTAAAAAAAAAAGATCCTACATCAAAACGAAATGGGAAAAATATATTCAAGGCTATTAAATGTGAACAAATCATGCAGCGATTTCAAAATATGAAAAATCGTCGAGGGCAATTGAGTAAATTAAGTTAGGTGTGAAAAGATAAATTAAAGTTTAGATTTTATGTTAGATTCTATATGACAATTACATTAGCATATAATTGTTTATTTATTTTTTTATTAATATTGATTAATTTTTTTAGATTAGTTTTTTACTTTTAATCTTGTCCCCCCGACCTAAATTCTTGGCTCCGCCACTGCCCCCACATATAGATGATACTTCTAGAAAATCTCATTCTCATGAAATAATATCTCCATTTTTCCCCAATTTCAATTCAAAATGCTTTTGTTTATTAATAATGTTCTATGCAATCTATGCAGACAAATTCTCTGTCATCGACCAGTGCAACAAAAATATATATATATATAAATCTTGAGATCTCTAAGATTGTTGAAATAATTGACAAGTGCATATTTCTAATATTTATAATAACAAAAAGTCTAATAAATAGCATATACTATCTTACAAAATGCCATTAACTTAATATTTTCTTTAAAAAAATTCAATGATAGGAATGGTAAAAAATATGATCCTATATAAAAAAATACCAAAAATACATGCAAAACAATTTTCATAGGAGGATTTATCTTTAAATAATATGAAGAAATAGTAAAGATAAAATGCATTGAATGAGATCCTACGAAACAGGTTTGTTAATCATTTCAAATTTTACTCATCATTTATGTAAAAAAAGAATAATACATCATATTATTTATATTAAAAAAATAATACATATTAATTTCAAAGTTCATTGTAAGATGTGAACTGCTAGGGTATTGCAATAATAAGTAACATTGATATAACAATGGGTTGGTATTACATTTTGTGCGTACTTTGTGAAAGGAATGTCAAATCACAAGCAGCATTATTTTGGTGTGCAAAATGTGAAACAAGAACAAATCTTTCTATTCCAAAGTTAGAGCCACTCACATTAATTATATACTCTCCAAAAATTTATAATATATTTATCTCACTCTAATTACCACACACACACAATTGCAAACTACTTCAGATACAGGATTCAAATTGAAATTTTTGATGCAACTGACAAAACAAATTTTGTGATATTTGATTGAGATGCTGAGAAAATCCTAAATAAATCTACAAGAGATCTTGCTGAAAAACAAACTGAGATACAATTTATTTAAATTATTGTAAAACTATTAATATTAGAGAATGAATCCCACGTGATTTGAAAAAAAAAATTAGGAAAAAAATGGATTTTCCAACTTCATTTGAATGAATTCAATCTAAAAGAAGGTTTTGAAAATTACATAGTTGCTAAAATTTTTTATGCATCTTCAAATGACAAAAAGGTATGAAAGAAGAATATATATATATATAGAATCCAATATGCTATAGTAATTTTTTTTGCTGCACTATTCCAAAATTAACAAAAATTAAAAATAAAAACATTTACAAAAAATTGTCACATCATTGAAATTTAATATAAATGCAAATGCCTATGAAAAATCTTAATGAAAAAGTCCAAACTTTGTTAGATCTAATCAAGAATCTTTCGGTACCAATTTATTAGTGATTAACACAAATGATATAATAAAAGGAAAAAGTGATGAAAGCTCAAAAATTGAACAAATATGGACAGACTAAACTTCAAACATTGAAGATGGAGAAACTAATGATGATAACAAGTGTCACCATACCGCAATAACAAAGCATTGAAGAAACAAAAAAAAAAAAAAAAAACATAATGAAGCTTTTTATTACACCACATAATAAAAATCAATAATATAGAATGAATTAATATGCTTTTATCAACTTTTATTATACAATATTACTCCAAAGTTGTTTTAATTATTGTTCATTATTTGAACAAAATCATTATAATAGATATATATTTGTAATTTATAATTGTTATTATACGTGCCTAAAATGAGGCTATTGGGCTGTGACTCGCTTGGGCTCACAATCTATTTATATGGTGGGCTTGGATTTCCGACACTGGGTCGTTCTTGTGCTAAGACTGATCGAAAACTGTTATATCCCTTTGTGTTAGTCTTGTCTTCTCTCTCTCTCTCTGCTCTCCCATTTTTCAACAACGCCCTTTTTCCTTCCCCAGCCCAGCGTATTTATAGCTAGATGTTAGTGGAACAGTGATCATTGCCTCTGGCGCTAGTGCGTTTGGAGGTCCAATGCTGTTAGTCGTAAGTGGGCGTTTAGGTGGGAGTGGCCTTGGAATTGGTTCTTACTCTGGGATGCTCGGCGACCGTGATTCCCGATCGTGAGTTTGGTCGGGTGCTAGTTTACCGGGGAGGATTCGTGGGAAAGGATACTGGTTTGAACAGCCCGCGCATGTGGACGACGTCAGTGGGCCGTTCTCCGAGCATGCAAGGAAAGTAGAGTCCCAATGGGCCTGGACACTTTGGTTGGCCCAAGGAGCCTCTTTGCCGTACAGTTACTTTTTATGATGAATTCATTACTAACAAAGTTTTATAATGAATATGCTATAATATATGTATAATATTTTCCAAAAATAAATTTACATAAAATATTACAACATTATCTGTGCATCGTATGGACAACTTACTAGTGTAACATAATAGAAGGCCATATGCGATAAAAATATTAATTTATGTTCAAAAATTGAAATCGAGCAACCCAATGGTTCCATATTATGTCATCTTTATTCTTTAGAGCACGCCAACATTTAGAATTTAATTTTTAAGAATATTTGATCTATTAATTCTAGATTCCACTAATATAAATTGTAATGTATTATTCATGATAAGATATCTTGTATCAAAATGCTTTGTAAAGCTGGTATACGTTAAGTATACAGCCAAATTTTCTATGAGTAGTTCTCCTCAAGTCATAGAAAGAAGAGGAATTTATTTCTAGCCAATAATTTCTTCACAGGTTAAGAATGTAATTTTAACTTCTTGATAAGCATCATTCTTTACTTGCATGTTAAGTGATAAATGACATTTATTGTCACATGTAATATAACAAAGATACAACATTTTCACAAGCCATTCAAATGTTTAATCCTTAAAGACAATAACCTTCATTTTACATGTGTCCCATGCAGTGGCGGAGTTAGGAATTTAGTTTAGAGGGGGCAAGATTTAAAAAAACAACGATAGTTACATACTATGTGTACGAAACACAGCTAAAATCATGTTCATGATTTTGAATTATAACTGCAAAAACATCAAAATGAACGTTGGCTATAGATGACTTTGGTTAGAACTAACAAAAGTTCCAAAACACCTTTGGAAATGATGCAACTTTAAGCAAATCTTAAAAACTAGTTAGGATTTCCTCTAGACACTTTAAATTCAAAACTTCAGAGAGCTAAGGGAGATAGCATGAAACTCCCCTATTTCATGACTTTAAAACATAGTGTATTTCCCAACTTTTGAAACTTTAAAAATAAATAAATGTTGAGTAAATAAATATTACTTAATTAACTTTAAATAAATAAAATGCCTCAATTTAACCATTGTCTTAAACTCCAAAATTAGGGTTGCAAACGAACCAAACCGTTCAAGAACAATTCGGTCTCCACTCGATAAAAAACTCGTTCATGATTGTTGTAGGGTCCTAATTTGTAGCCCAGGCCCAAAAGGTTTGAACTATGAGCCCAACGAACCCGAAACAATGAATTTGTAGAGAGTGGGTGGTAAAGCTAGGCTAATCGTACATCTAACAATAGTAAGTTGACATAAGAACACACTTTAAAAGGTGAAAAACAACTCAAGTCCGAAGAGGGCTGTTCTTCATTCAAAGGTGGATCCGGTTCTTAAAATTCCTTTCCTTTTACAGATCTTTTTTCTTCCCCCATTTTTCAGAGACTTCTTACATTTATATACTCCTCTTCTCCTTCATCATCACCGTCCACTTGTTCTTCATCTAACCCTTCACTTGAGTATATGTCATATCAGGTATTTGCTTCAGGCCTACGTGAGTGGTGGTAGCTGAGGCTGCACTGTTCAGGGGTCTTCTCCACATAAATGCGGCCAGGAAAGTAGCTACAATGCATTTAATACGGTTGCAGCAGCTTTTCCTTCTAGATATTTCTCTGCCCTTGTCATCTCCAGGCATGCCTAAAGCTTGTCCTTGTTATAAAGGTAGTAGGGAGGATCATTCGGACCTTCAGGATACTTGTTTGATCGGGTCCCTTTGCAGTCCGAGGGTGATGACGTCTTCGGACCGAGAGGGTTCTCTTCGGACCACTCTTATCGCTCACTTCAAGTTACATTTCTTCTTCCAGGACTCATCCCTAACCCTCTTTCCCTCTTCGAACGCATAGTGAGATTCGAATTAGGCCCTAGGCCCACTGCGTGACGTTGGGCTTTTACACCCACAATAGCCCTTCAAAATTTTAATTTTTATCTCGTAACTGAGGAGAAAAATTGAGATTTTGATTTGCTGCAAAAATAGAGGCTTCGAAAATCCCCATGTGTCTGAGTCCACACGTGTGTGCATAGATTTAAGCGCTTCATCATTGCCGCTATCATTTCAACATTTCTGAGGCACTATTAATTACTCCAGGCGGCGTCTTGTCTTTGGCATCCAACGGTGAGTTTCTGATCCAACGAACAAAGTTTTTCCTCCAAATTTGGGCGGGATAAATCCCACCATTTCATCTGTCCCTATATAAAGCCCCAAAGGGGAGTTACTTTCTCCTTTACTTTGCAAATCCTCAGATTCTCAGCGAACTCAAGCACTCACGCCCACCAAGCTTTTCCAGTCATCAACTCGTACTTTCCCAAAATCTGTGATAACCTCTCGAACAGTTTGAGGATCATCCTATGATTCAACCTTGTGTAAGTCTTCCTTCATTCGAGTGTTCCACCTTCTCTTCAGCCTTCGAGTAGTCAGTCCCCCCTTTCCGCGCTGATTGAAATGGGTAGATTTCAATGTTTAGTGGACAGTCCTGCCCAGATAGAGGAATTTAGGGCTATGTATCGAATACCACATGATGTGGGTTTGAGATACTGTTCTCCAGAACAGTTGCTAACAGATCGAGAAGTGGGTAAAGTTATAATCCCCATAATCGCCTTCCTGGAAGGAGGAATGACCATCCCCATGGGTCCTGTTACCAGAGACTATTTCCGCAACCATAGGCTTAGCCCTGATCAATGTGCACCTAACATGTTTAGGATTTTAGGAGCCGTTGATGACTTGAATCGTCATCTAGGATTGGGACTCACCTAGCTTGATGTGATACACATGTACGAGTGTCGTACCAAAAAAGGATCAGGGTATTATCTTAAATCCCAATCCGACATCGTTAGGCTCATCTCCTGTCTTCCCAAATCAAACAAAGGGATGAAAGACGATTATCTGATCATCTCGGGCGCGTGGCATGAAGGACTTCATTGCCCAACCAAATCAGGGGAGCCAGGTGGGACATCCCAGATTTAGGTTTCCTAACAATAGATTCAGGATTTTCGCTTTTTGTTAATTCGGTCTCCCTTTTTTGTATTATGATTTTCAAGCTTTCTGACCAAGTCCTCGTGATGCCAACAGATAAAAGACACGTTGCTCCTCGGCTCAGCCTTACAAACACCGAAGCGCTAAATTACGTCCTCCGATCACAAATTTTCGTAAGTGAAGACGGACAGTTTCGGGCCGCGCACCTTATCATTGGTTATACGCCGAGATCAAAGGATTTTCAGCCAATCGGCAATGCGATAACACAGGGAAATTATCGCCTCAACCGTATTGACGTGGCTCGAAAAGACTTTCTTGCGTCGTTCGACCTTGCCCCCGTGCCACACCCAAATCCACAGGGTGTACCTTTGCTTGTCCAACCTATTCGGCAAGCTCCTCCGGAACCAGTAGCGGCAGGTGAGAGAGTTGCTTCTTCGACCGCCTCACTCGACGAACAAATTGACAAGTTCCAGTTCGAAGGAGAGGCTTCGAAAGGGGTTCGAATTTTGGGCACCGAAGAGGGGATTGACAAGCATTCCAGTGCCCTTCTAGAATCGATAACCGTTCTAGACGATTCTTCTGAAGAGGAAGATATGGCGAGCCTAAAGGATCTGATGAAGAACAGGAACAGGAGCAGGAGATCTGGGGCCAAAGGGACTGGCACATCTCAGCCACCTGTCACCCTTCCCCCACCACCTTCACAAGCTCCTTCGAATCTCGGACTAAAGGTCCTACCGAATCTAAAAAAGAAGAGGCCTCAGATTGAAACTGAGGAAAAGGAGGTGGCGCCTCCGAAGGGGCCCAAACAGCAAAAGGTGGTCCAAGACGCGCGGAACAAGAGGGCTTCGTCTACTGAGAGCCACGGTGAGGCCCCTGTAGCAGATGTGCGCCGAGGAGTACGTACCTGGTCCCCAAAGCTGATGCTAGACGATGCACCCATTCCTTGGGACGCCTCCCTCAGAAGCTTCGTAGGAGGGAGAGCAGGCCTCATCGTCAATGTCTTGGAGCAACCGCTGTTACTCCCCAAGGAAATGAAGGCGTACAGGCACTGCAACCAGTTTGAGCTCTTCTCATCCCTCAAAAGGGATTTAGCTATGGTAAGTGGATAGTTCTGATTTCTTAACTTTTTAGACGTTAGCTATGGTAACTTTTTTTTTATACTGAAGTTTTTGACCTGCCATGCAGATCACTCAGCAAGTGTTCGTGGCTGAAGAGTGGAACAAAAAGAAACACCTTGAAGCCCAGGCGGCGGTTTGTTCCAGAGACGAGGCAGAGAAATCCTTGGGCAAGTTCAAGGAAGATTACTCTCAGCTGTCCGATAAGCTGAAAGAGATGACTAAGGAAAAGAACAGCTTGGAGGCAGGTCTGAAGAGCGCCGAGAGGCAGGCCGAAGACCAACGCCAGCAACTGTACACCACTGAAATCAACCTGGCGACAGAAAGAGAGCTAGTGAAAGGTCTTCGGGCCGAACTTGAGAGGGCGAAGGAGTCTGCTAGGTTGGCAGAAAATAGCGCCCAGTTGGCCAATGAGGCGCTTGAAGCCAAAAAGAAGGCAGCCTACACCTTGAGGGTGACAAAAACTCAGGCCAGGCTAACTGAAGCGTTTGCTCAAATTTGCAGGGAGTACTGCAGCGTGTCATGAGGTAAAGCCCTTGATGCTACTGGGGTGTCTCCAAAATCTGCTTTGAGGCTACCTGGGAGTGTTTACTATCATCCAGATATTTGTGAACTCCCATGGGACTCGGAGCAGCCCTTGGTTAGTCAGACCCCTCCTGCCCCTACTGATGCAGCCCCAGAGCCCGGTCAGGCTAGTGTTGCCATTGTGCCACCCAAGAGTGTTCAAAATCCGGATGCTGCTGCAACTCAGCCTGGCCAAACGAAGGACTCCTCGGCCGCTTAGATAGAACTTTTAGATATTTTGGGATTTTCATTGTAGTAAACTTTTTTTTTTTTTTTTATTGTAAACTCTTCAGAATTGAAAACTCTCTTTTTTTATCAATGAACATTTCTCCTTTTTGGTAGCATATGTCATTACATATTACAATTCATCATCATTGCAAATTACTATAACTTGCAACTTTTGCCAACATATTATGGTGATAAATTCCCAGAAATAATACTGAAAAAGCAGGTTGTATTCAGATTGTTAGTACTCAATACAAGCGATGAGTGATATAAGAGCTTCTCATGAATGAGTTTTACCTTAAACACTTAAAAGAATTTAGAAATGAATGTTAACTAGCTCAAATCATCTGATCTGAAGACTACAGGCATGATTGAATTTAAATTTAAACACTTAAGAGAACTGTAAACGAGTGTTAACTAACCCAAATCATCTGGTCCGAGGACTACAAGCATGATTGAATTTAAGTTTAAACACTTTAGGAGAACTATGAACGAGTGTTAACTAACTCAAATCATCTGGTCTGAGGACTACGGGCATGATTGAATTTAAATTTAAACACTTAAGAGAATTGTGAACGAGTGTTAACTAACCCAAATCATCTGGTCCGAGGACTACAAGCATGATTGAATTTAAGTTTAAACACTTTAGGAGAACTGTAAACGAGTGTTAACTAACCGAAATCATCTGGTTCGAGGACTACAGGCATGATTGAATTTAAGTTTAAATACTTTAGGAGAACTGTGAACGAGTGTTAACTAACCCAAATCATCTGGTCCGAGGACTACAGGCATGATTGAATTTAAATTTAAACACTTTAGGAGAATTGTGAACGAGTGTTAACTAACCCAAATCATCTGGTCCGAGGACTACAGGCATGATTGAATTTAAGTTTAAACACTTTAGGAGAACTGTAAACGAGTGTTAACTAACCTAAATCATCTGGTCCGAGCACTACAGGCATGATTGAATTTAAGTTTAAACATTTTAGGAGAACTGTGAACGAGTGTTAACTAACCCAAATCATCTGGTCTGAAGACTACAGGCATGATTGAATTTAAGTTTAAACACTTAGGTACATTGCTAAAACGATAAAAATGGCATATTGGCCAAAGAAAAGATTCATTCAATAATAGTACCTTTTGAGATTATTTACATTCCAAGGTCATGGTATTACATGACTATCCAGATCTTCTAAGAAATACGCCTCAATACCAGCTCTAGAAGTGATACGATACGGCCCTTCCCAGTTTGGTCCTAGTTTTCCCCAAGCTGGGTTCTTTGCGGTGCCTACTACTTTCCTCAGCACCAAATCGCCAGGTTCTAGGGGCCTTAGCTTCACGTTGGTATCGTAGCCTTGCTTTAGCTTTTGTTGGTAATGTGCCAGTTGGACCATTGCACCTTCCCTCCTTTCCTCAATCAGGTCTAGACTCTTCTCTAATTGTTCATTGTTGCCGGTCGGACTGAATGAACTAGTTCTCAAAGTTGGGAACCCAGTTTCTAAGGGTATGACAGCTTCGGCCCCATAGGTCATCGAAAAGGGGGTTTCACCTGTGGACCTACAAGGCGTGGTTCTGTATGCCCAAAGTACGTGTGGTAATTCCTCCACCCATCTGCCCTTAGCATCGTCTAGCCTTTTCTTCAGTCCATTGACTATGACTTTGTTAACGGCCTCTGCCTGCCCATTTCCCTGAGGATAAGCAGGGGTGGAGTACCTATTCATGATTTCCAGTTCGCTACAATAGCTCCTGAATGCTCTGCTATCAAATTGAAGACCATTGTCCAAGATGAGGGTATGAGGGATCCCAAACCGAGTGACAATGTTTTTCCAAATAAACTTCTTCACATCTACATCCCTGATGTTTGCTAGAGGTTCAGCCTCGACCCATTTGACGAAGTAGTCCGTGCCGACCAGGAGGTACTTCTTATTCCCTGCGGCCTTGGGGAATGGACCCACGATATCCAATCCCCATTGAGCGAAAGGCCACGGGCTGGATAGTGAGTTGAGGGCTCCACCAGGTTGGTGTATGTTCGGCGCGAACCGTTGGCATTGGTCGCACTTCTTAACATACTCATGAGCCTCCTTTTGCATATTCGGCCACCAGTAACCTTAAGTAATTGTTCTGTGAGCTAAGGATCTACCCCTAGTATGACTCCCACAGATTCCTTCGTGCAACTCTTCTAGTAGTAACTCAGCTGCTTCAGGATGCACGCACAATAAATATGGACCTGAATAGGAGCGTTTGTACAGCTTCTGGCCTTCGGATAGCCAGAATCTAGTTGCCTTCCTGCGAACTTTGTCAGCTTCCCCTCTCTCATTGGGCAAGATATCGTCCTTCAAGAATTTAATTATTGGATCCATCCAGCTGAGTTCGGTCCTAACTTGATGAACTTGGACCATTTCCTTCGTCTCCGTAGGCCTATGTAGATCTTCAATGAGGATAACTCTTGGCAATTCTTGCGCCGAGGAGGTAGCGAGAGTGGCCAAAGAATCAGCGTGAGTATTGCCACTTCTGGGGATGTGCAGTAGATTGAAAGATTCGAATTCTGACTGTAGGGACTTAATTCGACTCAAGTATCCCCGCATCCTTTCATCTTTCGCCTCAAACTCACCTTGCACTTGACCAACAACTAATCTTGAGTCCGAGAACACTTCAACTGACTTTCCTCCCATTCTTCGTACCATAGTCATTCCCATCAGTAGAGCTTCATACTCGGCCTCGTTATTCATTGCCGAGAAGTCCAACTTTAACGCCTTTTCGATGATGATTCTCTCAGGGGATATCAACACTAGCCCCATTCCGGAACCTCTCTGATTCGATGCACCGTCCACGTATACTTCCCAGGGCAAGGGGCCCTTTTGGGAAATCATACCAACCGATTTTCCACCCATGTCGGACGTTGGCATTACTTCCTGTCTTCCTCTAATTGGGGCTCCGTGAACTCAGCCACCAAATCCGCAAGGACCTGGCCCTTGACTGATGTGCGGGGCATGTATTTGATATCAAAAGCCCCTAAGATCGTGCCCCATTTAGCAATTCTTCCAGTATAGTTGGCGCTTCGGAGTACAACTCTAAGTGGGAGCAGGGTGAGGACAATAATTGTATGGGCTTGGAAGTAGTGAGGCAGCTTTCGTGTACCAAGCACCACAGCCAAAATAGCCTTCTCCAATGGCAAATATCGGATCTCGGCTTTATGCAGCGATTTACTTACATAATAAACTGGCCTTTGCACGCCACAATCTGTTCGTATTAGCACCAAGCTTACTGCATTAGGAGCGACGGCGATGTAAGCAAACAAAACTTCATCTGGCTCAGGGCTGGACATGATTGGGGAGCGAGCCAGGTAGTCCTTGAGTTGTTGGAAAGCCACAGCACACTCCTCAGTCCGCTCAAATCCCTTCCACTTGTTGATCAACGAGAAGAAAGGCCTGCACCTATCTGCCGATCGGGAGATGAACCTATTCAAGGCAGCTATCATTCCAGTCAGTTTCTGAACTTCTTTTGGGTTCCGAGGAGCTTGTAAGTTGCTAATAGCTTTTATCTGATCGGGGTTAACTTCGATTCCCCTGTGAGTCACCATGTATCCCAGAAACTTGCCTGACCCTATCCCAAATGAACACTTGGATGCGTTTAAACGCAATTTGTGCTCCCTGAGGATTCCAAAAATTTCCCTAAGATCCCCAATGTGCCCAGCTATAATCTTGCTTTTCACCACCATGTCATCGATATAAACTTCCATATTTCTGCCTAGCTGTGGTTCAAACATTCTAGTCATCATCCTCTAGTAAGTGGCTCATGCATTCTTCAGACCGAATGGCATCACCCTGTAGTGGTAGTTCCCAGCAGGATGTGGAAAAGGCTTCGGCGTCTAGCACCGAGGATTTTAATTGCTATAAGTTCCCATCGCCAGGGGCCGAGGGCTTAGCCTCAGGCCTGTGCTAGATTGCTGCTACCAGACATTGTCTGGCCGTAGACTGGTCCCCTAAGATCTCCCTGACCTATTCCTCGGATGGATATTTAATCTTCTGGTGAAGAGTAGAGGATACAGCCCCTAGTGTATGGAGCCAAGGCCTGGCTACAATCGCTGTGTAAGGTGAATAAGCGTCTACCACTATAAAATCTGCCTTCACGATTTCAGAGCCAGTCTGCACAGGTAGCCTGATCTGGCCTCTTGGTATAACTACTTTTCCATCGAAACTTACCAAGGGAGAACTATAGGGCGGTAGGTCCTGAGACGTCAAGTTCAGCCCTTTATAAAGGTCTGGGTACATTATTTCTGCGCCGCTTCCCTGGTCTACCATCACTCTCTTCACGTCGTACCCTCCTATCCTAAGGGTGATCACCAAGGCGTCATCGTAAGGTTAGATGGTTCCGATCTTGTCTGCGTCCGAGAATCCCAACACCGGATGATCCTCCAACCTGGCCCTCTTCGGCTCCCTGTTGATACTTTCTGAGGCCTGCCAAGCAACTGATAGTATTCTTGACGGGCAGGATCCTGTCCTCCCTAGCATAGCAAAAATAACATTGATCGTACCAAGGGGGGTTTAGACGAGTCATCCTTCCAAGATCCTGCACCTGCCTGGTTACCCTGACCAGAGGTATGATGTAAGAGCTGTTTTAACCTGCCTTCGCCGACGAGCTGGTCTAGATGGTCCCACAGACTCCTACAGTCCTCCGTAGTATATCCATGGTCTTTGTGGTATTGGTAGTAAAGGTTGTGGTTGCGCCTTTCGGGGTTTCCCACCATCTTGTTCGGCCTTTTGAAGAAAGACTCATTCTTGATCTTTTCCAAGACTTGGTGTACTGGCTCTCGAAATACGACATTGACTTTTTGAGGGTTCGCTGAGCTTTGCTGTCCGGCTCAATCTCTTCGCGACCAGTTATGGCTTTGCCAATCCGACCTGAAATCCCTCTTGTCCTGAAGGATAGCCTTATCCTTCCCCTTGCCCTGCTGCTGGTTCTCCTCAACCCTTTTATATTTATCAATTCTGTCCATCAGCTGGCGTACACTGGTAACAGGTTTGCGTGTTAGAGAAGTCCTCAGGCCATGTTCAGTGGGGAGGCCGAGCTTAAAGGAGCTGATGGCAACCAGGTCGCAATCTTCCTCCATCTCGTTGTACATTTCCCAGAACCTATCCGAATACGACTTCAACGTCTCCTCTTCTCGCATACTCACAGACAATAGAGAGGTTAAGGACTTCGGAACTCTGTGATACGTTACAAAACGGGACCCAAATGCCTGAGTGAGCTCTTGAAAAGAGCTTATAGAGTCTGCTTTCAGGCTATCAAACCATCTCATGGCAATCGGTCCCAAACTGGATGGAAAAACTTTGCACATTAGGGCCTCATTTTTGGAATGAACGGCCATCCTCTGGTTGAAATGACTCACGTGCTCAATAGGATCCGTCTAGCCGTTATAAGTGGTAAATGTTGGCTGGTGAAATCGTCGAGGGAGTTTTGCGTCCTCAATGTTACGTGTAAATGGAGACCTGGAAATTTGATTCAAAGCCTTGCTTATAGCATCATTCCCCACGCCTCCAAGTGGTGGGCTTCGAGGCTGCCTCTCACGGCGATGCGCTTCCTTATAGGAAAAAAACTCACTGATTGGTGTCCGAGATTTATGTTTGTAAGTGACGTCTCATCCTTCGTCAGAATCTTCATCAGAGTATGAAGAAACTCGCTTCCTTTTTGCATAGCGTAGTTCCCTTTTCAGCTTTTCAATTTCTAGTTGCATGCTCCGGTTTTTCTCTGCATGGGACATATGACTCCCTCCATGTGACTAACTTCAGTCATCGTGTGCGGTGTGTACACTACCCTCACGATCCTGTTTCCGTTCCAAGTTGAGGAAAGGATCAACATGCTGGGATGCCCTGGACTCTGCTGGCTGTTGCCCTGGTTCAGTCATTATGGGACGTTGCCTCCACTTTAGCTCAAGCTTTTCCCACAAACGGCGCCAATTGTAGGGCCCTAATTTGTAGCTCAAGCCCAAAAGGTTTGAACTATGAGCCCAAAGAACCCGAAATAATGAATTTGTAGAGAGTGGGTGGTAAAGCTAGGCTAATCGTACATCTAACAATAGTAAATTGACATAAGAACACACTTTAAAAGGTGAAAAACAACTCAAGTCCGAAGAGGGCTGTTCTTCATTCAAAGGTGGATCCGGTTCTTAAAATTCCTTTCCTTTTACAGATCTTTTTTCTTCCCCCATTTTTCAGAGACTTCTTACATTTATATACTCCTCTTCTCCTTCATCATCACCGTCCATTTGTTCTTCATCTAAACTTTCACTTGAGTACATGTCATATCAGATATCTGCTTCAGGCCTACGTGAGTGGTGGCAGCTGAGGCTGCACTGTTTAGGGGTCTTCTCCACATAAATGCGGCTAGGAAAGTAGCTACAATGCATTTAATACGGTTGCAGCAGCTTTTCTTTCTAGATATTTATCTGCCCTTGTCATCTCCAGGCATGCCTAAAGCTTGTCCTTGTCGTGGAGGTAATGGGGAGGATCATTCGGACCTTCAGGATACTTGTTTGATCGGGTCCCTTTGTAGTTCGAGGGTGATGACGTCTTTGGACCGAGAGGGTTCTCTTCGGACCACTCTTATCGCTCACTTCAAGTTACATTTCTTCTTCCAAGACTCATCCCAAACCCTCTTTCCCTCTTCGGACGCATAGTGAGATTCGAATTGGGCCCTAGGCCCACTGCATGGCGTTGGGCTTTTACACCCACAATTGTTTATTTATAAATAAGCCAAGCTTGATCCCTAATTTTAGGCTTGTTTGCTAAACAAGCTTAGCCCGAGCCAAAAAAAAAAAATTGTTCACGAATAAACTCATGAACAACAGGATTCGATACAAAACAAGCCGAAGTTAGGCTTGTTTATAGCTTGATAAAACACTTGATGTTTATTAAATAAACCATTATTATGACATTAAACATATCTTAATAATGGCATAGCCCACACAAGACCACTTACCACTACCCATTAATTTTTTCCCACTATTGTTTTTAACACTCCCTCTAAACTGATCAAAGAACACTTTTGGACTTAATTACATATATTTTTTTTTAATCCAAGTGGCCCCATGTATGGCTTTTCTACTACCCACAATCTATGTAAATTTATGAAATATGTTAAATGTTAGTCTTTCTAGACTTCTAGTACTTCACGAATCATAATACAAATTTATATGTGTTTGTTTGGATGTAACATAATTGCCAAGCTTGTCTGACGATTTTGACCATCCTAAATAATAATTGTAGGGTAGGAATTTGTTCCACCCCGCATCTAATTGTTATACGACACGGTGCCAGGCGCGATGCGTCTTTTGCCTTCGCCCCGAGTGTAGGACCAAGAGGCCATGGGCTTGCTACTTGTGCAAGACACCAAGCTTTGGCTTGAATCCCACATCGGATAGAAGAGCGCCCCACTAACCCTTTATAACACTTCTGGAGCTTGGGTAGTGTACCATCACGATGTGGGATTCAAGCCAAAGCTTGGTGTCTTGCGCAAGTAGCAAGCCCATGGCCTCTTGGTCCTACACTCGGGGCGAAGGCAAAAGACGCATCGCGCCTGGTACCCGCGTCGTATAACAATTAGATGCGGGGTGGAACAAATTCCTACCCTACAAACTTTAGGGTAGGAATTTGTTCCACCCCGCATCTAATTGTTATACGACGCGGTGTCAGGCGCGATGCGTCTTTTGCCTTCGCCCCGAGTGTAGGACCAAGAGGCCATGGGCTTGCTACTTGCGCAAGACACCAAGCTTTGGCTTGAATCCCACATCATAGAAGATTGTGGGTGAGAAAGCCCCACGCCATATGTTGGGCCTGGGGCCCAATTTGAATATAACTTCCTGTCCAAAGAGGTTAAAGGGATCAACGCTTTGCCATCCTGGTGAAAATGCAACCAAGGAAGGACGAGTATTGTGTCCGAAGACAACAAGGCATGTCCGAAGTGGTTCCACTCATCAGACCTCCAAAGAACTTGATCAAGTAGAAGATTCCTCAATGAGGAGTTAGCTCTGGGCATTCCTAAGCACGGAGATATCATGAAATATCTTACAAATAAAGCTGCCCTCACCGCATTTAATGCACTGCAGCAACTTTCCTGGCCGCATTTATGTGGAGAAGACACCTGAACAGTGCAACCTCAACCACTACCACTCACTGCAGGTTAAAGCAAACTTCTGATGTGACTAATACTCAAGTGGACGCTTAAATGAAGGACAAGTGTGCGGTGAAGATGAGGAAAAAGGTGTATATATAAAGGAAATAGGTCTCATGGATGGGGGGGGACAAAATTGTATTTGATAAGTTGATAAAGGAAAAACCTCTTCGAACCGAAGAAGCTTTTATTAAATATTAGCCTGAGTATCTTTTACCCTTGTTTGCTTGAACGAACCGTTACTAAATCCATATCCAGGCCAGCTGTTTAACCCATTCTCTATAAATTTATTGTTGGGGATTTGTTGGGCTCACAATACGGGAGGTTATTGCCTAGTCCATCAAAATTGAACCCTACAATAATATATTATGTGTTTAATTTTTTTGATGAAATAATATATGCTTGTTGAGTGTCTACTCTCTATTACATTACATAATCTATATATATAATAATAGATAAAATTGAGAGAAAATTTAATTAGATTTCAAATTTGAATTAAATTAAAGTCAAATTTTACGCTATGTGTCCCATTTAATCTAAGTCTTTAAATTTTTGTGCTAAGTGAATTAATTCAATGTAAAAATTGGATTTCAATTAGAGTTTAATTTTGTGCCATGTGTCCCATCTAATCTAAATTTTTTAATTTTTGTGTCAAATGAGTAAATTTAATGTAAAAAACAAGGAGTCCAATATAAGTAAAACATAAAAAATATAATTTTTGAATAATTTTATATTTATGGGCTTTTTTTTTGTATAACTAAAAACAATTCAAGTTTTTAAGTCACACACATATATATATATATATATATATTAATAGCCAAAGTTAAGAAAAAATCCAATTAAATTCTAAACTGGAATCTAATTTTGTGCCATGTGTCTTGTCTAATTTTTAAATTTGTGTTTCAAGTGAATTATTAGATGCAAAAATTAAAAAATCTAAATTCAATTAGATTCTAAATTGAATTTTAATTGGAGTTTAATTTTGCGCATATGTTCCATCTAATTTTTTAATTTTTGTGGCAAGTAAATTATTGAATGCAAAAACAGAAGAGTTTAGATGTAATTAGATTCTAAATTATATATATGTAATTGCGATTGTTTTTAAATGTATCCGTGCATATACATGGGGTTACGCACTAGTATATTATAATATAATATATAACAGTGTTATTTATTATAAATTCTATATTTAGATTCGGAAATGATGGTTTGAGTTTTGAGTAATTAGCTCAGAATTTAAGTATTTATATATTATATTTGATAATAATTGGAGGTTTTGTTTGGTATTGGTACGTAAATATAATAGTTTACACATGGTTGTTCAATTTTATTTTTTAATTAGTTATATAACTAGTTTATAAAATACAAATCTATAGGTTTCAAATTAAGGTAATGGGAAAATATCCACAATTTATACATATCTTAAGAGAGAGAAAATAATAAGTTCTAGAAACTATTGCTTATTGTTTTGTTCCAAATGATGAAATTTTAGTTGTTGAACCCCTTAGAAACGTTCAAAGATTTAAACTTCAATAAATGAATATTACTTCCTTAGAATGTAATTCTTGATCAATTCAAAATCAATTACAAATGATTTTAATAGATTGAAATAACTTACAACACAATGTTGTCAAGTTAAAATTAATTTATGAAATTAAATATTTGTTTTGAGTAAATATTTTTTTTAAGAGTCGTGTTATATTTAAGTTGGCCTCCTTGGAAAAATTTCCTAGCTCTGCCACTACTTATAAGGTCTCTACTCTCTCTCACACACACACACACACACACACACACACACACTAATTGTTAATAGGCTAAGAATGCATTGACCTCTTGTGATAAATTAACCAATTGATTTAGCTAAGTTAATTAATTAATTCAATTAACATGTAAAATGCATGGTAGCACAAACAAATAACTAATTAACTAAATGCAGCAGAAATTAAATTGATAAGGTGATTTATTTACGAATAAAGAAAACCTACATAGCAAAAACCCCACCAGGTGATTTTAAGGTCACCACTCCCGAGAATCCACTATTATCAAAACAAGCGGTTACAAATAAAGGAATCCCAGTACTTTATACCAATCTACAGTTGAACTATTACCCTAATACCCAATTGGACTTGTTCTATAGTGACAATCTCTCATTTTCAATGCATAGCTCCCAATACATGACTAACCAATAGATGCGCGGATCCTAGTATGCGACGTAATCACCAACTTGAGAAGGATGTTGGCTGCAAAGTTCTTCAGTTCATCACAAGATGAAGATCACGAAACTCTTTGGTCACAAAACCCTAAGGTGTACAAACACAGCAGCTCTTCAATAGAAATATGAACTAGGGCAAATTTTGTCTCCGGTCACAATTTGCATAAACAAAACTTTTCTTCACACTCGCGCAACCTTTGACGGCCCTTAAAATAATCCTTATATATGTTTAGGGTTGTGAGAAAAAAAGGGTATCTATCAAGCTAGCTGTCGAGTTTCGGGTTTCAGTAGCTTTATAAATCTCGATAGATGCTAACTGTCGAGTTTTAAAATCCAGCACTTCTTCACTTGTTTCTTTGACAAGCTTGCATGGTTTTAACGCTTGAACTTGAAATCTTATTCCTTGAAGTATTAAACACATCCTAAATCTACCCAATTACAAGTAAAGTGCGTTTTGTCAAAGGATTAGCCAATTCTAAATTGACATATGTTTCTAACATCAAATCACATATGTCCTAACAATTGTTAATGTGCTTCACATGGTTTTCATTTATTTTTTCATTAATATTATAAGCAAACATATTTTAATATAATGTTTACTATCTAAAAGAAGAAATATTATTTATTCTTATGTAATGAATATTTTATGTTTTTTTTTTTTTACTATTTTAAAATTCTGCCACTTTTAATTCGTGGTTGATGAATCTGATTAGAAGTTTTTATATATGCATTTGTATATTTAATAATTTCTATATAACTCGTTCCCAATATGTTGATTGACCTCTTAATAATTCATATAAAACCAAATAAATAAATAAAATCGATCACCCAATCAAGCTAACCATGGGTAAAAAAAAATCTACAACCGCTAGTGGAAGTTAAATACTTATGAAGAATTTGTGGCGATGAATATGGGTTGGGTAACTGCTCTAAGATGTTGTGGTTTGAATCCTTCACACACGTGGGCGAGTGTACTTGAGGATTTCTCAAGTGTTACGGAGTCGTCCATGTGCTTTGCCTATGGACGACTTTTTATTCGTAAACGATTGTATGATCGTCCATGGGCAAAGCCCATGGACTGTAGATTTTGGCTAATTCATGCATTATGGACAATCCCTATGGACGAACCAAAGATGCTATCCCATCAGTTGCCCCCTTGCCTGAGGGTCGTCTAAAGCACTGTAGATTTTACTATTTTTTTTGACACGTGCCACTATTGTAGTGGTTGAATACTGTGCCTTACGTTAATTTTCTTCCTAATCAAAATGAATTGTTCCAGATCGTGCCACGCGTTAGAATCGCAATGGTGGCCTATCGCGTCGATTCCATTTTTCAAAGAAAGCGCCACGTATCATTTTCTGATTGATCTGTGTCGTGTCGCTGACCTCACCTCTGGGCCCTATAAATATGTACATTCTCCACTTGCCGTTTGCCTTCTTCACCATCACCACATTGGCTAACCAATCCAGGTAATAGACTTCCCAGATAAGCTGTGCTGTGGTCAGTTTCTGAATCTCTTCCTTGATAGCCTTATCTCATTCAGGAGCAAACACCCTCTTCTTTTGACGAATAGGCTTAGAAGAGAGGTGCACATTCAATTGATGAGTAATCACACTTGGATTGATACCTAGCATGTCGTCATGACTCCATGCAAAAACATCGATACTCTTCTTCAGAAACTGGACGAGGTCTTTTTTAGCCTTCTTCTTCATACTTGTTCCAATTTTGGTAAACTTTTCAGGATCATTTTCTTGTAATAGGACGTCTTCCAATACTTCAATAGGTTCTGCGACAACTCTTTTCTCCTTTATACTCATAGTCTGCACTTGCTCGTCCAAAGCCATCATGACTAAATAACATTCTCTATCTGCCAACTGATCTCCTTGTGCTTGTCCTATTTCGTATTCTGTAAAAAAATTGACTGATAGATGGTAGGTAGATGTTATTGCCTTCTAACTATTCAAAGTTGGTCTTCCAATAATGGCATTGTATGAGGACGAACAATCCACTAAGAGGAAATTGACTTCATTGGTTATCTGTTGTGGGTATGATCCCACCACTACAGGCAATGTAATGGTGCCTACAGGTTGCACTTTCATTCCTCCAAATCCTATCAGTGGCGAACATACTAGATGAAGTTGATCTCGTCCATGCCTTCTTTACTGGAAGGCAGGATAGTATAATATGTCTGCTAAACTTCCATTATTCACCAACACTCTCATGGTTGTATAATCCGCAATGAGTAGAGTAATGACAATTGCATCGTCATGTGGATGATGGATTCTCTTTACTTTCTCGTCCGTGAACGAGATGGCTAGCTCGTCTGTCTCCCTCGTCCTCGGTAACCGTCCAGAGAGTTGGACGTTCTGTACCACCTTAAGATACGTCTTTTTTTACTTGGAAGATTGTCCCGTCGAAATCCTTCCTATGATAACCCTTATTTCTCCAAGTAGGGGTCTTAATGATTCTTCCATCTTTCCCTTCAACTTCTCATCTTTGTGATCTCTTCCAACGAAGTGCCTCAACTTTCCTTGTCTAATGAGATTCTCGATCTGCTACTTCAAGTCATAACATTTGTCCGTGTCATGCCCATGATATCTATAGAAGCGACAATATTTATTCTTATTGCGCTTATTAGGATCTCCTTTCATCTTCTCTGGCCACTTCAAGGTAGAATCATCATTGATTTACATGAGCACTTGATCGAGTGGGGCATTTAAGGGTATATAATTCTGACTCCTTGCTGAAGATCCTGCCTTCTTGTTATCTCAGTCCTTCTTGTCTTCCATTCATCCCTTCTTTGGACAAGGCCCTTGTTCGGAGTGTCACGTGGGGTTTGCTTCCATTCTCTCAGCTCTCTTCCTCTTCTTAGCTATGATTGCGACTTCTGCATTCATAAAGTTTTGGACTGAATAGACGAGTTCAGTCATGGCCTGAAGCTCTTTCTCATAAAGCTTGTGCATGAATAAGTCCGAGTTAATCCCATTGTGGAAGGCTGCCAATAATAGCTTGTCATCCACCTCGTCTACCGTCAAGGCTTCTCTGTTGAAACAAGTGATGAAGGATCGCAGACTTTCATTCTCTCCTTGTTCTATAGTCAACAGGCTGGACGAAAAGAGCTTGTGCCTTTGTCCTCCGATGAAGTTATTGACAAACAACTTGCTTAACTCTTTAAAAGAACTGACTGTACTTGGAGGTATCTTACTGAACCATACTCGCACTGGTCTTTAAGGGTGGTAGGGAAGGCTCTGCACATAATCTCGTTTGGAACTCCTTGGAGATGTATTGTAGTTTTAAAAGTAGCAATATGATCAAAAGGATCACGCGTTCCATCATATGAATCCAAGGAAGACATTTTAAATTTTGGGGGCAAGGGATGTTCATTGATGGAAACCGTAAAAGGGGAATTTGTTCAATGAACCAAATCCTCTACGGGATTTGCCATTCTCATGTTCTCTCTCATCTTGTTCATAACCTTCCTCATCTGATCCATTTCCTTTTCCAAGTGTGGCACCCTTCGCAAAGTGGTGCCCCTTGACTGACTTCCGGGCTCAGCATTTCCCCCTCTGTCTTCTTGACTTTAGGCTTGTCCTTCAGCAAATCCTTCATGACGCTGCCTCAGATTAATCTTCCTAGTCAACTCTTGGTTCTGACGAGTTAACTCCGCCATGACGGTTGCTATGGATTGGATGTGTTGGATGGAAGGCGGCTGCGTGACAGGCGCCGATTGGCGATCTCGATGGGGATTGCTAGAAGCATCCCTACTCTCTTGGTGGCTTGGGCTGGTGGCCTTCGATCTTGTCTGAACCATACAACTTTTGTCGGAGAAAGATAAACTGCAAAACTCAAAGTTTCTCCTTCCTACAGATGGCGTCAACTGATGCTGTACAGAATTAGTAGGCTGAATGCTCTGGTTTCGATGGGCTAGTAGTTGTAGCGAAGGCCTATAAGGATGAGCAGACTATCAAAGCAGACCAAGGTGGATCGGCCAAAACTCCTCCGATGGCTAAGTTAGTTTCTCACAAGAATGGAGTTCCAACTTTTTAGGAGTAAAATATCAGAATGCATTTACTTTGATTTGATTCAGATCGGTCCTTATATAGAGAAACTTGGAGCAGTTATTGGCTTAGTAACTTCCCAAGATTTGTGGAAATTAGTGAATCCGGATATAACTTTCTCAACAGCTATAGAAGTACAACCGCTGGTGGAAGTTAAATACTTATGAGGAATTTGTGGCGATGAATATGGGTTGGGTAACCGCTCCAAGATGTTGTGGTTCGAATCCTTCACACACGTGGGCGAGTGTACTCAAGGATTTCCCAAGTGTTACGGAGTCGTCCATGTGCTTTGCCCATGGACGACTTTTTATTCGTAGACGATTGTATGATCGTCCATTGGCAAAGCCCATGGACGAATCTTTTGCTCATATGCATTATTAGAACATTTGGCTAATTCATGCTCATGGACAATCCCTATGGACGAACTAGAGATGCTATCCCATCAATAAGAAAACACGGTACTTAACAAACCATTAAATTAATGAATTACCATCTTAACTCATCATTTTAGGTTTTATATACATGTTTTTTTGGGCAAGTTACACATGTAGCCATTGAATTTTGAATTCACGACCTCACCAATTTGTTCTTACGACTTACAAGGGTAGAAAGTGCCACTTGATTTAGAGTTCACCTAGCATGTCCAATTCCTAAATTTGTTCAATTATCATGCTTTGATTGAGTTCATTTGAACAAAAGGGCAAAAAAAAAGGGTAACTTAGAAGAACAAAAACCAAATCGATAAAATAATCCACTTGATTATATTTCAACACTATGAAAACATGCATCCAAATTGAACAAGGATGTCTTTCTCAAAAAAGAAAAAAAAAAGTTGAACAAGGATATATTTGATTTTCATGGTGTTGATTCTAAATAATCCTAGATGTTGATTCCAAAGTTTCATCGCTAAGTGCTGATTCATAGTTTTATCTTCATTTAATTTTTTTTCAAAAAAAAAGTATTTTTTTTTGGTTTCCCGTAATTCTCCTTGAATTTGACACATACATTGAAGGCAAATTTAATATGGGTTTATGACAACGACAAAGTGTCTCAAATTTATTTTCAATAATTATGGATGGTGAAGATTTAAATCCTCTATTTTTTTTATATTAAAAATAGTGCAATATTCAAAGATAATTTTTTTTAGCATTTCTCCCCCCCTCCCCCCTCCCCCACAAAAGAAATTATATACTAATAAAAATCAATTTAATCATCATTAAGCAAATGAAAAGTGTTAAAGCCATTACAAATTTCACTAAAAAATACTTACAATTTGATGTAGCAATAATAGATTGGTACCACTTACGCAATATAATAAATGAATGTTTGAATTAATTTTATTTTTGGTTGGTGACACTTCAATTTGTAAGGTCTGTTTGATAAATTTTTCAAATATTCCTAATATCGCTAAAGTGAATTAGTCATATAAAAAAAAATTAAGAACAATCAATTTTAAATTAAAAATATTATAGTACAAAACATTAACTAAATTGATGGTCAATGAACTAAATATTATTTAAGTAGTATTTAAATAAACACATACCCATTTAAATTTTTGCCTAAGGCCTCAAATTGTTTTGAGCCACCCATAATCATTTTCTAGTGATTTTATTATTAATACTACTTTTTCTTTTTAATATAGAAATTAATACTACTTTTTTTTTTTTAACATTAATCATGACGCACCAACTAAAAATTGATTGATTTCAATGAAAAAAAACTTAACCTTAGCAAATGCCTTTAGGATTCTAATCAAAAATAAAATTTGAATGAATTTTTGTGATTAATCACACAAAATGTTGATTAAACTTTGGAATCTTTATTATTATGGTCAGGTGGTGAATGAGAGGTAGGCAGATTTTAGACTCTCTTTTGTTTGTTTTCCACTTGCATTAATCAAGGGAAATGTATATGTTGATGGATTAGATATTTAAAACTTTAAATTAAAAATTAGTATTTAATTTTTTTTTAAAAATTAGTATTTAATTTTTTTTAAAAAATTAGTAAAATTTTAAATTAAATTAAAAATTAGTATTTCATTTAATGCGAATTTGATGTTTTTATCATTTACAAGCTAGATTCTCACCAGTGAATAAATGTGGGCACAAGGGATTTACTTTAAAACATGAAATTGCATCAACTCACACACGCACTACTAAGTTCATTTCAATTTAATTAATGACACAATAACAGTTAAACATCTTATGATTATCCAGTCTCTTACATTAATATATTCAGCATTTGAGATATTATCATTTAATCCAAGCTCACATTATCTTTATAATTAACGTTTTACATCATGTAATAACGAGTATTATTATGGACATAATAATTTTGCTACATATTTCACTATAAGAAAATTAGCAGACTTTTATTGGTTGTTACATGAATTCACAACTAAAATTTACTTTATAATCTATCACTTATAACTTATTATTTCAACAGGTATAAATCTAATCTCAAAATCAAATTAAAAATTACTAATCTCCAAAATAACAAAGTGTATATTTAGAGTCATTTGGTAACGTTGTTCTAGTAACGTTTTTTGTATTTTTTTAAAAAGTAAGTGTAAAAATACATGTAATGTTATTTAAATACTAAAGAATATCGCTCCAAACCCTCTACCAAACAGCCTTTTAAACTTTAGAATGTTCTAGAATAAAGAAGAATTTAAAATAACTCATCATTAAATTAAAAATTTTAAATTTTTTTTGATTATGGCACAATTTTTGTAAGAAGAACAAACTCTGGGTTTTCAAAAAAAGAAAGAAAAAGTACAAATATGTGTGGCCCACTGCCATACTGCCATTCCAAGTTCCAACGGCTCTCTCTCTCTCTCTCTCTCTTTCTCAGTGAGTCTCTATCCCTCTCTTCTTTCACAACCATGAACAGCCCTCGGTTAGGGTTAGGGTTAGGGTTTTTGATTCTCGGTGCGCTCCCTGAAAACCCCTATTCTCTCTCTGTCAGTCCGTGTCTTTCTCTCTCTAATGGCTTGCCCTTTTGGGTGACGGAGCAGAAGACAACGGCGACGTTTCGATGCTCATTGAAAGAGTCGTGAAGGTTGACCCTTGAGCGGGAGGAGAAGAGGAGGAAGAAGAAGAATACGGAGGCAGAGAAATGTTGGATATAGATTCCATCAACGACAACAACAACAACACCAACATCATGTTCGATAGGAGAGCGAAGCGTATTGTGCTCCCTGAACATGGTGATTGTTTCTTTCTGATCCTATTCTTTCTTTTTGTTTCTGGGTTGATATTTGTGCCGAATTGGTTGAATATTGTTTTTGGTTTTGTGAGTTTGTATTTTGTTATTGTTAATCTCATTGATTTTTAATCCGGTAAATACAACGCCAACAATTAAAGACTTCGACCCAAATTTTGGGGTTGGCTATGGATCTTCAACAGTATCATTCAATTTATCCAGGATCTATTCCTAAAAGAGTGACTAAATGTTAAGGTGGATTTTTTCCTGGCCAAGAACCACTAAACGCCTTTCATTTGTTATTTATTGAAATGATTTGTGAAAAATAGAGTATTGTGTGCAGGAATTATATATTGATTTCTGAAATTAAAGTTGCATTTTGTTTTGGGATTTGTTATTCTGAGATGATGACTTGATGATGTGTAAGGGAATCACAACATTCTGATATTGAGTTATTCTTGAAACATTATATTGTGATTGGGAATTGCAGGATTTAACATGTTTGACTCCCTTCTGTTTATTTAGTTTTATAATAGTTTGTTGCCTTATGTTTTTCTCCACATTATGCCCGTTCTTTAAATGTTTGAGTGTTTCACTTATATTCTTTACTTATTTAACTTGCAGTTACAAGAAGAGATATTGTAGTAAATAAAAAGCAGCCAGACGAGCGGGGTCAGAGTCTTGGTTCTGGAAGGTTTGGGCGAGGTGGGAATGGTTCTCAACGTAATTATGGAGGGGCTGATGGGTATCAGCGTAACAATGGAGGGTGGAATGGTTATCAATGGAGTAACAGGGGATCTGATGGCTATCAACCAAATAATGGAGGGGGTAATGGTTATAATGGAGGGGGTAATGGTTATAATGGAGGGGCTGATGGTAATCAGAGTAACAATGGAGGACGAAATGGTTATCAACGGAGTAACAGGGGATCCGACGGCTATCAGCCCAATAATGGAGGGGGTAGTGGTTGTGGTGGAGGGGCTGATGGATATCAGAGTAACAATGGAGGGCAGAATGGTTATCAATGGAGTAACAGGGGATCTGATGGCTATCAGCCCAATAATGAAGGGGGTAGTGGTTATAATGGGAACAATGGAGGGGAAAATAGTTTCCAGAGGGCTGAGGGAGCTGATGCTGTAAAGGCAGTAGGGGATGGTTGGCAGGTGCAGGGGCATGTGCGTGTCAGTGGAGGCAGAGGGAGAGGGGGAGGTAGGGGAAGAGGCCGTGGTAGAGGGAGGGGATTTAATGAAGGTCATGAGTTTGGAAGTGAGAACCAAGATTTTGTGAACAGTTATCCATCTGATAAGCCAGGCCAGGATACAAATGATGGTGGCAGTGTGGAACAGAATGAGTTTTAGGGTAAAGTTCGCGAAAGTGAGGCTCAATCTGATGAGAGACCTAGAAATGTGAATTGGGGTGGTGGTGGTAGATGGCGTAATGGTAGGGGAAATCATGGGTTTCAGGGGACAAGATAACCGCCTTATGATAGACAATCTGGACGTAATAATAGAAGAGGTGAAGTGTCTAATGATACTGAAGCAAAGGAAAACCATGGTGGTGATATTGGGACCGCAGAGCAAGTTGAGAACGGTGCTGGAGCTGAATGGTATGCTCTTTCTACAAATAACTTTTAGTATACCTGTAATTCTTTTTTATCTGTTTGTTCATCATTCCTATTTTTAATCTTGCTGCTTGGCCAGTTTAAATTTGCTGTTTGTACCATATGTTAAGGAGGTTCTCTATTTGACCTTTCCTTTTGTATGTGATATTTTACTTTTGTAAACTATGATATCAATTTTCGTAACTGGAAAAAAAAAATTTGACCGTGAGCTATATATCGTGTTAAAAATGTTTAACAAGTTACAGGGATGGTTATAAACTCAGATATAAGATTTATACGGTGGAAAGATATAAAAATCATAACTTAAATCAAAGTATTGGCTGATATGCTTTAGGATTGTGAGCGGTTGAAGTTTTCTGAGGCAGGAAGCCATTGCCAGGTCCGGCTGAATTGTTCTATTGATATGTAGACTTTTATTCTGATTTTTATTTATTTCTTTTATTCTTGTATATAATAAGGATATTCCTGTGACTACCGGAGAACCTAAAGATGCAGAGCACGAACAAGGGAAGCTTAAAGCTCAAGATAATTCTGAAAATAAGGCCAAAGATGCTGCTGATGATGATGAAGAAGAGAAGGTAAGGATATCATTCATTTGAAATTGTTATCATCTTTTCAATTGAAAGTTAAAATGGATCATTTGGTTTTCTTACAGTATATGACACTTGAAGAATATGAGAAGGTGTGCTTTGAGAAAGACCGTGCAGAGAAAGGTCACTCCTGATAAGGATTTTGAGTCAATGCAACTTGTTAAGAAAATGAAAGGTGACAGCCTTGTCATCAAACTGGTGGTAAACTAGTTTCTATTCTTTTTATTTTTTATTTTTCATTGGTTGTATGTTATATTTGAATGGTTTCATGTTGCTTTTCTAATGTTAATCCAGAAACCTTTGGAGAAGCTTAAGAAGAAAAATTGCCTTGAAAAAGACAACAAAGCTCAAAAGGTAACTTATGACATTCCCTTGAATGCAATGTGTTCAGTTCCCATACTTTTTTCTAGATCTCTTCATTTCTGCGATAATTGTTTTTGGCTGATATATATGTGTTTACATACCAAGAAAGAAAAGCTTAAATATGTATTTGCATTGCCGATTTGTTATTTTCTGTCTAACATTTTATATTAACAATATTAAATCAGTTCTTTACTTTGGTTAGTAAATCTGTCCCTAATTCAACCATATCTGAATCATGTGTATATCACTCCTGATATTTTATGCATGGCAGCAAAAGTGTACTCTTTCATGGTCAATATTTATGTTCCCACTGTGATGCTTGATTCATTTTGTTAGGGGAATAGTATCTACACGTTTTCTTCTCTGCACCGTAGTCATGCGGTCTTTCTGTTTTATTTATATTTCAGTTCTTTTCTTTCAGCCATTATATCCATGTAGTGCAGAGGCAGATGGGGGTGGGTGCATCCAGGGTTTATCTCAGTATGGTGTTCTCATATAATACATATGTTTTGTTTGCAGTCGATGAACATTAATGAATTCCTGAAACCAGCTGTTCCTACTTATGGTCATGGTGGTCGTGGCTATGGTTGGGAGCGTGGGGGCCAAGATAATGGAAGTTTATAAGATTGCTAAGTTTTCTCAAATCCTCTCTTCTCTTCTTATATGAAGCACTAATTTAATCCAATAAATATATATCATTCATTCATCCAATAAATATATATTATTTTTATGCATAAATCATCTTCTACTTATTACTATTGCGTTGACTTCACTGTAATGTTTTGACTTGTTCATTCTCTAATAACTTTGGCCTTTTATTTGTACAAATTTTAAAGGTCAGTATCACGTTCACTCTTATGGGAAAAAATGTGAGTATATGACTACAGCCTCTCACTGTCTTTGAATGAACCTGGAATTTTAATCTTTATCATAGTTTGTTAACGTAATGAATTATTTTGATGCTATTTTCTAACTTGAGAAGTAATCGATGACATAAATTATTTTAATGTCGTTTGTTATGGTTTCCTAACTTGAAGCTTCCATGCTAGTGACTTCAACAGCTTACTGGATTATAAGGTAGACACCTATTGTTAGTCTTTTTACTTGTTGGTTGTCATAAAAATCAACTAAAAATCATTTGCACACCTCTTTATTAGAAAATTTAAAAATACTAGCTTTGATTGAGGTTTTCCATCTGCACTTTTAACTAATAGGAAAAAAAAGACAAATTATAATAGTTGACTTTGGATTTTGTTTTAACTTCTTTTTCCATTTATATTTTTATGGTGATTTTTATATTCTATTTGAGTTTATAACAGTAGGAACTTGACACATGAACGTTTACTTTTTTGTGAGGCAAAGATTCCATTTCATTGAAACAGTAAAATGTAGGGAGATATCTGTTATTCAGCCAAAAAAAGTGTATCTGTTACCTTTATATTTTATTATACTTAGGTAGTATGCCTAGCATTTTTTATATCATTGGATTCATGTATTATGGAGCATTGCTTCTTTGTTTGTATAATCATCTCTAATAAGCTTGGCTTGATACAATTATAACATGGTCATATTGTAGAACTTTTAGAAGTCAACGTTGTCATTGTAACCTTGCCCAATCTACATCTGCTTCCCCCCCACCCTCAGTAGATTTCTTTGAGGTTTTGAATTGATTCTGGTATGTCTTCTTGTACACAGAAAACTCATGTTCAACAATTTTGGGTTACTGAAGATGCACGGAATATAGCTGCTGAGGCTAGGGACTTGAGTAAAAAACTTGTAAAATGTTGACATGGAAGTAATGATGTAGTTTCCTCAAATTCACTTGGTGTTGGAGGTGCATCGCAAAATGTGTGCAGTCTTAGGCAGTTCGAGGTAAGTCTTTGGATAATATGGTTCCAGTTACCATTTATTAATGATCTTGCTAAAACATTGTCCTGATTAGAGTTTCTTTACTTGATACTTGTTCCATGTCATTGTTCCTCTAAGATAATTTATTTTACTAAAAATAGATATTTATTTCAGAACAAAATAATCAATATCTTTCATAGCTTTTTTTTTTTTTTTTTTGGATAAATAATGAAAGTTTTATTGTAAAAATACTACTTCATGCAAAAAAAAAAAAAAAAAAAAAAAAAAAAAAAAGGCACTTATATTTGTATTGTGATTATTTGTAAAGGATATGTAGTTAATGGAAACTACTTCTGGGTTTCGTGTTCTGTAAACATAATATCAATGGGCACGAGATTTTACAATCAAAATTTCCCTATGGATTGCTTTGTTCTAATGCATTCATCTCTTTAGCATCCTAGTTAGTTAATGTGAAAAAAAAATTTGTGAAGAGGTGAATGTGGAAGAGTTTAATAAAACTCATCAATATTGTCATCCCAGTAGGCACATTGTTATGGTCATTTGTGTGGATCCTTAGAGGTGATAACCTTATGTTGAGCCGTTACTTTATTATGTCACCTTATGTATTTTTTTGGATAACTTTAGTGTGGAACAGATGGAAGAGGATAATAAAACTAGTCAGTTTTTCCAAATATTTTTGTTTTTGGCTATCCTATAAGTCAATAAATTTGTTGCCTCAATGTGCAGACACTAGGGACGATATATGTCTATTATGTTCAGCTGAAAGAAAATTTTAATTGATTTTGGGAGTTAATATCTAGTCCCAAGATAATGGAAGTTTCTAAGATTGCTAAATTTTCTCAAATCCTCTATTCTCTTCTGATATATGAAGCACTAATTTAATCCATTAATTGTATATCATTCATGCCAATTTTCCACTCTTCCCTCTCACTTTTCCTATGACATTTTCTAACTTTATACTTTAAATATATTCCATCTTGATATTCTGATATACGTAGTTTTCATGTGTTGATATCCTTGTGTTGGCTTTTAAGTATGGTGGGTCATATATATCATAAATTCACCACAGGTCAGTTATTTAATTATTATTTTCTTGGACGATTTGTGTTTTAATTCAATGCTGTAATTTAATTCCATAGTTTAATTTGTATATTGTGTTGGCATGCATAATCTTTTCTGATATGTGAAGTCATTTTCCGTTTTAGTGAAGTTACAAATTTTTTATTGAAACTGAAGGACCACTGGGCCGAATTGGTTTGAAGATAGAAGCTCTGCATTATTTTTATTTGTACTTCTGGTTCTTGAGCAAAAATGCAAAGAAATATAAATTATTAATTTAATACTGATTATGCTGTAAGAAACATCGATGTCTACCCTTATGTTGTAGTTTTATCTACTGCTGTTTGGTATGGTTTTTCAAAATATTGACAGGTAAGCCAGTTGGGTTAAAAAGTATTTGTGTGTGAGATCTTCTTCCTTTGCTCCTGGCATGAGCATAAATGAAGATGATGGCGTTTTTTCTCTCGCAACTACTTTAAACTTGGGAAGATATAATGCAAGGGGCAAATACTTCTATGTCCCTACAATACGTGCTGTCAGATTTCTCTCCTTGGTTTCTTTGGTTTGGTGTATGTACTTCTACAAAGCCTGATCTTTCTATTATGTCTCCCGATATGAATATTTCTTTTTGCTATACATTGGCGAAGGCTAATCAATTGTGAGTGCTCCACATCTAAAATTGTAGGATAGCCATATAGTTAGATATGCGGAATAGTTTACTTTATATATGTTCAACTCCCATTGCTTCATGAATGGCATTGGGGTGGTTTTGGATGGGTGACACCATATTGAATATGACCCATATGAAAGTTGTCTCACCTTCTATTCTTGCTGTTGTTGTTTCTCTCTATAAATTATAACATTTACTTAAAAACTAAAGCCCCCACTCCTTGTTTATCTTGTCTTAAATGAACTTTGTTTTATTTTATTTTCGATCAGTATGTTATTCAAACACCCTATGGGTCTTGACCCCATGATCTCACCCTCCAGAACTTATTATTTTTTCTCTCTTAAGATATGTATAAATTGTCAATATTTTCCCATTACCTTAATTAGAAACCTACAGATTTGTATTTTATAAACTAGTTATATAACTAATTAGAAAATAAAATTGAACAACCATGTGTAAACTATTATATTTACGTACCAATATCAAACAAAACCTCCAAATAAAATTACATGTAAAATGAAGGTTATAGTCTTTAAGGATTGAATATTGGAATGGCATATGAAAACGTTGTATCTTTGTTATATTAAAGCTCTGTTTGGTTTGCATTTGTGTTTGGAGCGTTGCGTCTGGCTTCTCTTTGTTTTTTTTTTTACCAACGCCTCTTGCACTATTCATGGGACATGAATAGTGCAAGTAGGCAAATGAACAGTAACTCGCGCGTAGACAGTAACTTTATCATTTTTTTTTTTTTTTTCAATTTTCAGCAAAATAAGCAATATCCAAACGCATACTTAGTTTTTTTTTTTTAAACAATGTGGGCAGTATAGTTGCATTTGATGTGGCATAGAAAATAATTTTTTATTGTTCCATTTGATATATCAGTTTTTTTAATCCAAGCGATAATAACAAGGACTAAATTGACACAACACTAAAAATGTTAAGGATTAAATTGACACAATTAAAATGTTAGGAACTAAATTGAAATTCAGTATAAAGGGTAAGGACTAACTTTATAATTTACCCTAATTTACCCTCTTGCATTGTTCATGAGATATGAATAGTGCAAGTAGGCAAATGAACAGTAACCCGTAAGTGAACAGTAATTTTATTATTATTTTTTTATTATTTTCAGTTTTCAGCAAAATAAGTGGTATCTAAACGCATACTTAGTTTTTTTTTTTTTTTTAAAAACAATGTGGGAAGTATAGTTGCATTTGATGTGACATAGAAAATAATTTTTTATTGTTCTATTTGATATATCAATTTTTTCAATCTAAGAGATAATAATGAGAACTAAATTAACATAATATTAAAAATGTTAAGGATCAAATTGGCACAATTAAAATATTAAGGACTAAATTAAAATTCGGTGTAAAGAGTAAGAACTAACTTTATAATTTATCCTAATTTAAAATTAACCTATTTACTTTATTTAGCATAAAATAATGTAACATCAATTATAAAAAAACTTAAAAAGAACATGGACAATTTAAATCTCAGATCGTACTCTCGTTATCAACTCTCCTGTTATTGGCCTGACTGGTTACCTTACCTGCCCCCTTATTATTCTTCAATTTTATTAGTCAAGGCAAAATATTAAAACAGAAAAAAGAATGAATTTAACTCTCACCACAAAACTCAAACCTAAAGTACGGTAAAAAATATTTGTGTGCGCAAAAAAAAAAAAAAAAGTATAATATTGTTTGAAAATTAAAAATTCGTATTTCCACTACTTTACACCAAAAATTAGTACAAGAAAGAACCCTCAGTTGTGACTTTGTGGCTTTCATTCAGTCAAAGCATTTATCACCAAAAACACCCACCTCTTCTACCTCCACCACAATCATCATCATCACCATCATTCTGCTTGAAACCAACTCCAATTTTGTTCTACCCTTTTTGCTCTGCGTGCATGGGTTGCTTCTCATTCTCATTCTTCTTCTTTATATACTGCGTTTTCCTTCCAATTCTGTCTTTCTCAGCCTCCATTTCCACGCACTCAATCAGCCCCGATTTCACGGCCTCACACTTCCAATTCAACGACACCGGAGGCGCTTTCTTACTCTCTCAAAATGGTACTTTCAAAGCCACAATTTATGCCAAACCACCCTCCTCAAAATATTACTTCTCTATCGTCCACAATGCCACCAACATCTTAATCTGGTCAGCCAACCGCAACACACCCATGTCAAACTCCGACAAGTTGTCGCTGACTGTCAACGGCCTCATAGTCACAAACCAAACTGGTCAACCACTCTGGGCAACCCCGCAATTCAATTCTGATATTTCTGCTATGCAGCTTTCAGAGACAGGAAATCTCGTTTTAGTTGATGCAGGAAACAATACGTTGTGGGAGAGTTTTGCTCATCCAACGGACACTATTGTCATGGGACAGAGAATTCCTATTGGAAAATCATTGCAAAGCGCTGTGATTTTCGACGAGGACATGTCGGTGGGTGATTATCGACTTGAAGTTACTGACAGGGATGTGGTGCTGCAATGGAATAAGATGAATTATTGGGAATTGTCCAAGGATCCAAAGGCTGTCAGGAACTCTAACAAGGCCGTATCGTTGATGGTGATGAATGGTACAGGTTTGTATTTGCTAGCAAGTGATAATTCCACGGTTGTTCAAGTAGCTTTGAATGATGGGTCATCAAGTTTTAGGAGTGGTAAGTTGAGTCCCGAAGGCAAATTTGTCATCGTCAGACCACCTCGGAGCCGGAGCGATAAATGGGAGACAGAATTTGCAGGACCATTGGAGGATTGTGATCTTCCTCTCAGTTGCAAAGAAATTGGATTGTGCAGAAGAAAGCCTCTGACTAAAAATTGTTCTTGTTTACCAGAATTCAGCTATCAAAACAATGGTGATTGCATGCCAGTGAATCGTTCGCTTTCTCTGCCTTCAGCTTGTACTGCAGCTAGAAATGGCAGTCAATTGAATTCCTCGATTTCCTATCTAAAATTCGGCCCTGGTATGGACTATTTTGCTGATAATTTCAAGGAACCCGTGAAAAATAACGTAACGTTGTCGGTTTGCCAAGATTTATGCTCTCAAAATTGTTCTTGTTTGGGCTTTTTCCATAATATTTCTTCTGGTTCTTGTTATCTTCTTGAAAACCATTTAGGTTCTTTCAATTTGGCAGACCACAATAATAAGGACCGTTTGGGTTATATTAAAGTTTTGGTTGGTTCTTCTAACATAAATCAGAAACAAAACTTATCAGTCGCTGCTTTGGTACTATTACCTTTAACAGGATTCTTAATACTAGTAGTGTTTGTAACCATTGCAATCCTTTGGTTAAGGAAAAAGCGGCTTTCTAAAACCAAAACTGTAAAACTAGGCCGGAGTAACTCGTCATCGTCTGCAGAGCTAGAGATGATCTCTATCCCAGGCTTACCGAGAAGGTTTGCTTATGAAGAGCTTGCAGCTGCTACTGAGAACTTCAGGACTCATATTGGTAGTGGTGGATTTGGTACTGTATACAGAGGTACTCTGTCAGACAAAACTGTTGTGGCGGTCAAGAAGATTACTAGTTTGGGAATCCAAGGGAAAAAAGAATTTTGTACTGAGGTTTCAATAATTGGGAACATCCACCATGTCAATTTGGTTAGATTGAAAGGTTTTTGCGCACAAGGGAGGCAGCGCTGTCTTGTTCTCGAGTACATGAACAGAGGTTCGTTGGGCAGTACACTCTTCGGTAATGGTCCTGTTCTAGAATGGCAAGAGAGATTGGAAATAGCCATTGGAACAGCAAGGGGGCTTGCTTACTTGCATGGTGGATGTGAGCACAGAATCATCCACTGCGATGTGAAGCCAGAAAACATTCTGTTGAACGACAATTTACAAGTGAAAATCTCAGATTTTGGGCTGTCGAAGCTGCTAAATCCTGAACAATCTTTTCTATTTACAACAATGAGAGGAACTCGAGGCTATCTTGCACCTGAGTGGATAATGAGTTCCACAATTTCCGACAAGGCTGATGTATACAGTTATGGGATGGTTTTACTAGAGATTGTGAGGGGAAGAAAAAATTGCTCAAAACAAACATGGAGCCATAGCACAAAAACTAGTAGCAGTGAAGGAAATGCCTCATCCTCATCCCCTTCTGTTTCGGAACACAGACTAATATATTTCCCTCTATTTGCGCTAGAAATGCATCAGCAGAGAAGGTACTTGGAACTGGCAGACCCAAGGTTAGAGGGACGTGTGACAAGTGAAGAGGTTGAGAAGCTAGTGCGGATTGCCTTGTGTTGTGTGCATGAAGATCCAGCGCTGCGGCCTTCTATGGCTCACGTTGTTGGCATGTTGGAAGGTGGGTTGTCTTTGGGTGAGCCAAGGTCCGAGTCACTAAATTTCTTGCGGTTCTATGGCCAGAGATTCATCGAGGAGTCAAGAATGGAAGGGTCCAATGAGCTGATGGACTTGGGGTTGTATCCAGATATAAATGCTACTTCTAATAGTGCTGCAGGTGTTTCATATAACCCAATGTCTTACATCTCTTCACAACAGCTTTCTGGCCCCAGGTAGTGCTCAAAGTTTCTGTACTAGTTATTAGGATATATTAGCTGAATAAGCATGTGAATGTGTTGAGAGTTTTGGCTGCAGGTTTCTGAACCTGCAGACTCTCTATGCTTGAATTGTATCAACCAATATTGCCTGCAATTCCGCTGCCCAATTTTAGATATGCAGGTTTTGGTTCTCTTGGCTTAGGCAGTAAAATTATTGTTAAATAGCATGGTAGAAGATTCCACCTTTGTGACTCTTCATGGTTGATCTTATTTGATTTTGATATGAAAAATTGGTATTATCATTAATACCTTGGAATCCTGGTATAATTTGAACAGTTCCAATTGCATCAACTAGTCCTCCATTTTTAACCAAAAGTAGTTAAATAATAAAGATAACAATTAATGCTGCTAGCAAACTTTCTTTCTCAAATATCAATGCATCAGTTCTTGCTCTACCTCCATTGGAACTTATTACAAAAATTTGGTGTCTCAGTGTAATTATGTAATATATATCAATACAGCACAAAGACAGTATTACTCTTCATGTTTTGCTCAATGTGAATTTCGACCGCAATTTGGCCGATGTGCTTGAAATCCTAGAGCATTCTGTTCTGTTATTTGAAATGATCAAACTTGGCCAAATCTGCTTTGGCTATAGGTGGTGACTTGCAATTCTTAGCATGTTAAACCAACATCTACCGAATCAAGGTTTTTTCGTTACGGACCAAATTAAAAATGAACCAAAATTATTTGGTCAATCAAAAATAAGATATATACTAAAATTTAGGATTAACAAAGTTGGCATCTTTTACTAGAAAAAAAAATCTATTTAGAATTAACAAAAGGAAAGGATTTAGCTCCAATCACCAATAGGAGGATGGCATTTGTTATTGTTATGTGCAATGCACATGATCACTTAATTATTTGGGTTAAGTGAGTGACAAAGACAAATATTATCTTCCTATTGGTGTTTAGAGTCAAATTTTGTCCTTAAAAAATGGCAGAATTTTTCTCACAGCTAGTTTGGTGGCAGGTTCCTCCAACCCACTACATAGCAACTCAACAAATCATCCACGTATACTTTTAGTTACATGACCTATTTAATATAGTCAAGTGACAAATTTAATTATTTAATTAAAATGTGATTTAATATACATTGATGGTTTTTTAAACCATCACATCTATATCTATATATATTACTAAAAGCTGAAGCGTGGCATTTATTGCTGCTGAGCTCCTGTTGCACCACCTCATCGCCACATCATTTGCCACATAATTATTATTTATTATTTATTCCAATTTTTTTTACAATATATATATATATATAGATTATTGACTTTACATATTCATCTTTGTCGGTTTTAACATCAATATATATTTCTTTTTTATTTCCAATTTTCCTATAACTTTTTTTTACATTCACTTATTTTTTAAATATTTACACTTTCTTCAATATTTCTTCTTCCCTTACCTTTTTATCTCCCCACTACCCTCTACTTTAATATTGCTCTTTCCCTTCATCTTCATTTATTTGTCTCTTCTTATCTATTTCCTCTTACTATAAATTTGTCACTCTTTTCCATTCTTTGCTTAGTTTTCTCTCACAAAAAGGTTCTCTCTCTCTCTCTCTCTCTCTCTCTCTCTCTCTCTCTCTCTCTCTCAATGTTTTGGTGGATTTTTATTTTTTATTGCATCTCCGCTTTAGATTGATAAATTTTTGTGTTTTTAAGAACTGTAATTTAGGTTGATACGATTTAATTTTGTGTTTTAAGTTATTATTATTATTATTTTGCTCTTTAATTGGTAAATTTTATCTAATTTACTTATAAAAGATTACAGATAGTAGATAAAAATAAAATAATATTCTATTACATAGCATAATTTGCATAATTTAGTGTTTATTGTTATATCTTTCAATTTTTCTTATTTTTTTCTTCTTTTCTATTTTACTCAATATTAAAATTCAACCACATCCTCCTTATCATTAAATTATTTATATTTTCTCTCTCTTTTTGTTTTAAAAAAAAATGTAATATTTTACTTAAATTCAAAAAAAAGAAAATTGTGCTCATCAAATTGTACTCATTTTTTTTTAACATTTACACTTTTTCCAATCTTTCTCCTTCTCTTTACCTCTTCATCTCCCAAACATTCTACCTTGATATCACTCTTCCTCTTTTCTTTTATCTTCCTTTATTTTGTTTCTTTTTATTATCATCCTCTTAGTATAAATTTGTTATTCACTCTTCCATTCTTTACATAATTTTCTCTCTAAAAAAAGTGGTTATTTCCCACTCTTTCTCCCTAAATTTTTTGGTGGATTTTTACTTTATTTTTCTCACATCTCTATTTTAGCTTGATAAAGTTTTGTATTCTTTAGAACTCTATTTTAGTTGATGGGATTTAGTTTTGTGTTTTAAGTTTTTTCATTTTTTTATGAAATGATTGTTAAATATTATCATATTGCATTATAAATAATTAAAAAAAGTATATAAGAATGTACTATTATTATATTACATAGAATTGTTTGGATAAGTTAGTGTTTTTTGTTATGTATTTTATTTTTATTTTTTTCTCATATCATTTTATTTAACATTTAAATTCAACCGCATCCCCCATATATATCATTAAATTATTTATATTTCCACTCCTTTTTTATTTTAAAAAAATTAAAATATAATATTTTGCCTAAATTAAAATAAATAAAATTGTCCACATTAAGTGGAGTAATGCTAGGGAAACACTCATTCTCACACCCAGTGCATCAAAGGAAGAATGAAATACAAAAAAAAAAAAAAAAATCAAGTTAAAACACTAAATTAAAAAAAAAAAAAAACTAATAATGCATATTTAATGTCATAGAATCATCATCAAATTTTGGAAAACAATAGGTTGTCAATGGAGAGAGAGAGAGAGAGAGATGGTATAGAAAAAAATCAATACAAAGTAATAAAGGGTAGATAAAGAAAAAAAAACCAAACGTCAATCAGTAATCATTGATTGGAAAACAAAGAGGTTGTAAGGAGAAGTAAAAAAATAAAATAGAGATTACCGTGTGGAGAACATTAAAAACTTTACAGTGTAGTAACATAAATCGTTAAATTCACTTAAAAAATTAAATCAACAGTCAACAATTAAATACAATCATTTTACTAAGTTTAAATTTAAAACTAATCAAACTCTAACTATGGAAACCATATTAATCATAACTAAAAAGGAAATGTTATCTGATAGTAGTAGAAATTACATAAGAAATAAAGTTAGAAAATTTAAAAATCCATTTTTTGACATTTCATTTAACCTTATTTATAATAGAATGGATTAGGTACCCCATTCCCAATAAGAATGACCTGGTCCATAGGTTGAGTGAGACTGTAGTGTTTTCCAAGTTTGATATGAAATCTGGGTTCTGGCAAATCCAGATTAATGAGAAGGATAGGTACAAAACTGCTTTTACCACTCCTTTTGGTCATTACGAGTGGAATGTGATGCCTTTTAGTCTTAAAAATGCTCCTAGTGAATTCCAAAACATCATGAATGATATTTTCAACTGCTTCAGTCACTTCACCATTGTTTATATTGATGATGTTCTTGTTTACTCCAGCTCTATTGATGAACACTGGAAACATTTGTATTCGTTTCTAGAAACTATCAAAAGAAATGGTCTTGTTGTCTCTGCTAAGAAAATTAAACTGTTTCAAACAAAAGTTCGTTTCCTTGGCTATGACATCTCTGAAGGACAAATTCGTCCTATTGATAGAGCTATTCAATTTGCTGAAAAATTTCCTGATGTTATCACTGATAAAACCCAGCTCCAAAGATTTCTGGGGTCATTGAATTATGTTGCTGATTTCTACAAAGATATGAGAAAACAATGTAAACCTCTTTTTGATCGGTTAAAGAGTAATCCTCCATCCTGGTCTGATGTTCATACATCCCTTGTTAAACAAATCAAATCTCATGTTAAGACATTGCCCTGTCTTGGTATTCCCACTGTTGATGCGTTCAAAATTGTTGAAACCGATGCCTCTGACATTGGTTATGGTGGTATTCTAAAACAAAGAGTTTCCCCTGAGTCATCTGAACAAATTGTCCGTTTCTATTCTGGGATTTGGAATAATGCACAGCTAAACTATAGTACTATTAAAAAGGAGATTTTATCTATAGTATTATGCATTTCAAAATTTCAAAGTGATTTGTTAAACCAAAAGTTTTTATTACGTATTGATTGCAAAAGTGCTAAATATGTTATTGAAAAAGATGTTGAAAATATTGCTTCAAAACATATTTTTGCCATATGGCAAGCTATTTTAAGTGTTTTTGATTTTGATATTGAATATATTAAAGGATCTCAAAACTCCATCCCTGATTTCCTTACCCGTGAATTTTTGGTCGAAAGACAAGACACCTGCCACTGATAACCCAGTTGTTAAACCTATTTCCTCTATGAACCCAGTTAGTAAACCTGTTTCCTCTATGGACATTGTTAACCGTTTTACCCCACTAGGTACTATTCCCAAGCCCAACTATTCTTCTGTTCTTGCCTCATCATATGATCCTTATGCAATAACTCCTGTTAACCGACCAATCAAAACTGTTTATCCCAAAAACCCTAATGTTCCCCAATATGCCAAAAAACAATATTTCCAAAGCCTGTTTTATATTGAACCCAACAGAGCCTCCATTTCTGATCCCCTCACACTTGCTAGAAGCTATTTTCCTCCACTATTTCATTGGGTTCCTGAGCATAGAGAAAAGAAGTTACAGTACTATTCTGGTCTCTTGAGTCATGAAAAGTCTATTATTATTAAAACCATTAATGACAGAGTTGATACCTCCAAAATCATCTACCATGGTGTTTACATTGTTAATGTTATTACTGAAGAACAGTGGGGTCCTTCTCCTAGTTTTACCAAAACAATGCCCGGATCCCCCATCCCCTATTCTTACTATGATTACATCACTGCTTGGACAAGATTTATGCTTTACCAAAATGAAGACATGTCTCATTCTTGGTTTGTTAACTTTGATAGCAATTTCCATGGCTCCCTGCCTCTTTGGTTCAACCGTTGGTGGACTCAATTTGGCCCCATTAATGATATACTTCCTGAACCATTGCTTGAGGCTTTTGAATGTTTCAAGAAGTTCTATAAAGTTGATGCTCATGGTGCCAAGTTCCCTCCTTTACTCCATTTTGTTAAACGATATAAAATATCCTGGATTTTAAAATGGCAGTATGAAAAAGAAGGTGATGTGCTCCAAAGAAATTGGTATGTGAAATGGTGGGGTAAATTCCGTCATACCCCGAGGATTATTGCTAGTGTTTCCAAAGAATCTTCTTCTGTTGCTGCTCTCCCCATTGCTAATTGTTCACTTAGTCGATCCCCTGTCACTACTGTTGCATCTGCTTCCTCTTCCAAATCTGCTATGCCTAAACCCAATAAAGTGAGTTCCCCTTTGGATGATATCCGCAAGGACCCTGAAGCACTGAATGCTCTTATTGAAATGTTAAAAAAGGAAAAGGCTGATTTAGATGATGAGCGATCTTCTGAAGCCTCTGTTGCAAAAGATCCTTACTACCCCTACAATGAGGAGTAGTTTGGTCATGATGAAGATGAAGCTGATGATTTAGCAAAAGATTGATTGTTTCACCCTATTTGCCAGGCCAGCACAAACGGCCAAGATGCTATTGTTATTTCCTATGAATACTGATGATTGATTGATTCACCATATTTGCCAGGCCAGCACAAACGGCCAAGATGCAACTGTTCTTTACTACTGTTCTTTACCATGCTAAAGTACTCATGCTGCTGAAAAAAGGAGATTCCTTATGTTTCCAAGACTGCTTTCAAGTATTCCAAGACCACTTTTACTGTGCTTTGGTCAAAGAATATTTTGAACACTATTTGCTTTTACTGTTCATGTGTTACTGTTTATCCAGTTTGCCTATTTAAGGGGGGTTGTCCCTTATGTTAAACACAGAACTTCTTCTTAGAATTTCTCTGAGAACTTATTAGAACTTCCTCTAGAGAGAGTTTACCTTCCTTGAGAGAGTTCTCCTATTATCTTGTTGACTACAACCCTTGTTGACTATTACCTTGTTCATACAAACCTTGTAACTAGGACTAGTTCAAGCTTTGTAACTGTTAACCTCCACTGTTGAGATCTTGTATTGACTATTACTACTGTAAGTGTTTACCTACTTTCAATAAAAAAGTATTTTCAGTTAATGTTCATTATATTATTTGTTGCTACCCGCCACCTTGGACGGATTACCGCCATACTGGACGGTTCTAAATTGCTTTCATTAATTGCTCTTATTTACTTTGAATTATTTTGATATATACTGCTTGGCTGGTTCTACCGCCTTATTATTGTTCTAACTTTGCTATTCTCATTTACTTTGCTCTTCTCATTTACTTTCACAATATTATTACTGTGCTTCTGTCTCTTCCTTTCATCTGTGTGTCCCCTTCCCACTTTATGGTATTAGAGCCACTCTTTTCTGGCCGGTGATAGTGTGTGTTGTGTTCTTTGCCTCTTGTCCGTATCCGTCCGAACCTTTGGTGCTTAGTTGTTGTGTTCCCTTCTTGCCGTCGTTGGCGCCACCCTAGGTGTAAAGTGAATTCCCAGAACCTGACTGTAAGGCCCGTTTGAGCCAGGAGGGCGTGTAGGGCATGTGTGTGGTATAGGGTTGCTTAGGGTATGTGTTACGAAATGCAACGGTTGTGAGAAAAACATGATAATTGAGTGTTAAAACTAGGATAATATGGATAAGTTGTGGAGATCCAACTCATCTGTCAGCTCCAGGACTGGTTGTCCTCCTGATATTGTGAATAGAGAAGATTACACTGTTGAACAAACATTTTCTACAGTTTATTCTTGTTTGTTTTCTAAAAATGTTAATGATGAAAAAGATGACACTAAATTTGTTTGTCTATCTGATTCTCCTCTTGTTAAGAAATCTGTTTACCAAAATCAATTGAGAATGTTGACTGTTCTGAATGAAAATTTTAAAGTTGATATGGCTCCATTGTTTGATGAATTCATGCTTTCTAAGAACAGACCTAAAAGAAAATATTACCAAAATAATTTTGCTCAGTCTGAGAAAAATCGTGTTAGACGAAAATGGTTAGAAAAAATGAATCAATTGAAAAGACATATTTTGTTCTTTGATTTCCTTGAAAATTATTATGTTTCAAAAGATGAAATTTCAAAAAATCATTTGAATGAGATAAAGAAATTTAATTTTGTTAAAGATGACAAAATCATTGTCAGATCTAGTCATCCACCTCTTGAGACTATTTTGGTGACTACTGACAAAATTGATGTTAAAACTACTCCTTTCAAAATTACTGATGATCAAACTCCTGTTGAACAAAACAATGTTGCTAATGAATCTTTGCATGTTATTGGTCAACAACTTGACTGTATTGAAGAAAGAATTGTTGAAAAACCTGCTTCTGTTCAAAAACCTGTTTCTGTCATTATGGAGTTATAGTCTATAATTTTACGTATCCAAAAAAGTGGAATATATAGATTTTCTTAAAGGTATGTGTAAAAATTCACTATATATGTCTGTGTGTGTGAGTGTGTATAAAGGTAAACAGATAAAAGGTATATTTAAGGTTTTTATTAACTTAAAAACTATTGAAAAAACAATGGTTATTAACTAAAATTATAATATTAATAAAATATTTAATGAGACCATCCTAAAAAAATTATCACTCGCAACACGCGGGTATGCGACTAGTGTTAAGTTAAAAGAGATTTCTCCAATCCGGTTTGGAGGATAACATTCTCTGCAACAAAACATAAACAAAATAAAAGAAATAAAATTTTCTTGATACATTTTAACTCAATCATTTATGATATATCCAAATGAAAATCAACCTTCTTTTAAATCCTGAAAATAATTTATGATTGATTTTGTACTAAATTTCACAACAATTTCACTTTCAATATACAAAATCAAATATTCCGTTAGAATATCATCTTCCATTTTGTTGCAAAATTTTTGTTAGGATTTGAATATCTAGATTTATATTGGCAAACACAAAAATAAAAATCTTGTCTTGTTATAGTCTTTAGAGTCTATGGTAATTTCTAGACAAGTGCTCAAGCTTTTGGTATTTAGTGTGCAAGAACATGAATTCAATTGTTTCAAGGTATTCAGGAATTAACAATTTTGATAGATTTAAAGTTCCCGCATACTAGTCATCAAAAGTGCTAGATCTAAACCTTCAAGTGTGATCTTGAAGTCATGAACTGGAGGTCTACGTTGAAGAAAACCTTCAAGGGTGGTCTTGGAGTCGTGGATTGGAGGTTCACGTTTGAAACACATTCATATCAGAGACTTCTATGGATCCCCATGCTCAATTGGGTAACTATAATTAAGTTTACGAAAAATAAGGTTATTCAATTTGTGAACTTCTATTTGATTGTGGGTTTGTTCATTATGGGAATGGTTGCCTCAAGTTATGTGAACTTCTATTTGATAGTGGATTTGTTCATTATGGGAATGGTTGCCTCAAGTTATGAAACTATTTTGTTTCATTGGTATCCTAGATCATTATATCTTGTCTCATTTATATTTCCGCACTTGCATGATATTGATAATTGTTTATTTAACCTAAGGCTTCCATAATTAACCAAATTATGAAGTTGACCTTAAAACCGGTTAAATACAATGTTTTGATAGGGGTCTAAACCCTACAATCTGTTTTGATAATATTCATGTTTGAAAAATACTCATTTCATTGGGGTTATAAAATGAACTAAGTCATTCATAAATAGCTCGTTCTTAGTTCGAAGAAAAGCTTGTTCACATTTGTTTGTTTATAAATAAGCCAAGTTTGATCCTTAGTTTTAGGCTTATTTAATAAATGAGGCAAGCCCAAGCAAAAAAAAAAACAAAAGAATCACAAAAATGCTTGTGAAAATACAAAACATTTAAGGGCTTGGTAATAAGTTTGATATGGGTTTGACGAATAAACTAATACCTTACTAATTAAGCCTTTAGTCAATTGGGAGTTAGGGCCACTTGTCCAAACCAAAACTAAATGGCTTTAAGCTTTGATATGTTATGGATGCTAGTTACCTTTGGGTTTACAAGAGTTATATCCCAGCGCAATGGTTACTCCACAAGTATAAATGCTTGTAGGGTGTAGGAGATAAGGGTTGGGATTTAAGTCTCCAAGAGGGAGTTTCACACACATATATACTTAGATTATGTTAGAGTAGAATTTATATCTTGTAAAAAAAAAATTAAAAAAAAAAACTACTCACATGTCATAAATAAAGCTAGCTTAAATTTGACACATTAGCATTAATCATCTCATTCTTTGTAAAAATAAGTATAACAATAGGTGTGAGTTAATACTTAATAGGAAGAATATATATATATATATATATATATATTAAAAGGATGGAAATAAAACTATGACATGGTCATTGATCAATATCAATATATATATATATATATATATATATATAAAAGCAGAGATCTCATGTGAGAGTACACGAGGTCATGCCACGTGGCACTCTAATGTTGCGTTTAGCATTTTTTACCTCTTTTCATTAAGTTTTTTTTTACTGTTACTCAATAGATCGTAGTAACTTATTTTTACTATATTATAAATTTAGAATTTTTTACCTCTTTTTATTAAGTATTTTTTATTGTTACCCAATAAACCATAATAACTCCTTTTTACTATTATATCAAATATGAGCCATTCTTGACAATTACACCAATTAAACCAAAAGTTATTCAATACAAAATGGACAACCTTTTAAAACTAAATCAAACCTTATGAAAAAATCAAGCCTAGTTATTACCTTTCATATTATGATCAAAGTTTGACCATTCTCATGTGTAAATCAAAGCAAAAACTCTTACCCTCTTACAAACTCTCTTCTTCCTTCCCCCCGCAAGGGCGGATAGAAGAGGGGGGTCCTCCCCTGAACTTCCAAATTTTTTCACTGCTAATATAGTACATCTATCATGATGCCCTCCTTGACAAAAGAAGACACTAGGCATAGTTGTGCACTAAGTGAGGGTTTGGATAGTGGGTTTAGTTGCGTTACATTTTGCCCCTGCGTTTTCAGTTTTTTTTTTTTTTTTTTTTTCTTGCCGCATTGTTTGACTTTTGAGGGACAAAAATTACTGTGCATGAACAGTGTGACACTGTTCACGCACTGTTCATACATTAAAAAATATTAAAAATGGGTCCCACGATACTATTTATACATTTAAAAATTATTTTGCTACAGTGTTTTCAGCAACAATCAGTTTTCAACAACTTTTAGCAATAATAAGCTGTATCTAAACAGACCCTAAATGCAAATTCTACTGCAATAGGAAATCATGTGGTAGACCCACCTAATAATGATTTGAAAAAAAAAAAAAAAAAAAAAAGATACTACAGCAAAATGAAATAGGAATCACACAACATCATCCTACTGCCATAAGGAAATAGGAAATCATATGGGAATGGGACCCACCTAATAATGATTAAAAAAAAAGATCCTACAGCAAAACGAAATGGGAAAAATATATTCAAGACTATTGAGTGTGAACAAATCATGCAGCGGTTTCAAAATATGAAAAATCATCGAGGGCAATTGAGTAAATTAAGCTAGATGTGAAAAGATAAATTAAAGTTTAGATTTTATGTTAGATTCTATATGACAATTACATTAGCATATAGTTGTTTATTTATTTTTTTATTAATATTGATTAATTTTTTTAGATTAGTTTTTTACTTTTAATCTTGTCCCCCCTGACCTAAATTCCTGGCCCCGCCACTGCCCCCACATATAGATGATACTTCTAGAAAATCTCATTCTCATGAAATAATATCTCCATTTTTCCCCAATTTCAATTCAAAATGCTTTTGTTTATTAATAATGTTCTATGCAATCTATGCAGACAAATTCTCTGTCATCGACCAGTGCAACAAAAATATATATATAAATCTTGAGATCTCTAAGATTATTGAAATAATTGACAAGTGCATATTTCTAAAATTTATAATAACAAAAAGTCTAATAAATAGCATATACTATCTTACAAAATACCATTAACTTAATATTTTCTTTAAAAAAATTCAATGATAGGAATGGTAAAAAACATGATCCTATACAAAAAAATACCAAAAATACATGCAAAACAATTTTCATATGAGCATTTATCTTTAAATATTATGAAGAAATAGTAAAGATAAAATGTATTGAATGAGATCCTACGAAACAGGTTTGTTAACCATTTCAAATTTTGCTCATCATTTATGTAAAAAAAGAATAATACATCATATTATTTATATTAAAAAAATAATACATATTAATTTCAAAGTTCATTGTAAGATGTGAACTGCTAGGGTATTGCAATAATAAGTAACATTGATATAACAATGGGTTGGTATTACATTTTGTGCGTACTTTGTGAAAGGAATGGCAAACCACAAGCAGCATTATTTTGATGTGCAAAATGTGAAACAAGAACAAATCTTTCTATTCCAAAGTTAGAGGCACTCACATTAATTATATACTCTCCAAAAATTTATAATATATTTATCTCACTCTAATTACCACACACACAATTGCAAACTACTTCAGATACAGGATTCAAATTGAAATTTTTGATGCAACTGACAAAACAAATTTTGTGATATTTGATCGAGATGCTGAGAAAATCCTAAATAAATCTACAAGAGATCTTGCTGAAAAATAAAATGAGGTACAATTTATTTAAATTATTGTAAAACTATTAATATTAGAGACCGAATCCCACGTGATTTGAAAAAAAAAATTAGGAAAAACATGGATTTTCCTACTTCATTTGAATGAATTCAATCTAAAAGAAGGTTTTGAAAATTACATAGTTGCTAAAATTTTTTATGCATCTTCAAATGACAAAAAGGTATGAAAGAAGAATATATATATATAGAATCCAATATGCTATAGTAATTTTTTTTGCTGCACTATTCCAAAATTAACAAAAATAAAAAATAAAAACATTTACAAAAAATTGTCACATCATTGAAATTTAATATAAATGCAAATGCCTATGAAAAATCTTAATGAAAAAGTCCAAACTTTGTTAGATCCAATCAAGAATCTTTCGGTGTCAATTTATTAGTGATTAACACAAATGATATAATAAAAGGAAAAAGTGATGAAAACTCAAAAATTGAACAAATATGGACAGGCTAAACTTCAAACATTGAAGATGGAGAAACTAATGATAATAACAAGCGTCACCATACCGCAATAACAAAGCATTGAAGAAACACGAAAAAAAAAAAAAAAAAAAAAAAAAAAAAAAAAAAAAAAAAAAAAAAAAAAACAAACAAACAAACAAACAAACATAATGAAGCTTTTTATTACACCACATAATAAAAATCAATAATATAGAATGAATTAATATGCTTTTATCAACTTTTATTATACAATATTACTCCAAAGTTGTTTTAATTATTGCTCATTATTTGAACAAAATAATTATAATAGATATATATTTGTAATTTATAATTGTTACTTTTTATGATGAATTCATTACTAACAAAGTTTTATAATGAATATGCTATAATATATATATTGTAGGGTAAGGATTTGTTGGGCCTGGTACCAACTGTGCGTTGTGAGCCCAACAATTGCCCAACAATAAATTTGTAGAGAGTGGGTTAAACAGCAGGGCTGGGTGATGTTTTAGCAACGATTCAAGTAGGCTGATATATGAAAAGAAAACGAAAGTAAACCGGTGTTTTATAGATTGATCTCTTTGGTCCGAAGAGGCCTTATATTTGAAAGCTTTTCTTTTTACTTGTACAGAAAAAAATCCCCCCTCTCAGTGAGGCTTGCTATCCTTATATAGATCCTCTTTTCTCATCCTCACCGCACACTTGTCTCTCATCTAGGCGTCCACTTGAGTACTGGTCACATCAGCCGTTTGCTTTAGCCTGCAGTGAGTGGTGGTAGGTGAAGATTCACTGTTCAGGTGTCTTCTCCACATAAATGCGGCCAGAAAAGTTGCTGCAGTGCATTAAATGTGGCGGTGGCAGCTTTATTGGCAGGATATTTCATGATAGCTCCGCAGTTGGGCAAACTCGGGGGCGTGGCTCTCGCACGAAGATCTTCAGCATAGCTCCTTGGTCAAGTTCTGGGCAGGCCCGTTGGAGTTGGTCTCTTCGGCCCGAAAAGGTTGCCTTCGGACGGATCATTTACCCCTCATGGGCCGTATTCTTGCCAGGATGGCCAAACATTGATGTCTTTATTATCTTCGGACAAGGAACCTTGTCTGGATTGGGCCTCTGGCCCAACATATGACGCTGGGCTTTCTTACCCACAATAGCCCCTCAAAATTTCACTTTTTACCTCGCATCCGAAGAGAAAAAGTGGGGTTTTGACTTTGACAAATGTGGGGACAGAACTTTGACTCCGCGCGTGTGCGCGCGTGAGTTTGGGCGCCTTCTTTATAACCGCTGCTGTCGCGCCGTTTCCGAGGCGTCATTAATTACTCCAGGCGGCGTCTTGTCCCTGAAATCTAGCGGTCCATTTCAAATCAACGGACGAGATTTTCCTCGAAATTTTTGGGCGGGCGAAGTTTCACCACTTCACCTGCCACTATATAAAGTTCCAGATGGGATTGTCTTCTAACTTTGCAAACTTCAGAACTCCCGGCGAACTCAAGCGCTCAGACTCTCAAAGCCCTTCCTGCAATCCGCCTCAACCAGTTCCAGAATCCGCCACGATCTCCCATCGAGACTGAAGCTCATCCGCCGATTCCATTCTTCGTAAGTTCTCTCCCCGAGATTTTCGTATAACATTGAGATTGCCTCTTCGGCCCGCGGTAGCTTGTCCCAGTCGCCGTTTCGCGTTCCCCTTCCTCTGACTTTGCTAACCATGGGTAGATTTGAGTATCTAGTGAACAGCCCCTCCCAGATAGAAGAGTTTAGGGCGACATATCGCATCCCCCAGGAAGTGGGTTTAAGGTATTGCTCCACAGAGGGGTTGCTACTGGACAGGGAAGAGGGCGAGGTCATTATCCCCATTATCGCCTTCTTGGAGGGGGGAATGACCATTCCCATGGGTCCAGTCACCAGAAATTACCTTACCGCCCATAGGCTTAGTCCTGACCAATGTGCACCCAATACCTTTAGAATCTTAGGTGCAGTCGATGACCTAAACCGTCACTTAGGCTTGGGGTTAACCTGGCACGACGTGGTACATATGTACGAGTGTCATACCAAAAAAGGGGCGGGGTACTATTTAAAGTCCCGATCCGACGTCGTCAGGCTCCTGTCCGGCCTTCCCAAGTCTAACAAAGGGATGAAGGACGATTATCTGATCGTCTCGGGTGCCTGGCATGATGGGGTTCATTGCCCAACCACGCCAGGAACGCCAGGTGGGACATTCCCCCTCGAGCTTTACTTCTTCATTTACTTTTAGCTATTCGGTCCCCCTCTTCGTCATATTGCAACCCACTGACAACTCTTTCGTTATGTTTTCAGACAAAAGGCACGTGGCTCCTCGGCTGAGTCTGACGAACACTGCGGCATTGAATTATCTTCTTCGGTCGGAGATTTTTGCGAGCGAAGACGGACAGCTTAGGTCTGTTCCTCTCATCCTTGGTTACACCCCGAAGACTGAACTTCAGCCGAGAGGGAACGCAATCACACTCGGGGATCATCGGATAAATCGCATTGACGTGGCAAGGAAGCACTTTTTGGCGCCCTTCGACCTCGCCCCAGTGCCGCATCCTAACCCGCAAGCCATACCGGTGCTTGCTCAGCCCTTTCGACAAGTCCCTCTTCAACCGGCCACAGAGGAGGAAAGAGTTTCTTCTACTCCCTCGCTCGACCAGCAAATCGATCAGTTTAAGTTCGAGGAAGAGTCCTCTGGGGAAGTAAAAATTCTGTCGGTCGAAGAGGTATTCGACAGGCATTCGGCTGCTCCATTCCTGAACCTAGCCGCGCCGGACGACTCTACAGACGAAGACATGCTGAGCTTGGGCCAGCTAATGAAGAACAGAAAATCAAACGCTCCAGCCGAGGGTACTGGCACATCCCAGCCCCAGGCGAACCTTCCACCACCACCACCTCCTCCTCAGGCCCCGAAAGATCTGGGACTCAAAGCACTGCCCGATCTGAAGAAGAAAAGGGTGGTGACGGAGGTGACTGATGTGGAGGAGGGGGAAGTGGTCCCTCCGAAGGGCCGCAAGCAGCAGAAGAAGACCCATGATACAAGAAATAAGCGGGCTTCTTCTACTGAGAGCAAAGAGGAGAATGTGGCTGCTGACGTGCGACGGGGGGTCCAGGTGTGGTCCCCAAAGCTTACTTTGGATGGTGCGGCCATCCCTCTTGACGCCTCAATCAGAAACTATTCTGGGGGGAAGGCCGGGTACGTTGCTGAAGCGCTCGAGAAGCCCCTCCTCCTTCCGAGGGATATGGAGTCTTATCGGCGTTTCAGCGAGAAAGAACTCTTTTTGTCCCTCAAACGGGATTTAGGCATGGTAAGACAACTGATGCTTTTTCGCAATTATCTTGAAGTCCTCGTGCATGTACATTTTTATGTAACCGTCTTTTGGTCGTCATGCAGCTTGCTCAACAAATCTACGTGGCTGAAGAGTGGGTTCAGAGGAAGGAGGTTGACGTGCAAGCTGAGATCCGGTCCAAGGAGGACGTTGAGAAGGCACTGGGCAAGGCAAAGGATGAAAGCGCCCGCATCTCCGACCAGCTGAAGGAGGAGGTGAAAGCGAGAAAAAATGTAGAGGCGGGCCTCAAAAACGCAGAGAAGCAAGCCGAAGATCAGCGCAAGAAGCTGCTCGCGGCCGAAACCAACCTGGAGACGGAGAGGGTGATGGTAAAAGAGCTTCGGCTTGAGCTGGAACAAGCCAGGGACGCTGCTAAATTGGCCAAGGAGGACGCGCAATTGGCCAGGGAAGCAGTTGAGGCTGAGAAGAAAGCCGCCTACATGCTGGGGGTGCAGGAGACCCAGGTAAGGCTGACCGAAGAGTTTGCGAAGGTCTGCAGGGACTACTGCGACATCACCTGGAGCAAGTGCCTCGATGCGGCCGGAGTCCCTGCAGAGTCAGCTTTAAGGCAGCCAGGGAGCATCTATTACGATCCGGATCTATGCGATGCTCCTGAAGCCTCGGAAGCACCCTTGGCAGATCAGAATCCCCCAGCGCCAGCCGAGACGAGTCAAAACCCTCTTCAGACCGGAGATGCGGGCGATTTGCCAAAGACCAACCCAGAGCCCCAAGATAAAGCCTAGGACCCCCATATAGCGTAGTTGCTTAAATATGTATTTTTTGCCCTTTGTGTATGGAAATTATCTTTTAATGAAACAAGCGGTTTATTTTCGTTACTTGTTGCCTGCGGAGTATTTATCATATTGCACTATTGCGGCTAATAAAGACAGTTCAGTGATTAAGAATGAAACATAAGTATGGTAACCTTCCATGCATTGCTAAGGCAAATAATTATGGTAATAACTACTGACGTAATGCGGCTTAAGTCCACATATTTCCCCAAACACTAAATTAGACTGATAACGTAAAGGAGCGCCAACTAACCCAAATCATCTGGTCCGAGGACTACAGGCATGATTGAATTTAAGTTTAAACACTTGAAGGAGTTCGTAACGGAGTGTTAACTAACCCAAATCATCTAGTCCGAGGACTACAGGCATGATTGAATTTAAGTTTAAACACTTGAAAGAGTTCGTAACGGAGTGTTAACTAACCCAAATCATCTGGTCCGAGGACTACAGGCATGATTGAATTTAAGTTTAAACACTTGAAAGAGTTCGTAACGGAGTGTTAACTAACCCAAATCATCTGGTCCGAGGACTACAGGCATGATTGAATTTAAGTTTAAACACTTGAAAAAGTTCGTAACGGAGTGTTAACTAACCCAAATCATCTGGTCCGAGGACTACAGGCATGATTGAATTTAAGTTTAAACACTTGAAAGAGATCGTAACGGAGTGTTAACTAACCCAAATCATCTGGTCCGAGGACTACAGGCATGATTGAATTTAAGTTTAAACACTTGAAAGAGATCGTAACGGAGTGTTAACTAACCCAAATCATCTGGTCCGAGGACTACAGGCATGATTGAATTTAAGTTTAAACACTTGAAAGAGATCGTAACGGAGTGTTAACTAACCCAAATCATCTGGTCCGAGGACTACAGGCATGATTGAATTTAAGTTTAAACACTTGTAAGGAAAAGTAAAGGAGTGTTAACTAACCCACATCATCTGGTCCGAGGACTACAGGCATGATGGGATTTAAGTTTAAACACTTGAGAAACACTAAAGGAGTGTTAACTAACCCACATCATCTGGTCCGAGGACTACAGGCATGATGGGATTTAAGTTTAAACACTTGTAAAACACTAGTGTAACAAAAGAACAATCATGACTTGAAAGAAGAATTCTTTTAATAGTAGTACCTCTTGAGGTTATTTACATTCCATGGTCGGGGCACTACGTGATTATCCAGGTCTTCCAGGAAGTATGCTCCAATGCCGGCCCTCGAAGTGATACGATAAGGACCTTCCCAGTTCGGCCCCAGTTTTCCCCATGCTGGGTTCTTTGCATTACCTACCACCTTCCTTAGGACCAGATCACCAGGCTCGAGGGGTCTCGACCTCACATTGATGTCATAGCCCTGTTTCAGCTTCTGCTGGTAGTGCGCCAACCGGACCATTGCGTTTTCCCTTCGTTCTTCAATCAGATCCAAACCCTTTTCTAGCTGCCTGTCGTTGTTGGTTGGGTCAAAAGAGCTAGTTCTGTAGGTTGGGAATGCAGTCTCGATAGGTATAACGGCTTCAGCCCCATAAGTCATTGAAAAAGGAGTTTCACCGGTGGACCTGCGGGGCGTGGTTCTGTATGCCCACAATACGTGGGGTAGCTCCTCTACCCATCTACCCTTCGCATCGTCTAGCCTCTTCTTTAGTCCGTTAACTATGACTTTATTGGTGGCTTCGGCCTGCCCGTTTCCCTGGGGATAGGCGGGGGTGGAGTATCTGTTTGTGATCCCCAGCTCACTGCAATAGCTTCTAAAAGCTTTGCTATCGAACTGAAGCCCGTTGTCCGAGATGAGGGTGTGTGGGACTCCAAATCTGGTGACGATGTTTTTCCAAATGAACTTCTTCACGTCTACGTCCCTGATATTTGCTAGAGGCTCAGCTTCTACCCACTTGGTGAAGTAGTCCGTTCCGACCAGCAAGAACTTCCTGTTTCCTGCTGCCTTAGGGAAAGGGCCAACGATGTCCAAACCCCACTGAGCAAAAGGCCATGGGCTGGATAGCGGATTGAGGGTACCACCAGGTTGATGTATGCTCGGCGCAAAACGTTGGCACTGGTCACACTTTTTAGCGTACTCATGTGCCTCTCTTTGCATATTTGGCCACCAATAGCCTTGGGTAATGGCTCGGTGAGCTAAGGATCTTCCACCAGTATGGCTTCCACAGATCCCTTCATGCAGCTCTTCCAACAGTGATTCAGCCGCCTCGGGGCGCATGCACATCAAATACGGGCCAGAATAGGAGCGTTTGTACAGTTTGTTATCTTCGGACAGCCAGAACCTTGCAGCTTTTCTCCGTATTTTGTCCGCTTCGCCCTTCTCTTCGGGCAACACATCATCCCTCAAAAACTTGATGATGGGGTCCATCCAGCAGGGGTTGGCTCCAATACAGTGGACTTGAGGTGGCTTTTTTCTTAACTCCGTGGGTCTCTGCACGTCCTCAATCAGAATAACCCTTGGTAATTCCTGCGCCGAAGAGGTGGCGAGCGTAGCTAAGGAATCAGCATGCGTGTTGCCACTCCTAGGGATGTGCCGTAGGGTAAAACGCTCAAACTCCGACTGTAGGGACTTGACCAGGTTTAGATATCCCTGCATCCTCTCATCTTTCGCTTCAAACTCTCCCAGCACCTGGCCAACGACCAACCTTGAGTCTGAGGATATCTCGACGGACATTCCTCCCATCCTTCGTACCATCTTCATCCCCATCAGTAGAGCCTCATATTCTGCCTCGTTATTCGTTGCTGAGAAGTCTAGCCTTAAGGCTTTTTCGATTATGATTCTCTCGGGGGATATCAACACTAGCCCTACACCTGAGCCCCTCTGATTCGATGCGCCGTCTACATACACTTGCCAGGGCAATGTGCTTTGTGACGTGATCGTGCTGACTTGTCTTCCTACCGCGCCTAGAGTTTGTGCTGCTTCCTCTAAATGTGGTTCTGTAAACTCGGCGACCAAGTCCGCGAGGACCTGGCCCTTTATTGATGTGCGCGGCATGTACTTGATGTCAAAAGCCCCTAGCATCGTCCCCCATTTAGCAATTCTACCAGTGTAGTCGGCGCTTCGGAGTACAGCTCTGAGTGGGAGCTGAGTAAGGACTATGACGGTGTGAGCTTGAAAATAATGGGGCAACTTCTTAGTACCCAGTACAACGGCCAGAATGGCTTTCTCCAATGGCAAATAGCGGATTTCAGCCTCTTGTAGCGACTTGCTCACGTAATAAACTGGCTTTTGTACTCCACAGTCCGTTCGGATCAGCACCAAGCTTACAGCATTAGGGGCCACGGCAATGTAAGCAAACAAGACTTCGTCTGGCTGGGGACTGGACATGATGGGGGGCTTAGCCAGGTAGTCTTTAAGTTGCTGGAAGGCAGTAGCACATTCCTGCGTCCATTCAAAGTCCTTCCACTTATTGATTAGCGAGAAGAAAGGCCTACACCTGTCTGCTGATCTGGAAATGAACCGATTAAGGGCAGCGGTCATCCCAGTCAGCTTCTGAATCTCCTTGGGATTCCGAGGAGCTCGCAAGTTGTTGATGGCCCTTATCTGATCGGGGTTGACTTCGATTCCCCTGTGTGTGACCATATACCCCAGGAATTTGCCTGATCCGACACCGAAGGAACATTTAGAGGCATTCAAGCGCAATCTGTGTCCCCTCAAAATTTCGAAGATGTCCCTAAGGTCCCCAATGTGTTCTGCAACAACCTTGCTTTTAACCACCATGTCGTCGATGTAAACCTCCATGCTTTTGCCCAGCTGTGGCTCAAACATCCGGGTCATCATTCGCTGATAGGTAGCCCCTGCGTTCTTCAAGCCGAACGGCATTACCTTATAATGGTAGTTTCCTACAGGAGTCACGAAAGCCGTTTTGTTCTGGTCGGCGAGAGCCAATGGTATCTGATGATAACCTTGAAACGCGTCTAAGAAACTCATCCGAGGATGCCCGACAGTAGCGTCAACTAGCTGATCTATCTTCGGCATAGGAAACGGATCCTTCGGACAAGCCCTGTTAAGATCAGTGAAGTCCACGCACACTCGCCATTTCCCACTTTTCTTCTTTACCACCACCGTGTTAGCTAGCCATTCGGGGTAATAAATTTCCTTAATAGCCCCTGCTTGCTTGAGCCTAGTAACCTCCTCCCTGACTGCGTCTGCGTGCTCCTTCGATGGACGCCTGAGGGGTTGCTTCTTGGGGACTATGGTGGGGTCTACGTTTAGGTGGTGGCAAATGAAATCTGGGCTTACCCCCGGGGCTTCTGCAGGGTCCCACGCAAAAACATCAACGTTTGCCCTGAGGAATTCTATCAACTCTCCCTGCTCCCGGGGAGGCATCATGGATCCAATTTGAAAAAACTTCTCTGGATCGTCGCCAACAACTACCCTTGTCAGGCTCTCACACTCTGCTTCTTCGGCATGGGCTTCGGCATCCAGCGCCGAAGGTTTTAATTGCTATAAGTCTTCCTTATGACAGTGGGAGGATTCGGCATGCTGCTCGTGTCGGATCGCTGCCACTAGGCATTGCCTGGACATGGCCTGATCCCCTCGGATCTCCTCGACAATCCCCTCGGATGGATACTTAATTTTCTGATGCAGAGTGGAGGGCACAGCCCCGAGGGTATGGAGCCAAGGTCTGCCTACTATAGCAGTGTACGGTGAGTAAGCGTCGACCATTATGAAGTCCACCTCCACAATCTCCGTGCCGGTCTGCACAGGCAGTCTGATCTGGCCCTTCGGAATGATCACCTTGCCGTCAAAGCTGACTAAAGGGGAACTGTATGGAGTTAAGTCTTCGGGGGACAAGTTCAGCCCCTTATATAGGTCTGGGTACATTATCTCCGCTGCGCTGCCCTGATCCACCATCACCCTTCTCACGTCATATCCGCCTATTCTCAGAGTGACTACCAGGGCGTCGTCGTGCGGCTGTACAGTTCCTATTTTGTCCTCTTCCGAAAATCCCAAAACTGGGATGTCTGTCCTAGGTTTCTTCGGCCCTCTGTTGCCGCTATCAGAGGGCACCCGAGCGACTGACAATATCCTGGATGGGCAAGATCCCGTTCTCCCTGGAGCAGCAAAAATAACATTGATCGTTCCCAAGGGGGGTTTCACGAAATCATCCCTCCTGGGCCCCGTGCTAGCTTGACTTCCGTGACCGTGCGAGTGGTGCAGGAGGTGTTTTAACCTGCCTTCTCCGACCAGCTGATCCAAGTGATCCCACAGGCTCCTGCAGTCTTCAGTGGTATGCCCATGATCCAGGTGATACTGACAGTAAAGATTGTGGTTGCGCCTCTCTGGGTTTCCCACCATCTTATTTGGCCTTTTGAAGAATGGTTCGTTTTTTATCTTATCCAGGACTTGGTGCACTGGTTCGCGAAAAACTGCATTGACCGTCTGGGAGCTCGCTGTGCTTTGGTTGGCCCAGTCCTTCCTCGGCCTGTTGTGATTCTGCCGGTCCGACCTGAAATCCCTCCCCTCTTGAGGGATAACCTTCTCCTTTCCCCTACTTTGCTGTTGGTCCTCTTCAACCCTTTTATATTTATCGATCCTATCCATCAACTGGCGTATACTGGTGACAGGGTTGCGCGTCAAGGACATTCTCAAAGGATGTTCGGTGGGGAGGCCCAGCTTGAAAGAGCTTATGGCCACCAACTCGCAATCTTCCTCCACCTCGTTGTACGTTTCCCAGAACCTATCTGAATGGGACTTCAAAGTATCACCCCCTTTCATACTGATGGACAACAAGGAGGCCACGGATTGGGGGACTCTTCGGCAGGTGACGAAGCGGGACCCAAAAGCCTGTGTTAGCCCTTGGAAGGAGCTAATGGTGTTCGCTTTCAGACCGTCGAACCATCTCATGGCTACTGGTCCTAGGCTGGATGGAAAAACCTTGCACATTAGGGCCTCGTCCCTAGAGTGTACTGCCATCCGCTGATTAAAATGGCTTACGTGTTCTACTGGGTCGGTCCGGCCGTTGTAGATGGTAAACGTGGGCTGGTGGAAACGCCTGGGAAGTTTGGCTCGCTCGATATTACGCGTAAAAGGAGACCTGGAGATCTGATCCAGGGCTTTGCTCATAGCATCGTTCCCCGTGCCCTTTGGAAAGGAGTTCTGAGGGTTTCTCTCACGGTTGTACGCTTCCTCATAGAGGGGAGGCTCACTGACTGGTGTTCGAGACCTCCGCCTGTAATCGTCGTCCCGTTCATCCTCCGAGCTTTCATCAGAGTGCGAGGAGACGCGCTTTCTTTTTTCACGGCGCAGCTCTTTTCTCAGCCTCTGAATCTCTAGCTGCATGGCCTGGTTTTCCTCTGCATGGGACACGTGGCTCTCTCCATGTGATTGGTTTTGGCCGCCACGGGTAGTGTGTGGGTTTCCCTCACGATCGTGCCTCCGTTCCAAATGGACAAAAGGGTCGGTGTGTTGAGATGATCTGGATTCTGCTGGTCGTTGTCTTGATTCAGCCATCTTTTGAGGTGTTGCTCACACCTTTGCTCGAGCTATTTCCCACAGACGGCGCCAATTGTAGGGTAAGGATTTGTTGGGCCTGGTACCAACTGTGCGTTGTGAGCCCAACAATTGCCCAACAATAAATTTGTAGAGAGTGGGTTAAACAGCAGGGCTGGGTGATGTTTTAGCAACGATTCAAGTAGGCTGATATATGAAAAGAAAACGAAAGTAAACCGGTGTTTTATAGATTGATCTCTTTGGTCCGAAGAGGCCTTATATTTGAAAGCTTTTCTTTTTACTTGTACAGAAAAAAATCCCCCCTCTCAGTGAGGCTTGCTATCCTTATATAGATCCTCTTTTCTCATCCTCACCGCACACTTGTCTCTCATCTAGGCGTCCACTTGAGTACTGGTCACATCAGCCGTTTGCTTTAGCCTGCAGTGAGTGGTGGTAGGTGAAGATTCACTGTTCAGGTGTCTTCTCCACATAAATGCGGCCAGAAAAGTTGCTGCAATGCATTAAATGTGGCGGTGGCAGCTTTATTGGCAGGATATTTCATGATAGCTCCGCAGTTGGGCAAACTCGGGGGCGTGGCTCTCGCACGAAGATCTTCAGCATAGCTCCTTGGTCAAGTTCTGGGCAGGCCCGTTGGAGTTGGTCTCTTCGGCCCGAAAAGGTTGCCTTCGGACGGATCATTTACCCCTCATGGGCCGTATTCTTGCCAGGATGGCCAAACATTGATGTCTTTATTATCTTCGGACAAGGAACCTTGTCTGGATTGGGCCTCTGGCCCAACATATGACGCTGGGCTTTCTTACCCACATATATATATATATATATATAATATTTTTCAAAAACAAATTTACATAAAATATTATAATATTATCCGTGCATCGTATGAACAACTTACTAGTGTAACATAATAGAAGGCCATGTGCGATAGAAATATTAATTTATGTTCAAAAATTGAAATCGAGCAACCCAGTGGTTCCATATTATGTCATCTTTATTCTTTAGAGCACGCCAACATTTAGAATTTAATTTTTAAGAATATTTGATCTATTAATTCTAGATTCCACTAATATAAATTGTAATGTATTATTCATGATAAGATATCTTGTATCAAAATGCTTTGTAAAGCTGGTATACGTTAAGTATACAACCAAATTTTCTATGAGTAGTTCTCCTCAAGTCATAGAAAGAAGAGGAATTTATTTCTAGCCAATAATTTCTTCACAGGTTAAGAATGTAATTTTAACTTCTTGATAAGCATCATTCTTCACTTGCATGTTAAGTGACAAATGACATTTATTGTCACATGTAATATAACAAAGATACAACTTTTTCACATGCCATTAAAATATTCAATCCTTAAAGACAATAACCTTCATTTTACATGTGTCCCATGCAGTGGCAGAGCTAGGAATTTAGTTTAGAGGGGGCAAGATTAAAAAAAACAACGATAGTTACATACCATGTGTACGAAACACAGCTGAAATCATGTTCATGATTTTGAATTATAACTGCAAAAACATCAAAATGAATGTTGGCTATAGATGACTTTGGTTAGAACTAACAAAAGTTACAAAACACCTTTGGAAATGATGCAACTTTAAGCAAATCTTAAAAACTAGTTAGGATTTCCTCTAGACACTTTAAATTCAAAACTTCAGAGAGCTAAGGGAGATAGCGTGAAACTCCCCTATTTCATGACTTTAAAACATAGTGTATTTCCCAACTTTTGAAACTTTAAAAATAAATAAATGTTGAGTAAATAAATATTACTTAATTAACTTTAAATAAATAAAATGCCTCAATTTAACCATTGTCTTAAACTCCAAAATTAGGGTTGCAAACGAACCAAGCCGTTCAAGAACAATTCGGTCTCCACTCGATAAAAAACTCGTTCATGATTGTTTATTTATAAATAAGCCAAGCTTGATCCCTAATTTTAGGCTTGTTTGCTAAACAAGCTTAGCCCGAGCCAAAAAAAAAAAATTGTTCACGAATAAACTCATGAACAACAGGATTCGATACAAAACAAGCCAAAGTTAGGCTTGTTTATAGCTTGATAAAAGACTTGATGTTTATTAAATAAACCATTATTATGACATTAAACATATCTTAATAATGGCATAGCCCACACAAGACCACTTACCACTACCCATTAATTTTTTCCCACTATTGTTTTTAACACTGCCTCTAAACTGATCAAAGAACACTTTTGGACTTAATTACATGTATTTTTTTTTAATCCAAGTGGCCCCATGTATGGCTTTTCTACTACCCACAATCTATGTAAATTTATGAAATATGTTAAATGTTAGTCTTTCTAGACTTCTAGTACTTCACGAATCATAATACAAATTTATATGTGTTTGTTTGGATGTAACACAATTGCCAAGCTTGTCTGACGATTCTGACCATCCTAAATAATAATATATTATGTGTTTAATTTTTTTGATGAAATAATATATGCTTGTTGAGTGTCTACTGTCTATTATATTACATAATCTATATATATAATAATAGATAAAATTGAGAGAAAATCTAATTAGATTTCAAATTGGAATTAAATTAGAGTCAAATTTTACGCCATGTGTCCCATTTAATCTAAGTCTTTAAATTTTTGTGCTAAGTGAATTAATTCAATATAAAAATTGGATTTCAATTAGAGTTTAATTTTGTGCCATGTGTCCCATCTAATCTAAATTTTTTAATTTTTGTGTCAAATGAGTAAATTTAGTGTAAAAAACAAGGAGTCCAATATAAGTAAAACATAAAAAATATAATTTTTGAATAATTTTATATTTATGGGCTTTTTTTTTGTATAACTAAAAGCAATTCAAGTTTTTAAGTCATATATATATATATATATATATATTAATAGCCAAAGTTAAGAAAAAATCCAATTAAATTCTAAACTGGAATCTAATTTTGCGCCATGTGTCTCGTCTAATTTTTAAATTTGTGTTTCAAGTGAATTATTAGATGCAAAAATTAAAAAATCTAAATTCAATTAGATTCTAAATTGGAGTTTAATTTTGCGCATATGTTCCATCTAATTTTTTAATTTTTGTGGCAAGTAAATTATTGAATGCAAAAACAGAAGAGTTTAGATGTAATTAGATTCTAAATTATATATATGTAATTGTGATTGTTTTTAAATGTATCCGTGCATATACACGGGGTTACACACTAGTATATTATAATATAATATATAACAGTGTTATTTATAAGTTCTATATTTAGATTCGGAAATGATGGTTTGAGTTTTGAGTAATTAGCTCAGAATTTAAGTATTTATATATTATATTTGATAATAATTGGAGGTTTTGTTTGGTATTGGTACATAAATATAATAGTTTACACATGGTTGTTCAATTTTATTTTTTAATTAGTTATATAACTAGTTTATAAAATACAAATCTATAGGTTTCAAATTAAGGTAATGGGAAAATATCCACAATTTATACATTTCTTAAGAGAGAGAAAATAATAAGTTCTGGAAACTATTGCTTATTCTTTTGTTCCAAATGATGAAATTTTAGTTGTTGAACCCCTTAGAAAGGTTCAAAGATTTAAACTTCAATAAATGAATATTACTTCCTTAGAATGTAATTCTTGATCAATTCAAAATCAATTACAAATGATTTTAATAGATTGAAATAACTTACAACACAATGTTGTCAAGTTAAAATTAATTTATGAAATTAAATATTTGTTTTGAGTAAATATTTTTTTTAAGAGTCGTGTTATATTTAAGTTGGCCTTCTTGGAAAAATTTCCTGGCTTTGCCACTACTTATAAGGTCTCTACTCACACACACGCACACACTAATTGTTGATAGGCTAAGAATGCATTAACCTCTTGTGATAAATTAACCAATTAATTTAGCTAAGTTAATTAATTAATTCAATTAACATGTAAAATGTATGGTAGCACAAACAAATAACTAATTAACTAAATGCAGCAGAAATTAAATTAATAAGATGATTTATTTACGAATGAAGAAAACCTACATGGCAAAAACCCCACCAAGTGATTTTAATGTCACCACTCCCGATAATCCACTATTATCAAAACAAGCGGTTACAAGTAAAGGAATCCCAGTACCTTATACCAATCTATAGTTGAACCATTACCCTAATAGCCACTTGGATTTGTTCTATAGTGACAATCTCTCATTTTCAATGCACAGCTCCCAGTACGTGACTAACCAATAGATGCGCGGATCCTAGTATGCGACGTAATCACCAACTTGAGAAGGAAGTTGGCTGCAAAGTTCTTCAGTTCATCACAAGATGAAGATCACGAAACTCTTTGGTCACAAAACCCTAAGGTGTACAAACACAGCAGCTTCTTCAATAGAAATACGAACTAGGGCAAATTTTGTCTTCGGTCACAATTTGCATGAACAAAGCTTTTCTTCACACTCGCGCAACCTTTGACGGCCCTTAAAATAATCCTTATATATGTTTAGGGTTGTGAGAAAAGAAGGGTATCTATCAAGCTAGCTGTCGAGTTTCAGGTTTCAGCAGCTTTTTAAACCTCGATAGATGCTAACTGTCGAGTTTTAAAATCCAGCACTTCTTCACTTGTTTCTTGGACAGGCTTACATGGTTTTAACGCTTGAACTTGAAATCTTATTCCTTGAAGCATTAAACACATCTTAGATCTACCCAATTACAAGTAAAGTGCGTTTTGTCAAAAGATTAGCCAATTCTAAATTGACATATGTTTCTAATATCAAATCACATATGCCCTAACAATTGTTAATGTGCTTCACATGGTTTTCATTTATTTTTTCATTAATATTATAAGCAAACATATTTTAATATAATGTTCACTATCTAAAAGAAGAAATATTATTTATTCTTATGTAATGAATATTTTATGTTTTTTTTTTTTTTTTACTATTTTAAAATTCTGCTACTTTTAATTTGTGGTTAATGAATCTGATTAGAAGTTTTTATATATGCATTTGTATATTTAATAATTTCTATATAACTCGTTCCCAATATGTTGATTGACCTCCTAATAATTCATATAAAACCAAATAAATAAATAAAATCGATCACCCAATCAAGCTAACCATGGGTAAAAAAAAAATCTACACTCCCTAAGTTAATACTCAGTAGTCATATAACATATAACATTTGTTATTTAACACACACACACCAACTTGAGATGTCAAAAGAAATATGGAAGCTCCAACACCTTTTTGGAAATCCTACAAATAAAAGGAACACGAAAATCACAAACTAAATTAAAAAAAAAAAAAAATCGTACCACTTTGATTATATACCGATGTACAACACTTACATTAACAATCTTTACTTTGTCACTGGCTTTTGTGGTATCATCAATGCGCAAGAACTTGTAACCTTTGGATACTATTGAATTCTATAAAACAAAAGATCACTTATAAGTTAAATTACGGGAAAGCCTGATGTAACAACAAACTCCTAGTTAATAAGTGATGTTGTACAGAATCAATAGGCTGAATGCTCTGGCTTTGATGGGCTAATAGTTGTAGCGAAGGCCTGTAAGGATGAACACGCTATCAAAGGAGACCGGGGTGGACCGGCCAAAAATCCTCCGATGGCTAAGTTAGTTTCTCACAAGAATGGAGTTCCAACTTTTTAAGAGTAAAATATCAGAATGCACTTACTTTGATTTGATTCAGACCAGTCCTTATATAGAGAAACTTGGAGCAGTTATTGGCTTAGTAACTTCCCCAAGATTTGTGAAAATCATTGAATCTGGATATAACTTCCTCAACAGCTATAGAAGTTACAACTGCTAGTGGAAGTTAAATACTTATGAGGAATTTATGGCGATGAATATGGGTTGGGTAACCGCTCCAAGATGTTGTGGTTCGAATCCTTCACACACGTGGGCGAGTGTACTTGAGGATTTCTCAAGTGTTATGGAGTCGTCCATGTGCTTTGCCTATGGACGACTTTTTATTCGTAAACGATTGTATGATCGTCAATGGGCAAAGCCCATGGACTGTAGATTTTGGCTAATTCATGCATTATGGACGATCCCTATAAACGAACCAGAGATGCTATCCCATCAGTTGCCCCCTTGCCTAATGGTCGTCTAGAGCACTGTAGATTTTACTATTGTCTTTGACACATGCCACTATTGTAGTGGTTGAATACTGTGCCTTGCGTTAATTTTCTTCCTCATCAAAATGAATTGTTCCAGATCGTGCCACGTGTTAGAATCGCAATGGTGGCCTATCGCGTCGATTCCATTTTTCAAAGAAAGCGCCACGTGTCATTTTCTGATTGATCTGTGTCGTGTTGCTGACCTCACCTCTGGGCCCTATAAATATGTACATTCTCCACTTGCCGTTTGCCTTCTTCACCATCACCACATTGGCTAGCTAATCCAGGTAATAGACTTCCCGGATAAGCTGTGCTGTGGTCAGTTTCTGAATCTCTTCCTTGATAGCCTTATCTCGTTCAGGAGCAAACACCCTCTTCTTTTGACGAACAGGCTTAGAAGAGGGGTACACATTCAATTGATGAGTAATCACACTTGGATTGATACCTAGCATGTCGTCATGACTTCATGCAAAAACATCGATACTCTTCTTCAGAAACTAGACGAGGTATTTTTTTACCTTCTCCTTCATACTTGTTCCAATTCTGGTAAACTTTTCAGGATCATTTTCTTGTAATAGGACGTCTTCCAATACTTCAATAGGTTCTGCGACAACTCTTTTCTCCTCTATACTCATGGTCTGCACTTGCTCGTCCAAAGCCATCATGACTAAATAACATTTTCTAGCTGCTAACTGATCTCCTTGTGCTTGTCCTATTCCGTATTCTGTAAAAAATTTGACTGATAGATGGTAGATAAATGTTATTACCTTCCAACTGTTCAAAGTTGGTCTTCCAATAATGGCATTGTATGAGGACGAATAATCCACCAAGAGGAAATTGACTTCATTGGTTATCTGTTGTGGGTATGATCCCACCACTACAGGCAATGTAATGGTGCCTACAGGTTGCACTTTCATTCCTCCAAATCCTATCAGAGGCGAACATACTAGATGAAGTTGATCTCGTCTAAGCCTTATTTGCTGGAAGGCAGGATAGTATAATATGTCTGCTGAACTTCCATTATCCACCAACACTCTCCTGGTTGTATAAGTCACAATGAGTAGAGTAATGACAATTGCATCGTCATGTGAATGATGGATTCTCTCTACTTTCTCATCCGTGAACGAGATGGCTAGCTCGTCTGTCTCCCTCGTCCTTGGTAACCGTCCAGAGAGTTAGACGTTCTGTACCACCTTAAGATACGTCTTTTTTTACTTGGAAGATTGTCCTATCGAAATCCCTCCTATGATAACCCTTATTTCTCCAAGTGGGGGTCTTAATGATTCTTCCATCTTTCCCTTCAACTTCTCATCTTGTGATCTCTTCCAACGAAGTGCCTCAACTTTCCTTGTCTAATGAGATTCTCGATCTGTTGCTTCAAGTCATAACATTCGTCCGTGTCATGCCCATGATATCTATGGAAGCGACAATATTTATTCTTATTGCGCCTATTATGATCTCCTTTCATCTTCTCTAGCCACTTCAAGGTAGGATCATCTTTGATTTGCATGAGCACTTGATCAAGTGGGGCATTTAAGGGTGTATAATTTTGACTCCTTGCTGAAGATCCTGCCTTCTTGTTATCTCGATCCTTCTTGTCTTTCATTCATCCCTTCTTTGGACGAGGCCCTTGTTTAGAATGTCGCGTGGGGTTTGCTTCCATTCTCTCAGCTCTCTTCCTCTTCTTAGCTATGATTGCGACTTCTGCATTCATAAAGTTTTGGACTGAATGGATGAGTTCAGCCATGGACTGAGGCTCTTTCTCATAAAACTTGTGGATGAATAAGTCCGAGTTAATCCCATTGTGGAAGGCTGCCAATAATAGCTTGTCATCCACCTCGTCTACCGTTAAGGCTTCTCTGTTGAAACGAGTGATGAAGGACCACAGACTTTCATTCTCTCCTTATTCTATAGTCAACAGGCTAGACGAAGAGCGCTTATGTCTTCGTCCTCCGATGAAGTTATTGACAAACAACTTGCTTAACTCTTCAAAAGAACTGACTGTATTTGGAGGTATCTTACTGAACCATACTCGCACTGGTCTTTAAGGGTGGTAGGGAAGGCTCTGCACATAATCTCGTTTGGAACCCCTTGGAGATGCATTGTAATTTTAAAAGTAGCAATATGATCAAAAAGATCACGCGTTCCATCATATGAATCCAAGGAAGACATTTTAAATTTTGGGGGTAAGGGATGTCCATTGATGGAAACCGTAAAAGGGGAATTTGTTCAATGAACCAAATCCTATACGGGATTTGCCCTTCTCCTGTTCTCTTTCATCTTGTTCATAACCTTCCTCATCTGACCCATTTCCTTTTCCAAGTGTGGCACCCTTTGCAAAGTGGTGCCTCTTGACTGACTTCCGGGCTCAGCATTTCCCCTTCTGTCTTATTGACTTTAGGCTTGTCCTTCAGCAAATCCTTCACGAAGCTGCTTCAGATTAATCTCCCTAGTCAACTCTTGGTTCCGACGAGTTAACTCTGCCATGACGGTTGCTATGGATTGGATGTGTTAGATGGAAGGCGGTTGCGTGACAGGCGCCGATTGGCAATCTTGATGAGAATTGCTAGAAGCATCCCTACTCTCTTGATGGCTTGGGCTGGTGGCCTTCGATCTTGTCCGAACCATACAGCCTTTGTCGGAGAAAGATAAACTACAAAACTCAAAGTTTCTCCTTCCTACAGATGGCGTCAACTGATGCTGTACAGAATCAGTAGGCTGAATGCTCTGACTTCGATGGGCTAATAGTTGTAGCGAAGGCCTACAAGGATGAACAGACTATCAAAGGAGACCGAGGTGGATCAGCCAAAAATCCTCCGATGGCTAAGTTAGTTTCTCACAAGAATGGAGTTCCAACTTTTTAGGAGTAAAATATCAGAATGCACTTACTTTGATTTGATTCAGATCTGTCCTTATATAGAGAAACTTGGAGCAATTATTGGCTTAGTAACTTCTCCAAGATTTGTGAAAATTAGTGAATCCGGATATAACTTTCTCAACAGCTATAAAAGTACAACCGCTGGTGGAAGTTAAATACTTATGAGGAATTTGTGGCGATGAATATGGGTTGGGTAACCGTTCTAAGATGTTGTGGTTCGAATTCTTCACACACGTGGGCGAGTGTACTCGAGGATTTCCCAAGTGTTACGGAGTCGTCCATGTGCTTTGCCCATGGACGACTTTTTATTCGTAGACGATTGTATAATCGTCCATGGGCTTTGCCCATGGACGAATCTTTTGCTCAGATGCATTATTAGAACATTTGGCTAATTCATGCTCATGGACGATCCCTATGGATGAACCAGAGATGCTATCCCATCAATAAGAAAACATGGTACTTAACAAACCATTAAATTAATGAATTACCATCTTAACTCATCATTTTAGGTTTTATATACATGTTTTTTTTGGCAAGTTACACATGTAGCCATTGAATTTTGAATTCAAAACCTCACCAATTTGTTCTTACGACTTACAAGGGTAGAAAGTGCCACTTGATTTAGAGTTCACCTAGCATGTCCAATTCCTAAATTTGTTCAATTATCATGCTTTGATTGAGTTCATTTGAACAAAAGGGCAAAAAAAAAAAGGGTAACTTAGAAGAACAAAAACCAAATCGATAAAATAATCCACTTGATTATATTTCAACACTATGAAAACATGCATCCAAGTTGAACAAGGATATTGTGGGTGAGAAAGCCCAAAGCCATATGTTGGGCCTGGGGCCCAGTCCAAATACGACTGTCCATCCGAAGAGGCTAATAGTATCAGCGCTTCACCATCCTGATGAAAAAGCAACTTATGAGGGACAAAGGCTCCGTCCGAAGACAACTAGTTGAGCCGAAGGGGCCATATCCATCGGATCAGTCCAGAATTTGATCAAACGGATATGCTGAGGGTTTCCCTGCGAAGATTAGGCTCCGCGCGTGTCTAACTGAGTGGCTATCATGAAATCCCCTGCTAATAAAGCTGCCACCACCGCATTTAATGCGCTGCAACAACTTCTCTGGCCGCATTTATGTGGAGAAGACACCTGAACAGTGCGTCCACACCCATCACCACTCACTGCAGGATAAAGCAAACGGCTGATGTGACTGGCACTCAAGTGGGCGTGTAGATGAAGGACAAGTGTGCGGTGGAGATGAGAAGGGAGCGCATATATAAGAGAGGCAAGCCTCACGAAGGGTGGAGAGAAAAAATTGTATTCATTAAGTTCTTAAATACAAAAACTCTTCGGACCGAAGAAATTCTTGTTAAAGGCTAGTCTAAGTTCTTTTCATTGGTCTGCTTGTATGAACCGTTGCTAAATCCAAACCCAGCCTAGCTGTTTAACCCGCTCTCTACAAATTTATTGTTGGGAATTTGTTGGGCTCGCAATACAGAGAGTTAGAACCTGGCCCAACAAATTTGGACCCTACAATTGGCGCCATCTATGGGAACAGCTCGAGCAAAGGTGGGAGCAACACCTCAAAAGATGGCTGAATCAAGACAACGACCAGCAGAATCCAGGTCATCTCAACACACCGACCCTTTTGTCCATCTGGAACGGAGACACGATCGCGAGGGGGACCCGCACGCCACCCATGGCGACCAAAACCAATCACATGGAGAGAGCCACATGTCCCATGCAGAGGAAAACCAGGCCATGCAGTTAGAGATTCAGAGGCTGAGAAAAGAGTTGCGCCATGCAAAAAGAAAGCGCGTTTCCTCGTACTCTGATGAGGGTTCTGAGGACGAGCGGGACGACAAATACAGGCGGAGGTCTCGAACACCAGTCAGTGAGCCTCCCCTCTATGAGGAAGCGTACGACCGTGAGAGAAACCCTCAGAGCTCCTTTCCCAGGGGCACGGGGAACGATGCTATGAGCAAAGCTCTGGATCAGATCTCCAGGTCTCCTTTTACACGTAATATTGAGCGAGCCAAACTTCCCAGGCGTTTCCACCAGCCCACATTCACCATCTACAACGGCCGAACCGACCCAGTGGAGCACGTAAGTCATTTCAATCAGCGGATGGCAGTACACTCTAGGGACGAGGCCCTAATGTGCAAGGTTTTTCCATCCAGCCTAGGACCAATAGCCATGAGATGGTTTGACGGTCTGAAAGCGAACACCATTAGCTCCTTCCAAGGGCTGACTCAGGCTTTTGGATCCCGTTTCGTCACCTGCCGAAGAGTTCCCCAATCCGTGGCCTCCTTGTTGTCCATCAGTATGAAAGGGGGTGAGACTTTAAAGTCCCACTCAGATAGATTCTGGGAAACGTACAATGAGGTGGAGGAAGATTGCGAGTTGGTGGCCATAAGCTCTTTCAAGCTGGGCCTCCCCACCGAACATCCTTTGAGAACGTCCTTGACGCGCAACCCTGTCACCAGTATACGCCAGTTGATGGATAGGATCGATAAATACAAAAGAGTCGAAGAGGACCAACAGCAGAGTAGGGGAAAGGAGAAGGTTATCCCTCATGAGAGGAGGGATTTTAGGTCGGACAGGCAGAATCACAACAGGCCGAGGAAGGACTGGGCCAGCCAAAGCACAGCGAACTCCCAGACGGTCAATGCAGTTTTTCGCGAACCAGTGCACCAAGTCCTGGATAAGATAAAAAACGAACCATTCTTCAAAAGGCCGAACAAGATGGTGGGAAACCCTGAGAGGCGCAACCACAATCTTTACTGTCAGTATCACCTGGATCATGGGCACACCACTGAGGACTGCAGGAGCCTGTGGGATCACTTGGATCAGCTGGTCGGCGAAGGCAGATTAAAACACCTCCTGCACCACTCGCATGGTCAGGAAAGTCAAACTAGCACGGGGCCCAGGAGAGGCGACTTTACAAAACCCCCCTTGGGAACAATCAATGTCATTTTTGCTGCGCCAGGAAGGACAGGGTCCTGCCCATCCAGGGTATTGTCAGTCGCTCGGGCGCCCTTGGGCAAGGTTAACAAAGAGCCTAAGAGATCTAAGACAATTGTCCCAGTTTTGGGCTTTTCGGAAGAAGACAAAATAGGGACTACGCAGCCGCACGATGATGCCCTGGTAGTGACTCTGAAAATAGGAGGATATGACGTGAGGAGAATACTAGTAGATCAAGGCAGCGCTGCAGAAATTATGTACCCGGACCTATATAAGGGGCTGAATTTGTCCCCCGAAGACTTGACTCCGTACAGTTCCCCATTAGTCAGTTTTGATGGAAAAGTGATCCTTCCGAGGGGCCAGATCAGACTGCCTGTGCAAGCCGGTACTGAGGTTGTGGAGGTAGACTTCATAGTGGTCGACGCTTACTCACCGTACACTGCTATAGTAGGCAGACCTTGGCTCCATACCCTCGGGGCTGTGCCCTCCACTCTGCATCAGAAGATTAAGTATCCATCCGAGGGGATTGTCGAGGAGATCCGAGGGGATCAGGCCATGTCCAGGCAATGCCTAGTAGCAGCAATCCGACACGAGCAGCATGCCGAACCCTCCCACTGTCGTAAGGAAGGCTTATAGCAATTAAAACCTTCGGCGCTGGATGCCGAAGCCCCTGCCGAAGAATCAGAGTGCGAGAGCCTGACAAGGGTAATTGTTGGCGACGATCCAGAGAAGTTTTTTCAAATCGGATCCATGTTGCCTCCCCAGGAGCAGGGAGAGTTGATAGAATTCCTCAGGGCAAACGTTGATGTTTTTGCGTGGGACCCTGCGGAAGCCCCGGGGGTAAGCCCAGATTTCATTTGCCACCACCCAAACGTAGATCCCACCATAGTCCCCAAGAAGCAGCCCCTCCGGCGTCCATCGAGGGAGCACGCAGATGCAGTCAGGGAGGAGGTAACTAGGCTCAAGCAAGCAGGGGCTATTAAGGAAATCTATTACCCCGAATGGCTAGCTAACACGGTGGTGGTAAAGAAGAAAAGTGGGAAATGGCGGGTGTGCGTGGACTTCACTGATCTTAATAGAGCCTGCCCGAAGGATCCGTTTCCTATGCCGAAGATAGATCAGCTAGTTGAAGCTACTGTTGGGCATCCTCGGATGAGTTTCTTAGACGCGTTTCAAGGTTATCATCAGATACCATTGGCTCTCGCCGACCAGAACAAAACGGCTTTCGTGACTCCTGTAGGAAACTACCATTATAAGGTAATGTCATTCGGCTTGAAGAACGCAGGGGCCACCTATCAGAGAATGATGACCCGGATGTTCGAGCCACAGCTGGGCAAAAGCATGGAGGTTTATATCGACGACATGGTGGTTAAAAGCAAGGTTGTTGCGGGACACATCGGGGACCTTAGGGACATCTTCGAAATTTTGAGGGGACACAGATTGCGCTTGAATGCCTCCAAGTGTTCATTCGGGGTTGGCTCGGGCAAGTTCCTGGGGTATATGGTCACTCACAGGGGAATCGAAGTTAACCCCGATCAGATAAGGGCCATCAACGACTTGCGAGCCCCTCGGAACCCCAAAGAAATCCAAAAGCTGACTGGGATGACTGCTGCCCTTAATAGGTTCATTTCCAGATCCGCAGACAGGTGCCAGCCATTCTTCTCTTTAATCAATAAGTGGAAGGATTTTGAATGGACGGAGGAATGTGCTATCGCTTTCCAGCAACTTAAGGACTACCTGGCTAGACCTCCCATCATGTCCAGTCCCCTGCCTGACGAAGTGTTGTTTGCGTACATTGCCGTGGCACCTAATGCTGTAAGCTTGGTACTGATCCGAACAGACTGTGGTGTGCAAAAGCCAGTTTATAATGTGAGCAAGTCGCTGCAAGAAGCTGAGACCCGCTATTTGCCACTAGAAAAGGCCATTCTGGCAGTTGTGCTGGGAACCAAGAAGCTACCCCATTATTTTCAAGCTCACACGGTCATAGTCCTTACCCAACTCCCCCTTAGGGCGGTACTCCGAAGCGCTGACTACACGGGAAGGATTGCCAAATGAGGGACGATGCTAGGGGCTTTTGATATCAAGTACATGCCACGCACGTCAGTGAAGGGCCAGATCCTTGCAGACCTGGTCGCCGAGTTCACAGAGCCTCATTTAGAGGAAGTAGCCCAAACTCTAGGCACAGAGGGGAGGCAAGTCAGCACAGTTTCGTCACAAAACACCTCACCCTGGGAAGTATATGTGGACGGCGCATCAAATCAGAGGGGCTCAGGCATAGGGCTAGTGCTGATATCCCCTGAGAAAATTATCATTGAAAAAGCCTTAAGGCTAGACTTCTCGGCAACAAACAATGAGGCAGAATATGAGGCTCTATTGATGGGGATGAAGATGGTGCGAAGAATGGGAGGAAAGTCCGCCGAGATATCCTCAGACTCAAAGTTGATCGTCGGCCAAGTGCTGGGGGAGTTCGAGGCAAAAGACGAGAGGATGCAGGAGTATTTGGACCTGGTCAAGTCCCTACAGTCAGAGTTTGAATATTTTTCCCTTCGGCACGTCCCTAGAAGCGGCAACACGCATGCCGATTCTCTGGCTACACTCGCCACCTCTTCGGCGCAAGAGTTGCCAAGGGTCATCGTAGTTGAAAACGTACGGAGGCCCACGGAGATAAGAAAAAAGGTACTCCAAGTTCACAGTGTTGGAACCAACCCATGCTGGATGGACCCCATCATCAAGTTCTTGAGGGACGATGCGTTGCCCGAAGAAAGAGTGGAAGCAGACAAAATACGGAGAAAAGCCACAAGGTTCTGGCTGTCTGAAAACCATAAACTGTACAAACGATCCTATTCTGGCCCGTATCTGTTGTGCATGGCCCCCGAGGCGGCTGAATCTATGTTAGAAGAACTGCATGAAGGAATCTGTGGGAGCCATACTGGAGGGAGATCTTTAGCTCACCGAGCCATTACCCAAGGCTATTGGTGGCCAAATATGCAAAGAGAGGCGCATGAGTACGCTAAAAAGTGTGACCAATGCCAACGTTTTGCGCCAAGCATACATCAACCTGGTGGAACCCTTAATCCGCTATCCAGCCCGTGGCCTTTTGCTCAGTGGGGGCTGGACATCGTTGGCCCTTTCCCTAAGGCAGCAGGAAACAGGAAGTTCTTGCTGGTCGGAACGGACTACTTCACCAAGTGGGTAGAAGCTGAGCCTCTAGCAAATATCAGGGACGTAGACGTGAAGAAGTTCATTTGGAAAAACATCGTCACCAGATTTGGAGTCCCACACACCCTCATCTCGGACAACGGGCTTCAGTTCGATAGCAAAGCTTTTAGAAGCTATTGCAGTGAGCTGGGGATCACAAATAGATACTCCACCCCCGCCTATCCCCAGGGAAACGGGCAGGCCGAAGCCACCAATAAAGTCATAGTTAACGGACTAAAGAAGAGGCTAGACGATGCGAATGGTAGATGGGTAGAGGAGCTACCCCACGTATTGTGGGCATACAGAACCACGCCTCGTAGGTCCACTGGGGAGACCCCTTTTTCAATGACCTATGGAGCTGAAGCCGTCATACCTCTCGAGACTGGGTTCCCATCGCACAGGATTAGCTCTTTTGACCCAACCAACAACGACAGGCAGCTGGAAAAGAGTCTAGACCTGATTGAAGAACGAAGGGAAAGCGCGATGGTCCGATTGGCACACTACCAGCAGAAACTCAAACAGGGCTACGACATCAACGTGAGGTTGAGACCCCTCGAGCCTGGTGATCTTGTCCTAAGGAAGGTGGTAGGGAATGCAAAGAATCCAGCGTGGGGAAAACTGGGGCCGAATTGGGAAGGTCCGTATCGTATCACTTCGAGGGCCGGCATTGGAGCATACTTCCTGGAAGACCTGGATAATCACGTAGTGCCCCGGCCATGGAATGTAAATAACCTCAAAAGGTACTACTATTAAAAGAATTCTTCTTTCAGTCATGATTGTTCTTTTGTTATACTAGTGTTTCTCAAGTGTTTAAACTTAAATCCAAGCATGCCTGTAGTCCTCGGACCAGATGACTTGGGTTAGTTAACGCTCCCTCTCAATTCTTACAAGTGTTTAAACTTAAATCCCATCATGCCTGTAGTCCTTGGACCAGATGATGTGGGTTAGTTAACACTCCTTTACGTTCCTTACGAGTGTTTAAACTTAAATCCAAGCATGCCTGTAGTCCTCGGACCAGATGACTTGGGTTAGTTAACGCTCCCTCTCCATTCTTACAAGTGTTTAAACTTAAATCCCATCATGCTTGTAGTCCTCGGACCAGATGATGTGGGTTAGTTAACATTCCTTTACGTTCCTTACGAGTGTTTAAACTTAAATCCCATCATGCCTGTAGTCCTCGGACCAGATGATGTGGGTTAGTTAACATTCCTTTACGTTCCTTACGAGTGTTTAAACTTAAATCCAAGCATGCCTGTAGTCCTCGGACCAGATGACTTGGGTTAGTTAACGCTCCCTCTCGATTCTTACAAGTGTTTAAACTTAAATCCCATCATGCCTGTAGTCCTCGGACCAGATGATGTGGGTTAGTTAACACTCCTTTACGTTCCTTGTGAGTGTTTAAACTTAAATCCCATCACGCCTGTAGTCCTCGGACCAGGTGATGTGGGTTAGTTAACCCTCCTTTATAATCCTTACAAGTGTTTAACCTCGATTTCGATTACACCGGTAGTCCTCGGATCAGCGGCTTTAGTTTGGTGGGTGCACTCAGGTTACCAGTCTAATTTAGCGGAACATGTGGACTTAGGCAAAACTACGTCAGTGGTTATTCCCACAATACTTTGTCTTAGCCATACATGGAAGATTACCGCATTTATGATTCATTCTTAATCACTAAACTATCATTACTAGCCGCAATAATGCAATATGATAAGTACTCCACAAGCAACAAGTAAAGAAAATAAGCCGTTTCATTCATTTAAATGATAATTTCCTTACAAAAAAGGTCAAAAGAAAATATACTAGCAAAATACACAAGATGGAGGCTCTAGGCTTTATCTTGAGAATCTGGGTGGATCTTTGGCAAATTGCCCGCATCTCCGATCTGAAGAGGGGCCTGGCTCGTCTCAGCTGGGGCTGGGGGGTTCTGATCTGCCGGGGATGCTTCCAAGGCCTCAGGAGCATCACATAAATCCGGATCGTAATAGATGCTCCCAGGCTGCCTTAAAGCTGACTCTGCAGGGACTCCAGCTGCATCGAGGCACTTGCTCCATGTGATGTCACAGTAGTCCCTGCAGACCTTGGCGAACTCCTCGGTCAGCCTTACTTGGGTATCCTGCACCCCCAGCATGTAGGCGGCTTTCTTCTCAGCCTCAACTGCTTCCCTGGCCAATTGCGCGTCCTCCTTGGCCAACTTAGCAGCGTCCCTGGCTTTTTCCAGCTCAAGTCGAAGCTCCTTTACCATCGCCCTCTCTGTCTCCAGATTGGTTTCAGCCGCAAGCAGTTTCTGGCGCTGGTCTTCGGCTTGCTTCTCTGCATTTTTAAGGCCCGCCTCTACATTTTTTCTCGCTTTCACCTCCTCCTTCAGCTGATCGGAGATGCGAGCGCTTTCATCCTTTGCCTTGCCCAGTGCCTTCTCAACGTCCTCCTTGGACCGGATCTCAGCTTGCACGTCAACGTCCTTCCGCTGAACCCACTCTTCAGCCACGTAGATTTGTTGAGCAAGCTGCATGACGACCAAAAGACAGTTACATAAAAATATACATGCACGAGGGCTTCAAGATAGTTGCGAAAGAGCATCAGTTGTCTTACCATGCCTAAATCCCGTTTGAGGGACAAAAAGAGTTCTTTTTCGCTGAAACGCCGATAAGACTCCATATCCCTCGGAAGGAGGAGGGGCTTCTTGAGCGCTTCAGCAATGTACCCGGCCTTCCCCCCAGCATAGTTTCTGATGGAGGCATCAAAAAGGATGGCCGCACCATCCAAAGTAAGCTTTGGGGACCACACCTGGACCCCCCGCCGCACGTCAGCAGCCACGTTCTCCTCCCTGCTCTCAGTAGAAGAAGCCCATTTATTTCTTGTATCGTGGGTCTTCTTCTGCTGCTTGCGGCCCTTCGGAGGGACCATTTCCCCCTCCTCGACGTCAGTTACGTCCGTCACCACCCTCTTCTTCTTCAAATCGGGTAGCACTTTCAGACCTAAATCTTTTGGGGCTTGAGGAGGGGGAGGCGGTGGTGGGAGGTTCACTTGGGGCTGGGATGTGCCAGTACCCTGGGCCGCGGACGTTTTCCTGTTCTTCATTAGCTAGCCTAGGGGCAGCATGTCTTCCTCCTCGGAGTCTTCTGGCAAAGCAAAGTTCAGAACTGGGGCAGCTGACTGCCTGTCAGGGGCCTCTTCGGAAGATAAGATCTGAACTTCCTCCGAGGTATCCTCTTCAAACTTGAACTGATCGATCTGGGCGTCAAGCGAAGGGGTAGAGGAGGCGATCCTTTCCTCGGCTGCTGGTTCAAATGGCGCTCTTTGGACTGGCTGAGCTAATGCTGGGATGCCCTGTGGATTGGGATGGGGCACTGGGGCGAGGTCAAAAGGGGCCAGAAAGGTCTTCCGTGCCACGTAGATGCGGTTTACGCGGCGATCTCCCGCTGTGATTGCGTTCCCTCTCGGCTGAAGTTCAGTCTTCGGAGTGTAACCGAGGATGAGAGGAACAGATCGAAGCTGTCCGTCTTCACTCACGAAGATCTCCGACCGAAGAAGATAGTTTAGGGCCGCAGTATTGGTGAGGCTCAGCCGAGGAGTCACGTTCCTTCTATCTGTAAACATGGCAAAAGAACTGTCAGGGGGAATGCAACATGATGAAAGGAAGTCCGAATAGGTGAAGGTACATGTAGGGTCCAAATTTGTTGGGCCAGGTTCTAACTCTCTGTATTGCGAGCCCAACAAATTCCCAACAATAAATTTGTAGAGAGCGGGTTAAACAGCTAGGCTGGGTTTGGATTTAGCAACGGTTCATACAAGCAGACCAATGAAAAGAACTTAGACTAGCCTTTAACAAGAATTTCTTCGGTCCGAAGAGCTTTTGTATTTAAGAACTTAATGAATACCATTTTTTTCTCCCCCCCTTCGTGAGGCTTGCCTCTCTTATATATGCGCTCCCTTCTCATCTCCACCGCACACTTGTCCTTCATCTACACGCCCACTTGAGTGCCAGTCACATCAGCCGTTTGCTTTATCCTGCAGTGAGTGGTGATGGGTGTGGACGCACTGTTCAGGTGTCTTCTCCACATAAATGCGGCCAGAGAAGTTGTTGCAGCGCATTAAATGCGGTGGTGGCAGCTTTATTAGCAGGGGATTTCATGATAGCCACTCAGTTAGACACGCGCGGAGCCTAATCCTCGCAGGGAAACCCTCAGCATATCCGTTTGATCAAATTCTGGACTGATCCGATGGATATGGCCCCTTCGGCTCAACTAGTTGTCTTCGGACGGAGCCTTTGTCCCTCATAAGTTGCTTTTTCATCAGGATGGTGAAGCGCTGATACTATTAGCCTCTTCGGATGGACAGTCGTATTTGGACTGGGCCCCAGGCCCAACATATGGCTTTGGGCTTTCTCACCCACAGTACAAAAGCTGGAAGGGCTCAAAGGGAAAAGTCCCACCTGGCGTTCCTGGCTTGGTGGGGCAGTGAATCCCATCATGCCAGGCACCCGAGACGATGAGGTAATCGTCCATCATCCCTTTGTTGGACTTGGGGAGACCGGAGAGAAGTCTGACGACATCGGACCGGGACCTTAGGTAGTATCCCGCCCCTTCCTTTGTACGGCATTCGTACATATGCGTCACATCATGCCAGGTTAACCCTAAGCCTAAGTGGCGGTTTAGGTCATCAACTGCCCTCAAAATCCTAAATGTGTTGGGTGCGCACTGTTCGGGGCTAAGTCTATGGGCGGTAAGGAAGCTTCTGCTGACCTCACCCATAGGAATGGTCATGCCTCCCTCCAGGAAGGCGATAATGGGGATTATCACCTCGCCTACCTCACGGGCCAATAATAACCCCCCCGTGGAGCAATACCTCAGGCCGACTTCCTGTGGAATGCGATAGGTCGCCCTAAACTTCTCTATTTGGGATGGACTATCCACTAGGTATTCGAATCTACCCATTTCTAACAAGGTTAAAGGAGGGGGGACGTGAAACGGCGACTGGGAAGATCTATCACGCGCCGAAGAGGCAATTCGTACAGATTACTAAAACCTCGGGAAAAGAACTTACGCGGAATCAGTTCGGTGGACGAACTTCAATCTGGAAAAGAGAACGGCAGTGGATTGAGGAGCAAGCCAAGGCAGATGACAGGGAAGTCTCTGGGAGTCTGAGCGCTTGAGTTCGTCGGAGGATCAGAAGTTTGCAAAATAAGAGAACAGCCCATCCTGGGGCTTTATATAGGGGGAGGCGAAGTGGGAAAATATCCCGCTCGAATTTTCAGGAAAGAATCTCGTCCGTTGGATTTGAAACGGACCAATAGATTCCACTGACAAGACGCCGCCCGGAGTAGTTAATGACACCTCGGAAACGGCGCGACAGCAGCGGCAATAAAGAAGGCGCCCAAATCCACGCGCACATACGTGTGAAGTCAAAATCCAGGGCCCTCACTCGTCACAAGGTCAAAACCTCACTTTTCCCCTTCGGGCGCGAGGCAAAAAGTAAAATTTTGAGGGGCTATTGTGGGTGAGAAAGCCCAAAGCCATATGTTGGGCCTGGGGCCCAGTCCAAATACGACTGTCCATCCGAAGAGGCTAATAGTATCAGCGCTTCACCATCCTGATGAAAAAGCAACTTATGAGGGACAAAGGCTCCGTCCGAAGACAACTAGTTGAGCCGAAGGGGCCATATCCATCGGATCAGTCCAGAATTTGATCAAACGGATATGCTGAGGGTTTCCCTGCGAGGATTAGGCTCCGCGCGTGTCTAACTGAGTGGCTATCATGAAATCCCCTGCTAATAAAGCTGCCACCACCGCATTTAATGCGCTGCAACAACTTCTCTGGCCGCATTTATGTGGAGAAGACACCTGAACAGTGCGTCCACACCCATCACCACTCACTGCAGGATAAAGCAAACGGCTGATGTGACTGGCACTCAAGTGGGCGTGTAGATGAAGGACAAGTGTGCGGTGGAGATGAGAAGGGAGCGCATATATAAGAGAGGCAAGCCTCACGAAGGGTGGAGAGAAAAAATTGTATTCATTAAGTTCTTAAATACAAAAGCTCTTCGGACCGAAGAAATTCTTGTTAAAGGCTAGTCTAAGTTCTTTTCATTGGTCTGCTTGTATGAACCGTTGCTAAATCCAAACCCAGCCTAGCTGTTTAACCCGCTCTCTACAAATTTATTGTTGGGAATTTGTTGGGCTCGCAATACAGAGAGTTAGAACCTGGCCCAACAAATTTGGACCCTACAGATATCTTTCTCAAAAAAGAAAAAAAAAAGTTGAACTAGGATATATTTGATTTTCATGGTGTTGATTCTAAATAATCCTAGATGTTGATTCCAAAGTTTCATCGCTAAGTGCTGATTCATAGTTTTATCTTCATTTAATTTTTTTTCAAAAAAAAAGTATTTAAAAAAAAAAAAAGTATTTTTTTTTGGTTTCCCGTAATTCTCCTTGAATTGGACACATACATTGAAGGCAAATTTAATATGGGTTTATGACAACGACAAAGTGTCTCAAATTTATTTTCAATAATTATGGATGGTGAAGATTTAAATCCTCTATTTTTTTTTATTAAAAATAGTGCAATATTCAAAGATAATTTTTTTTAGCATTTCTCCCCCCCTCCCCCCTCCCCCCTCCCCCACAAAAGAAATTATATACTAATAAAAATCAATTTAATCATCATTAAGCAAATGAAATGTTAAAACCATTACAAATTTCACTAAAAAATACTTACAATTTGATGTAGCAATAATAGATTGGTACCACTTAAGCAATATAATAAATGAATGTTTGAATTAAATTTTTTTTTTTGGTTGGTGACACTTCAATTTGTAAAGTCTGTTTGATAAATTTTTCAAATATTCCTAATATCGCTAAAGTGAATTAGTCATATAAAAAAAATTAAGAACAATCAATTTAAATTAAAAATATTATAGTACAAAACATTAACTAAATTGATGGTCAATGAACTAAATATTATTTAAGTAGTATTTAAATATACACATACCCATTTAAATTTTTGCCTAAGGCCTCAAATTGTTTTGAGCCACCCATAATCATTTTCTAGTGATTTTATTATTAATACTACTTTTTCTTTTTAATATAGAAATTAATACTACTTTTTTTTTAACATTAATCATGACGCACCAACTAAAAATTGATTGATTTCAATGAAAAAAAACTTAACCTTAGCAAATGCCTTTAGGATTCTAATCAAAAATAAAATTTGAATGAATTTTTGTGATTAATCACACAAAATGTTGATTAAACTTTGGAATCTTTATTATTGTGGTCAGGTGGTGAATGAGAGGTAGGCAGATTTTAGATTCTCTTTTGTTTGTTTTCCACTTGCATTAATCAAGGGAAATGTATATGTTGATGGATTAGATATTTAAAACTTTAAATTAAAATTAGTATTTAATTTTTTTTTAAATTAGTAATTTAATTTTTAAATTAAATTAAAAATTAGTATTTCATTTAATGCGAATTTGATGTTTTTATCATTTACAAGCTAGATTCTCACGAGTGAATAAATGTGGGCACAAGGGATTTACTTTAAAACATGAAATTGCATCCACTCACACACGCACTACTAAGTTCATTTCAATTTAATTAATGACACAATTACAGTTAAACATCTTATGATTATCCAGTCTCTTACATTAATATATTTAGCATTTGAGATATTATCATTTAATCCAAGCTCACATTATCTTTATAATTAACATTTTACATCATGTAATAACAACGAGTATTATTATGGACATAATAATTTTGCTACATTTTTCACTATAAGAAAATTAGCACACTTTTATTGGTTGTTACATGAATTCACAACTAAAATTTAATTTATAATCTATCATTTATAACTTATTATTTCAACAGGTATAAATCTAGTCTCAAAATCAAATTAACAATTACTAATCTCCAAAATAACAAAATGAATATTTATGGCCATTTGGTAACGTTGTTCTAGTAACGTTTTTTGTATTTTTTAAAAATATGTGTGTAAAAATATATGTAACGTTATTTAAATACTAAAAAATATTGCTCCAAATATCCTACCAAACAGCCTCTTAAACTTTAGAATGTTCTAGAACAAAGAAGAATTTAAAATAACTCATCATTAAATTAAAAAGGCTAAAATGCAAAACTCACCTTTTATGTTTCATCATTTTTCATTTCAGTCCTCTAATTTTATATTTTGTCATTTTAGTCTTTTAAGTTTCACTCATTTTCAATTAAGTCCTCCGTTAAGACTCTGTCAAATGCTGCCGTTAACTTATTTAATATTTACTTCTTTTTTTTTTTTTTTTTTTAAATCTTAATTAAAAAGAACCAGAAAAATACCTCAAACAAAGTCGCTCCCCACATCCGAAGAACTCAAAATTGAAAACCCACCCATGATGAAATCATCATTATGTTTACTCATAAAATAAAATGATGTATCTGTTACGAAAGGAAAGGCAAAATTTAAAATAAATAAATTTTGGAAAAGAAAGAATTGACATTGCAAATCCCTGGAATCATTCGATGGCTTGTTTGGTGTGGAAGGTGTCATTCTTTCCTTTAATGCCTTGGCAGATGACGCGAGTGTTCTTGTCCACGAAAACTACCGGCGGAGGATGCATAGCCGCGGCGGCATATTGCTGAGTCTGAGTCCATGAAGAAGAAGCTCTAGAGATTGAGCCAATCAGCTTGGCGAAGGCTTGGCGACCCATCTAATTCTTTCTTTCACATTTTTTATATAGCAAAGATTCCATTCGTGTCTAGTGTCTGCCTTGCCTTCCTCTATTACTGCTAGCTCTCTTTCTTTCCCTAATACTTTGGTGGGTGGGGTTTCAATCTTGTGTTCTTCAGAAGTAGGGAGTGACGTTCTGGTGTTTCTTTTTTTTTTTTCTTTTTTTTAAAAATAAGTTAACGGCAGCAATTGACAGAGTCTTAATGGAGGACTTAATTGAGAATGAGTGAAACTTAAAAGACTGAAATGACAAAATGTAAACTTAGAGGACTGAAATGAAAAATGATGAAACTTAGAGGGTGAATTTTGCATTTTGGCCAATTAAAAATTGTAAATTTTTTTTTGATTATGACACAATTTTTGTAAGAAGAACAAACTCTGGGTTTTCAAAAAAAAAGAAAAAGTACAAATATGTGTGGCCCACTGCCCTACTGCCATTCCAAGTTCCAACGGCTCTTTCTCCCCTCTCTCTCTCTCTCTCTCAGTGAGTCTCTATCCCTCTCTTCTTTCAAAACCATGAACAGCCCTCCGTTAGGGTTAGGGTTAGGGTTTTTGATTCTCGGTGCTCTCCCTGAAAGCCCCTATTCTCTCTCTGTCAGTCCGTGTCTTTCTCTCTCTAATGGCTTGCCCTTTTGGGTGACGGAGCAGAAGACAACGGCGACGTTTCGATGCTCATTGAAAGAGTCGTGAAGGTTGACCCTTGAGCGGGAGGAGAAGAGGAGGAAGAAGAAGAATACGGAGGCAGAGAAATGTTGGATATAGATTCCATCAACGACAACGACAACAACACCAACATCATGTTCGATAGGAGAGCGAAGCGTATTGTGCTCCCTGAACATGGTGATTGTTTCTTTCTGATCCTATTCTTTCTTTTTGTTTCTGGGTTTTCCTTTTGGTTTTTTTTTTTTTTTTGTTGAGTTTTCTTGTTCTTTTTAGTTGCTGAGAAATTGGAACGAAGTAATGAGTAATGGAGAGAGAAAAACTGGGTTGATATTTGTGCCGAATTGGTTGAATATTGTTTTTGGTTTTGTGAGTTTGTATTTTGTTATTGTTAATCTCATTGATTTTTAATCCGGTAAATACAACGCCAACAATTAAAGACTTCGACCCAAATTTTGGGGTTGGCTATGGATCTTCAACAGTATCATTCAATTTATCCAGGATCTATTCCTAAAAGAGTGACTAAATGTTAAGGTGGATTTTTTCCTGGCCAAGAACCACTAAACGCCTTTCATTTGTTATTTATTGAAATGATTTGTGAAAAATAGAGTATTGTGTGCAGGAATTATATATTGATTTCTGAAATTAAAGTTGCATTTTGTTTTGGGATTTGTTATTCTGAGATGATGACTTGATGATGTGTAAGGGAATCACAACATTCTGATATTGAGTTATTCTTGAAACATTATATTGTGATTGGGAATTGCAGGATTTAACATGTTTGACTCCCTTCTGTTTATTTAGTTTTATAATAGTTTGTTGCCTTATGTTTTTCTCCACATTATGCCCGTTCTTTAAATGTTTGAGTGTTTCACTTATATTCTTTACTTATTTAACTTGCAGTTACAAGAAGAGATATTGTAGTAAATAAAAAGCAGCCAGACGAGCGGGGTCAGAGTCTTGGTTCTGGAAGGTTTGGGCGAGGTGGGAATGGTTCTCAACGTAATTATGGAGGGGCTGATGGGTATCAGCGTAACAATGGAGGGTGGAATGGTTATCAATGGAGTAACAGGGGATCTGATGGCTATCAACCAAATAATGGAGGGGGTAATGGTTATAATGGAGGGGGTAATGGTTATAATGGAGGGGCTGATGGTAATCAGAGTAACAATGGAGGACGAAATGGTTATCAACGGAGTAACAGGGGATCCGACGGCTATCAGCCCAATAATGGAGGGGGTAGTGGTTGTGGTGGAGGGGCTGATGGATATCAGAGTAACAATGGAGGGCAGAATGGTTATCAATGGAGTAACAGGGGATCTGATGGCTATCAGCCCAATAATGAAGGGGGTAGTGGTTATAATGGGAACAATGGAGGGGAAAATAGTTTCCAGAGGGCTGAGGGAGCTGATGCTGTAAAGGCAGTAGGGGATGGTTGGCAGGTGCAGGGGCATGTGCGTGTCAGTGGAGGCAGAGGGAGAGGGGGAGGTAGGGGAAGAGGCCGTGGTAGAGGGAGGGGATTTAATGAAGGTCATGAGTTTGGAAGTGAGAACCAAGATTTTGTGAACAGTTATCCATCTGATAAGCCAGGCCAGGATACAAATGATGGTGGCAGTGTGGAACAGAATGAGTTTTAGGGTAAAGTTCGCGAAAGTGAGGCTCAATCTGATGAGAGACCTAGAAATGTGAATTGGGGTGGTGGTGGTAGATGGCGTAATGGTAGGGGAAATCATGGGTTTCAGGGGACAAGATAACCGCCTTATGATAGACAATCTGGACGTAATAATAGAAGAGGTGAAGTGTCTAATGATACTGAAGCAAAGGAAAACCATGGTGGTGATATTGGGACCGCAGAGCAAGTTGAGAACGGTGCTGGAGCTGAATGGTATGCTCTTTCTACAAATAACTTTTAGTATACCTGTAATTCTTTTTTATCTGTTTGTTCATCATTCCTATTTTTAATCTTGCTGCTTGGCCAGTTTAAATTTGCTGTTTGTACCATATGTTAAGGAGGTTCTCTATTTGACCTTTCCTTTTGTATGTGATATTTTACTTTTGTAAACTATGATATCTACTGTTTTTTGGTATGGTTTTTCAAAATATTGACAGGTAAGCCAGTGGGGTTAAAAGTATTTCTGTGTGAGTTCTTCTTCCTTTGCTCCTGGCATGAGCATAAATGAAGATGATGGTGTTTTTTCTCTTGCGACTGCTTTAAACTTGCGAAGATATAATGCAAGGGGCAAATACTTCTATATCCCTACAATACCTGCTGTTGGATTTCTCTCCTGGGTTTTCATTGGTTTGGTGTATGTAGCTCTACAAAGCCTGATCTTACTATTATTTCTCCCAATATGAATATATATTTTTGCTATACATTGGTGAAGGCTAATCAGTTGTGATTGCTCCGCATCTAAAATTGTAGGATTGCCATATAGTTAGATATGCGGGATAGTTTACTTTATATATGTTCAACTCCCATTGCTTCATGAATGGCATTGGGGTGGTTTTGGATTGGTGACACCAAATTGAATATGACCCATATTAAGGTTGTCTCACCTTCTATTCTTGCTCTTGTTGTTTCTCTCTATAAATTCTAACATTTACTTAAAAACCAAAGCCCTCCACTCCACTGTTATCTTGTCTTAAATGAACTTTATTTTATTTTATTTGTTGATTGGTATGTTATACACACACCCAATGGGTCTTGAGCCCATGACCTCGCCCTCCACTTGGCACTTGCTAGTGGAGGAAGTGCCAATTGAGCTAGAGCTCACCGGCATCTTGCCTTTAAAAAACTTCGATTAATATTAGGGTAAATTGCAAGTATCTCCTAATGACAGTGATGAGTAAATAATCTACACAAAACCAGAAGATGAAATTTTTCATAGGGTACTGATAACCATAATATGTGTCTACATGCCCAAATCTGTATTATATATTCTGTTTCTCACTTGTTGCTGTATTTATATCTTTAACGTGTGTACAGGGAACTGGGATACTTAGGAGGTCAGACCGAAAGCAAAATGAGCGTATGAAATTTGAAATAAAAAGTTTGGGTTTGTTGGTTTTTCATTGCAATCCTTCACAACTTCATTGTATTGGTAAAATTTCCTTTCAAAGTTCATTGTATTGTGGTCCATTTGTTTGATTTTAAAATTGTCTTTTTGTTTGAGTATGACAGATCTGAAATTGTATACTTTTTTTTTCCCTACTCTATGCGCTTCTTTGGTCTATATATGTGTATCTATTGTTCAAACCATGATTTGCCAGAATTGGGGACAATTGGTTCATGAGCCGTAGCCACAAACTCTCCAAGTATCAACAATAGAAACAATGGCAATGACACCAAGGTATTCCGAAGTCTTTCTCTCTCTCTCTCTCTCATTACTTTGCGTGACTTTTATTCTACTCATTTATTTTATTGTTTTTCTGAAATTTAATAATTTGTGTCAACAAAAATTTATTTCTCTCGGTAGGTTAAATTATTTACTTTCAACAAAAAAAATTGTCAAAAACTTATTTGTTGGGTTAATTTCCTTGTTCTTCTAATTGACATTTTTATTTTTTATTTATTTACTTATTTTTAGTTTGCAAATTGGTTTCTCCTATTGTTGCTGTAGTTGGCTGCATACGCTTTCATTTATAAGAGGGCTTGTTTAGTTGAAAATTATTTTTTCCTTTTCTTTTGTTACTTGGAAATTTTATTTTTGGTTTGGTTATTAAGGTGTTTCCTTCTTTACTAATTCGCAAATTAGCTGAACTTCTAGACTTCACTGAGGTCAGTGTTATAATATTTTATGATCTTTCTCTTTGTATTTTTCTCTTTTCAATTTATGCTTGGAGGAACGAGTCAAAATCAATAACCTTTGCAATGAGACCCTGAAAATGTTTGACAGAATGCTAGAGTATGTCAAGCAAATCATGCAGCACCCCTTTTCTATTGGTTTAAAAATATGCTTAATATATTGTCGTATTAAGTGGTTTTTGCTGATGTCTCTGTTGCTATAGATTGCTGCCAAGCAAAGTGGTTTGTGGGAAGATGTTCTTAATCTTAGTTAGGTGTATGTTTCCATGTGTTTGATGAAATTCTCTCTTGTGCTATAGATTGCTGCCTAGCAAAGTGGCTTGTGGGAAGATGTTTTCAATCTTAGGCAGGTGTATGTTTCCATGTGTTTGATGAAATGCCTATAAGAAGGATTAAAAAGAAAAAAGTATGTTCATGTGTAGACATACAACAAATAGTGGAAAATGTCGATTCAAGAATCCATACTACTACTTTCCTAAAGCTTTATTGAATTTGTTGCAACAATGAAGGTAGTGAAAGGATTGATTCTGGGTATGGTTCTCAAGTCGTCTCATTAAATATCGTAGCCTCACTCTTTGTCTAATTATAATTATGCACAAAATTAATTGAAAAAAGAACGTCTATAAAATTTGTTTTGACATAAGTAAGAAATTGTGGGAAAATGAAGCATGCACTACCTAATTGGGTGATTTTAATAGCTGTTTTTAAGCCAGCTGTGATCTTAAGCTGATCTGGGTCTCCTCTGCTTCAACCATTGTTGCAGATTCTTACTTATCAAAAAACCATTGTTGCGGATTCTTGATTTATTTTAGATGAGTCATTTCCTTCTTTTATTGATTTCCTAGACTCTTGCAATTTTTGTATTTGATTTCTTTTCCCTTGTTCACTCCCTGTGTACTAGGGTGTTCCTTTTTTTTATCAATATAACTTATTACTTATCAAAAAAAATTTTAGATGAGTCATTCTTCCACTATTTGATGCTCATAAATTCCTCCACTATGGAATTTGAGAAGTTGCTTATTGCTTTGTTAGTGCTGTTTAATAATTTAGATGTTGATAGGTTTTGATAAATTTGTACAGTTAGTATCTGTGTTATTCTTAAACTGATTCTTTTGGTTATTAGTCTGTTGTGGTTGTATTTTGTATATGGTTTTTTCCTGAATTAAATTTGTATAACTATTTATTTGATTAGTAGATTGGTTTAGAATTGTTATGGTTTCAATGATATCTGGTTGTTATTTGACTTTTTAGTTATTTCTAACTAGGATGTTGCTAACTAATTGTCATTTCAGCCAAATCTAAGTTTAATATTATAATTTTCTGTCTTTCTTACTTATTAAAATAATAAAAAATTATGTTTTTCCTCTACCATTCAAAGATGCTGCACAATAAATATATGTAAACCTAATTTGTGGACTTTGTCCCAATCCCCTAACATCTTAATTATTCAAAAGAGGATGAGTAAGCCAAATGTTTCTGTCTTGAATGGCTCTTTTAGTAATTTTATGTGCTGTTATAGTGATTTTGTTCTTATGTTTTAAAATTTTTAGGCAGATTCTTTCCAAATGGACATGGAGCAATTGGTTGTTTTGTTTTGGGTCAATAACCAGTTGGTTTGGGTTTTAAAAGCTTGTCTACTTAAAAACTAGAGCCCCCCACTCCACTGTTATCTTCCTTTAAATAAACTTTATTTTATTTCGCTTTCTGATTGGTAGGCATGTTACACATGCACACAATGGGTCTTGAGCCCTTGACCTCACCCTCCTCTTGACACTTTCAAGGGGAGGAAGTGCCAATTGAGCTAGAGTTCATTGGCATCTTGCCTTTGATTTAATATTAGGGTCAATTGCAGGTATCTCCTAATGTGTCTCAGAGTTTCACATAGTCCCCTGTCATTCCAAGTGCTCTCAAATTAAGAACAAATTAAGAAGCATAAGAAGGAAAAAGCTGCAGAGAGCTTTGGTTGTTGTCTTTATTTTCGGATTTTGTGGCACTTTTGTGCAATAATTTGCTGTTAACTTGAGAGCAATTTGAAGAGTAGGGGGCCATTTGGAATTTTGAGGTGGATAGCTGTAACTTTTATTAAGATCGTTTAATCCCAAGAGTACTTGTAAACTGATTTTATGCCCTAGAGAATTTTTGTTAGTGACAGGGTAGAGGAGGTCACCCAACTAACACTATGAAAATGTGTCTATTCCACTGCTTTTGAACATAATTTTTAATATTGACATTAATAAGCAAAAGTACAAGAATTTAGCAGTCCCAAACCCAAACATGAGTTGATTGTTAAGACCTATATTTTAAAAGTGCGTATTGTGCTCCCTGAACATTGGGATTGTTTCTTTCTGATCTTATTCTTTCTTTTTGTTTCTGAGTTTTCCTTTTGGGTGTTTTTTTTTTTTTTTTTTTTTTTTTTGAGTTTTCTTGTTCTTGTTGTTCTTTTTTGCTGTTGAGAAATCGGAATGAGTTGGGTTTTTTTATTTATTTTTTATTTTTCTAGTTTTCTTATTCTTTTTGGTTGCTGAGAAATTGGAATGAAGTAATGGGTAATAGAAAGAAAGAAAAACTGGGGTGATATTTGTGCCGAATAGGTTGAATATTGTTTTTGGTTTTGTGAGTTTGTATTTTGTTATTGTTAATCTCATTGACCAACAATTAAAGACTTGGACCCAAATTTTGGGGTTGGCTATGGTTCCTCAACAGTATTATTCATTGTATCCGGGGTCCATTCAACCTGTACCTGTAGTGGATCTATTCCTAATAGAGTGACTAAATATTAAGGTGGATTTATTCCTGGCGAAGAACCACTAAACGCATTTCATTTGTTATTTATTCAAATGATTTGTGAAAAAAGAGTATTGTGTGCAGGAATTATATATTGATTTGTGAAATTAATGTTGCATTTTGTTTTGGGATTTGTTATTCTGAGTCGATGACTTGATGATGTGTAAGGGAATCACAACATTCTGATATTGGAGCAGGTATATGGTGTACCCAGCATATATGCCGGGCACAACATATAATTTTCGCTGATATTGAGTTATTCTTGAAACATTATATTGTGACTGGGAATTGCAGGATTCTAACATGTTTGACTTCCTTCTGTTTATTTAGTTTTATAATAGTTTGTTGCATTATGTTTTTCTCCACATGATGCCCGTTCTTTATATGTTTATGAGTGTTTCTCTTATATTCTGTACTTATTTAACTTGCATTTACAAGAAGAGATATTGTAATAAATAAAAAGCAGTCAGAAGAGCAGGGTCAGAGTCTTTATTCTGTAAGGTTTGGGCCAGGTGGGAATGGTTCTCAATGTAATTATGGATGGGCTGATGGATATCAGCGTAACAATGGAGGGCGGAATGGTTATCAATGGAGTAACGGGGGATCTGATGGCTATCAACCAAATAATGGAGGGGGTAATGGTTATAATGGAGGGACTGATGGATATCAGAGTAACAATGGAGGACGAAATGGTTATCAACAGAGTAACAGGGGATCTGATGGCTATCAGCCCAATAATGGAGGGGGTAGTGGTTATAATGGAGGGGCTGATGGATATCAGAGTAACAATGGAGGGCGGAATGGTTATCAACGGAGTAACAGGGGATCTGATGGCTATCAGCCCAATAATGAAGGGGGTAGTGGTTATAATGGGAACAATGGAGAGGAAAATAGTTTCCAGAGGGCTGAGGGAGCTGATGCTGCAAACGCAGTACGGGATGGTTGGCAGGTACCAGGGGCCTGTGCGAGTCAGTGGAGGCAGAGGGAGAGGGGGAGGTTGGGGAAGAGGCCATGGTGGAGGGAGGGGATTTAATGGGGTCACGAGTTTGGAAGTGAGAACCAAGATTTTGTGAACAGTTATCCATCTGATAAGCCAGGCCAGGATACAAATGGTGGTGGCCGTGTGGAACAGAATGAGCTTTAGGGTAAAGTTCGTGAAAGTGAGGCTCAATCTGATGAGACCTAGAAATGTGAATTGGGGTACTGGTGGTGGTAGAAGGCGTAATGGTAGGGGAACTCATGGGTTTCAGGGGACAAGATAACGGCCCTTATGATAGACAATCTGGACGTAATAATAGAAGAGGTGAAGTGTCTAATGATACTGAAGCGAAGGAAAACCGTGGTGGTGATATTGGGACTGCAGAGCAAGTTGATAACAGTGCTGGAGCTGAATGGTATGCTCTTTCTACAAATAGCTTTTAGTATACCTGTAATTCTTTTTTCTCTGTTGTTCATCATTCTTATTTTTAATCTTGCTGCTTGGCCAGTTTAAATTTGCTGTTTGTACCATATGTTAAGGAGGTTCTCTATTTGACCTTTCCTTTTGTATGTGATATTTTACTTTTGTAAACTATGATATCAATATTCGTAACTTGAAAAAAAAAAAAATTGACAGTGAGCTATATATCGTGTTAAAAATGTTTAACAATTTACAGGGATGGTTATAAACTCAGATATAAGATTTATACAGTGGAAAGATATAAAAATCATGACTTAAGTCAAAAGTATTGGCTGATTGCTTTAGGATTGTGAGCGGTTGAAGTTTTCTGAGGCAGGAAGCCATTGCCAGGTCCGGCTGAATTGTTCTATTGATATGTAGACTTTTATTCTGATTTTTATTTATTTCTTTTATTCTTGTATATAATAAGGATATTCCTGTGACTACCGGAGAACCTAAAGATGCAGAGCACGAACAAGGGAAGCTTAAAGCTCAAGATAATTCTGAAAATAAGGCCAAAGATGCTGCTGATGATGATGAAGAAGAGAAGGTAAGGATATCATTCATTTGAACTTGTTATCATCTTTTCAATTGAAAGTTAAACAGATCATTTGGTTTTCTTATGGAATATGACACTTGAAGAATATGAGAAGGTGTGCTTTGAGAAAGACCGTGCAGAGAAAGGTCACTCTTGATAAGGATTTTGAGTCAATGCAACTTGTTAAGAAAATGAAAGATGACAGCCTTGTCATCAAACCGGTGGGTAAACTAGTTTGTATTCTTTTTATTTTTTATTTTTCATTGGTTGTATGTTATATTTGAATGGTTTCTTGTCACTTTTCTAATGTTAATCCAGATGCCTTTGGAGAAGCTTAAGAAGAAAAATTGCCTTGAAAAAGACGACAAAGCTCAAAAGGTAACTTATGACATTCCCTTGAATGCAATGTGTTCAGTTCCCATACTTTTTTCTAGATCTCTTCATTTCTGCGATAATTGTTTTTGGCTGATATATATGTGTTTACATACCAAGAAAGAAAAGCTTAAATATGTATTTGCATTGCTGATTTGTTATTTTCTGTCTAACATTTTATGTTAGCGATATTAAATCAGTTCTTTGCTTTGGTTAGTAAATCTGTCCCTAATTCAACTATATCTGAATCATGTGTATATCACTCCTGATATTTTATGCATGGCAGCTAAAGTGTACTCTTTCATGGTCAAAATTTATGTTCCCACTGTGATACTTGATTCATTTTGTTAGGGGAATAGTATCTACACGTTTTCTTCTTTGCACCGTAGTCATGCGGTCTTTCTGTTTTATTTATATTTCAGTTCTTTTCTTTCAGCCATTATATCCATGTAGTGCAGAGGCAGATGGGGGTGGGTGGATCCAGGGTTTATCTCAGTATGGTGTTCTCATATAATACATATGTTTTGTTTGCAGTCGATGAACATTAATGAATTCCTGAAACCAGCAGTTCCTGCTTATGGTCATGGTGGTCATGGCCATGGTTGGGAGCGTGGGGGCCAAGATAATGGAAGTTTATAAGATTGCTAAGTTTTCTCAAATCCTCTCTTCTCTTCTAATGTGAAGCACCAATTTTATCTGATAAATATATGTCATTCATTCATCCAATAAATATATATTATTTTTATGCATAAATCATCTTCTACTTATTACTATTGCATTGACTTCATTGTAATGTTTTGACTTGTTCATTCTCTAATAACTTTGGCCTTCTATTTGTACAAATTTTAAAGGTCAGTATCACGTTCACCCTTATGGGAAAAAATGTGAGTATATATGACTACGGCCTCTCTCACTGTCTTTCAATGAACCTGGAATTTTAATCTTTATCATAGTTTGTTAATGTAATGAATTATTTTGATTCTATTTTCTAACTTGAGAAGTAATCGATGACATAAATTATTTTAATGTCGTTTGTTATGGTTTCCTAACTTGAAGCTTCCATGCTGGTGACTTCAACAGCTTACTGGATTATAAGGTAGACACCTATTGTTAGTCTTTTTACTTGTTGGTTGTCATCAAAATCAACTAAAAATCATTTGCACACCTCTTTATTAGAAAATTTAAAGATACTAGCTTTGATTGAGGTTTTCCATCTGCACTTTTAACTAACAGGAAAAAAAAGACAAAAACTATAATAGTTGACTTTGGACTTTGTTTTAACTTCTTTTTCCATTTATATTTTTATGGTGATTTTTATATTCTATTTGAGTTCATAACAGTAGGAACTTGACACGTGAACATTTGCTTTTTTGTGAGGCAAAGATTCCATTTCATTGAAACAGTAAAATGTAGGGAGATATCTGTTATTCAGCCAAAAAAAGTGTATCTGTTACCTTTATATTTTATTATACTTTGGTAGCATGCCTAGCATTTTTTCTATCATTGGATTCATGTATTATGGAGCATTGCTTCTTTGTTTGTATAATCATCTCTAATAAGCTTGGCTTGATACAATTATAACATGGTCATATTGTAGAACTTTTAGAAGTCAACGTTGTCATTGTAACCTTGCCCAATCTACATCTGCTTCCCCCCCACCCTCAGTAGATTTCTTTGAGGTTTTGAATTGATTCTGGTATGTCTTCTTGTACACAGAAAACTCATGTTCAACAATTTTGGGTTACTGAAGATGCACGGAATATAGCTGCTGAGGCTAAGGGACTTGAGTAAAAAACTTGTAAAACATTGACATGGAAGTAATGATGTAGTTTCCTCAAATTCACTTGGTGTTGGAGGTGCATCGCAAAATGTGTGCAGTCTTAGGCAGTTCGAGGTAAGTCTTTGGATGATATGGTTCCAGTTACCATTTATTAATGATCTTGCTAAAACATTGTCCTGATTGGAGTTTCTTTACTTGATACTTGTTCCATGTCATTGTTCCTCTAAGATAATTTATTTTACTAAAAATAGATATTTATTTCAGAACAAAATAATCAATATCTTTCATAGCCATTTTTTTTTGGATAAGTAATGAAAGTTTTATTGTAAAAATACTACTTCATGCAAAAAAAAAAAAAAAAAAAAAAAAAGGCACTTATATTTGTATTGTGATTATTTGTAAAGGATATGTGGTTAATGGAAACTACTTATGGGTTTCATGTTCTGTAAACATAATATCATGGGCATGAGATTTTACGATCAAAATTTTATGGATTGCTTTGTTCTAATGCATTCATCTCTTTAGCATTCTAGTTAGTTAATGTGAAAAAATTGTTTGTGAAGAGGTGAATGTGGAAGAGTTTAATAAAACTCGTCAATATTGTCATCCCAGTAGGCACATTGTTATGGTCATTTGTGTGGATCCTTTAGAGGTGATAACCTTATGTTGAGCCGTTACTTTATTATGTCACCTTATGTATTTTTTTGGATAACTTTAGTGTGGAACAGATGGAAGAGGATAATAAAACTCGTCAGTTTTCCCAAATATTTTTGTTTTTGGCTATCCTATAAGTCAATAAATTTGTTGACTCAATGTGCAGACACTAGGGACAATATATCTATTATGTTCAGCTGAAAGAAAATTTTAATTAATTTTGGGAGTTAATATCTAGTCCCAAGATAATGGATGTTTCTAAGATTGCTAAATTTTCTCAAATCCTCTATTCTCTTCTGATATATGAAGCACTAATTTAATCCATTAATTGTATATCATTCATGCCAATTTTCCACTCTTCCCTCTCACTTTTCCTATGACATTTTCTAACTTTATACTATGAATATATTCCATCTTGATATTCTGATATGTACTTTTCATGTGTTGATATCATTGTGTTGGCTTTTAAGTATGGTGGGTCATCCATATCATAAATTCACCACAGGTCAGTTGTTTCATTATGATTTTCTTGGACGATTTGTGTTTTAATTCAATGTTGTAATTTAATTCGTATATTGTGTTGGCATGCATAATCTTTTCTGATATGTGAAGTCATTTTCCGTTTTAGTGAAATTACAAATTTTTTATTGAAACTGAAGGACCACTGGGCCGAAATAGGTTTGAAGATAGAAGCTCTGCATTATTTTTATTTGTACTTCTGGTTCTTGAGCAAAAATGCAAAGAAATATAAATTATTAATTTAATACTGATCATGCTGTAAGAAACATCGATGTCTACCCTTATGTTGTAGTTTTATCTACTGCTGTTTGGTATGGTTTTTCAAAATATTGACAGGTAAGCCAGTGGGGTTAAAAAGTATTTGTGTGTGAGATATTCTTCCTTTGCTCCTGGCATGAGCATAAATGAAGATGATGGTGTTTTTTCTCTCGCAACTACTTTAAACTTGGGAAGATATAATGCAAGGGGCAAATACTTCTATATCCCTACAATACCTGCTGTCAGATTTCTCTCCTTGGTTTCTTTGGTTTGGTGTATGTACTTCTACAAAGCCTGATCTTTCTATTATGTCTCCCGATATGAATATTTCTTTTTGCTATACATTGGCGAAGGCTAATCAATTGTGAGTGCTCCACATCTAAAATTGTAGGATAGCCATATAGTTAGATATGCGGAATAGTTCACTTTATATATGTTCAACTCCCATTGCTTCATGAATGGCATTGGGGTGGTTTTGGATGGGTGACACCATATTGAATATGACCCGTATGAAGGTTGTCTCACCTTCTATTCCTGCTGTTGTTGTTTCTCTCGATAAATTCATACATTTACTTAAAAACTAAAGCCCCCCACTCCTTGTTTATCTTGTCTTAAATGAACTTTGTTTTATTTTATTTTCGATTGGTATGTTATACAAACACCCTATGGGTCTTGAGCCCATGATCTCACCCTCCACTTGGCACATGCAAGTGGGGGAAGTGCCAATTGAGCTAGAGCTCACTGGCATCTTGCCTTTAAGAAACTTAGATTAATATTAGGGTAAATTCCAAGTACCTCTTAATGACAGTGATGAGGAAAACCAGAAGATGAAATTTTTCATAGGGTACTGAACTACTGATAACCATATTATGAGTCTACATGCCCAAATTTGTATCATATTTCTCACTTGTTGCCGTATTTATTCCTAAATTCTTCAGCTTAGCCTGTGGTCCTTTAGCTTTCCTTTGCAAAGTCAACAGCTTGCAACTTATGAAGTTAGTTTTTTGTCAACCTATCATAACTTGTGAGCCAAGTCTTGCTGTCAGCCTATCATAGTTGTAATGGTATGATTGTGCTTCAGATTTTAATGGATTTTATCTTGAACTGTGCATTAACTTTGTTGAAATGTTATGTACTGTTGGGATTGTTTGTTTTACATTGCAATCCTTCAGTACTTCATTGCATTGGTAAAATTTCCTATCAAAGTTCATTGTATTGTGGTCCATTTGTTTGATTTTAAAATTGTCTTTTTGTTTGAGTGTGATACTGTATACTTTTTTTTCCTTACTCTATGCTTCTTTGGTCTATATATGGGTATCTATTGTTCAAACCATGCTTTGCCAGAATTGGGGACAGTGGTTCATGAGTTGTAGCCACAACCTCTCCAAGCATCAACAATAGAAACAATGGCAATGACACCAAGGTATTCCAAAGTCTCTCTCTCTCTCTCTCATTACTTTGCATGACTTTTATTCTACTCATTTATTTTATTGTTTTTCTGAAATTTAATAATTTATGTAATTACTATGTCAAAAAAAAATTATTTCTCTCGGTAGGTTAAATTACTTACTTTCAACAAAAACAATTGTCAAAAGCTTCTTTGTTGGGTTAATTACTTTGTTCTTCTAATTGGCATTTTTATTTTTTATTTAGTTATTTAGTTATTTTTAGTTTGCAAATTGGTCTCGACTATTGTTGCTGTTGTTGGCTGCATACACTTTCATTCATAAGAGGGCTTGTTTAGTTTAAAATTATTTTTTCCTTTTCTTTCGTTACTTGGAAATTTTATATTTGGATTGGTTATGAAGGTGTTTCCTTCTTTACTAATTCACAAATCAGCCTAACTTCTAGACTTTACAGAGGTCAGTGTTATAATATTTTATGATCTTTCTCTTTGTAATTTTCTCTTTTCAATCTATGCTTGGAAGAATGATTCAAAATCAGTAACCTTTGCAATGAGACCCTCAAAATTTTTGGCAAAATGCTTGTGTATGTCAAGCACGACATGCAGCACCCCTTTTCTGTTGGTTTAAAAATATGCTTAATATATTGTAGTATTTATTGGTTTTTGCTGCTGTCTCTGTTGCTATAGATTGCTACCAAGCAAAGTGGCTTGTGCGAAGATGTTCTTAATCTTATTCAGGTGTATGTTTTCATGTGTTTGATGAAATTCTCTCTTGTGCTATAGATTGCTGCCAAGCAAAGTGGCTTGTGGGAAGATGTTTTCAATCTTAGTCAGGTGTATGTTTCCATGTGTTTGATGAAATGCCTATAAGAAGGATTAAAAAGAAAAAAGTATGGTCATGTTTAGACATACAACAAATAGTGGAAAATGTCGATTCAAGAATCCATACTACTACTTTCCTAAAGCTTTATTGAATTTGTTGCAACAATGAAGGTAGTGAAAGGATTGATTCTGGGTATGGTTCTCAAGTCGTCTCATTAAAATATCGTAGCCTCACTCTGTCTAATTATAATTATGCACAAAATTAATAGAAAAAAGAACGTCTATAAAACTTGTTTTGACTTTAGTAAGAAGTTGCGGGAAAATGAAGCATGCACTACCTAATTGGGTGATTTTAATAGCTGTTTTTAAGCCAACTGTGATCTTAGCTGATCTGGGTCTCCTCTGCTTCAACCATTGTTGCAGATTCTTACTTATTGAAAAACCATTGTTGCGGATTCTTGATTTATTTGAGATGAGTCATTCTTCCACTATTTGATGCTCATAAATTCCTCTAATATGGAATTTGAGAAGTTGCTTATTGCTTTGTTAGTGCTGTTTAATAATTTAGAAGTTGTTGATAGGTTTTGAATAAATTTGTATAGTTAGTATCTGTGTTTTTATTCTTGAACTGATTCTTTTGGTTATTAGTCTGTTGTGGTTGTGTTTTGTATATGGTTTTTTCCTTAATTAAATTTGTATAGCTATTTATTTGATTAGTAGGTTGGTTTAGAATTGTTATGGTTTCAATGATATCTGGTTGTTATTTGACTTATTAGTTATTTCTAATTAGGATATTGCTAACTAATTGTCATGTAAGCCAAATCTAAGTTCTAATATTTTAATTTCCTCTTTCTTTCTTACTCAACAAAATTAAAAAAAAAAATTATGATTTTTCTCTATCATTCAAAGATGCTGCACAATAATATATGTAAACCTAATTTGCAGACTTTGTCCAATCCCCTAATTTCTTAATTATTCAAAAGAGGATGAGTAAGCCAAATACTTCTGTCTTGAGTGGTTCTTTAAGTAATTTTATGTGCTGTTATAGTGATTTTGTTCTTAAGTTTTAGAATTTTTAGACAGATTCTTCCCAAATGGACATGGAGCAATTGGTTGTTTTGTTTTGGGTCAATAACGAGTTGTTGGTTTGGGTTTTAAAAGCTTGTTTACTTAAAAACTAGAGTCCCCCACTCCACTGTTATTTTCCTTTAATTAAAATTTATTTTATATTTTTTTCTGATTGGTATGTTACACACGCACGCAATGGGTCTTGCGCCCATGACCTCACCCTCCACCTGACACTTTCAAGGGGAGGAAGTGCCAATTGAGCTAGAGTTCACTGGCATCTTGCCTTCAATTTAATATTAGGGTCAATTGCAAGTATCTCCTAATGTGTCTCAGAGTTTCACATAGCCCCCTGTCATTCCAACTGCTCTCAAATTAAGAACAAATTAAGATGCATAAGAAGGAAAAAGCTGTGGAGGGCTTTGGTTGTTGTTGTCTTCCTTTTTGGATTTTGTGGCACTTTTGTGCAATAATTTACTGTTTACTTGGGAGCAATTTGAACTGTAGGGGGCCATTTGGAATTTTGAGGTGGATATCTGTAACTTGTATTAAGATCGTTTAATCCCAAGAGTACTTGTAAACTGATTTTTTGCCCCAGAGAAGTTTTGTTAGTGACAGGGTAGAGGAGGTCACCCGACTAACACTATGAAAATGTGTCTTTTCCACAGGTTTTGAATATAATTTTTTATGTTGACATTAATAAGCAATAGTACAATGAATTTAGGGTTTAGGGTTGACATTAATAAGCAATGGTACAATGAATTTAACAGTTCCACAGGTTTTGAATATAATTTTTTATGTTGACATTAATAAGCAATAGTACAATGAATTTAACAGTTCCAAACCCAAACATGAGTTGATTGTTAAGACCTATATTCAAGCTTGATTATCTTTCCTTTTCACCATATCCAATACAGAATGAATCTAGGTATATGTTTTTTAGTTGATTCAATTATGAGTATACGTTTCTTAGTGAATTCAGTTATATATTGGAGCTAGGTTAACATTACATGAGTTTCTTGATGTAGTTCATTTTAAGATTTACGTTTGACCCATCTTATGATCATGCCTTTTTCCTTCTTGTGCTAATCTGTTATTGAGTTGATAATATTCTGTTTTTGTGGTTTCTCGTGTTTTTTGGCATCTTGCCTTTAAGAAACTTCTATTAATATTAGGGTCAATTGCAAGTATCTGCTAATGACAGTGATGAGGAAATAATCTATACACAGTCAAACGATGAAATTTTTCATAGAGTACCGATAACCATATTCAGTCTCTACATTCCCAAATCTGTATCATATATTGTGTTTCTCTCTTGTTGCTGTATTTATTCCCAAATGGGTCAGCTTTCCCTGTGGTCCTTCAGCTTTCCTTTGCAAACTCAACGGCTTGCAACTCAAGAGGTTAGTTTTGTCAACCTATCATAACTTGCGAGCCAAGTCTTGCTTTCTGCCTATCATAGTAGTAATTGTATGATTGTGCTTTTGATTTTAATGGATTTTTTAATGTATCTTAAGTCAAGTGTAAATTTGAAAAGATAGGTCATTGATTTTGTAGGTCTTTTGAAGGTGGCCAGATTGCTGTGATTTCTATGTCTAACTCATGAAGCTTGCTTAAAGTTTACGACTGGAAAAATAATTTACTTGATGAGAAGTATTGCCAAGGCACTTCGGGTTTTCTTTCTCTTTCCATTTGAATTATGCATTCACAATTTACTTCATAATTGGTTATTTACTAAACCCAATTCAGTTCAATTCTCAGTAAGTCTACTCATATTGCCCTATATTCTCTTCTATTCTATTATATTCGCAATGGGTGAGAGTATTCATGGTATGATTACTTAATTAGATGCCATTGGTGAAATATATAAATTCTGCAACTTGGTTTAATGGCTTTTGAAATAAGTAGTAGAAGTTAATCTTACTAAGCACCGTGGTAACACTTGAAACATTCTACTCTTCGTATTGAACTTATCTGCAATCACTTGTAAAAAGTCACTAAGAGCATAATATAATTAAATTTTTTGTGATTGGTGCCAATTGGCTTGGTTCTACTTAAATTTTTGTTGCTGCAAATTGTCACAAACACTTAAAAAGTTTCTAAAAGTATATTAATTAAATTTGTTTTTGATTGTTTGCAATTGTATTGCTTCTTTTCCAATTTCTGATTACTAGCCTATTTTCTTGCATCAAATTATTAGCTATTAATTTTTCAGAATTGAAAATTCCTGGAAAATTTGGAAATTTTAAATATTGGATTCATCACTATTCCACCTGAAGTCCACATGCTCATTCTTGGTCTTAGCGTTTCTTGAAATCTTCACTTGTTGGTGTCAAATAGCCTCACCTTGTATTTATTGAGTTGATACTGTAATAGTTCATGGATCAGTTCTGGGAAATAGATTTTGTTGATTTGGGCTGGGTCATAATTGCTATATTTATAAAGAGTGAATTTATTGTGGGAAAATGGAGTTGAGTTGTATAAGAATGAGAAATTGGGTCCGTGAAGGTCTTGCTGTTTTTTTTTTTCTTGTTTGGATTGAGAGGTTAGTTTTACTGGTTCATGAAGTCAGTTTAAATAAAATTTCAGCAAGCACTGAAGCTGTTGATGGGTCTTAGTATATCTATATATGGTTTCTACCTTTTGAAGGTGGACATGTTGCTTAGTTTTTGAAGACTAACTCAGAAAGATGGTGAGGGTTTTGCATCTGGGAAGATAACCAACTTGATTAGAAGTGATGCCAAGGTACTTAATATGTTTTCTCTTTACCTCTTGGGATTTGTAGGTCTGTTGAAGGTGCGTTTTCAGAAAGACCGTGCAGAGAAAGGTCACTCTTGGTAAGGATTTTGAGTCAATGCAATTTGTTAAGAAAAAGAAAGATGACAGCATTGTCATCAAACTGGTGGGTAGACTAGTTTGTAGTCTTTTTTTTTTTTGGGTTGTGTGTTATATTTGAATGGTTTCATGTTGCTTTTCTAATGTTAATCCAGAAGTCTGAGGAGAAGCTTAAGAAGAAAAATAGCCTTGAAAAAGATGACAAAAGCTCGGAAGGTAACTTTTGACATTCCCTTGAATGCAATGTGTTCAGTTCGCTTACTTTTTTCTAGATCTCTTCATTTCTGCTGAGGCTAGGGACTTGAGTCAAAAACTTGTAAAACGTTGACATGGAAGTAATGATGTAGTTTCCTCAAATTCACTTGGTGTCAGAGGTGCATTGCAAAATGTATGCAGTCTTAGGCAGTTCAAGGTAAATCTTTGGATAATATGGTTCCAGTTATCATTTATTGATGATCTCGCTAAAACATTGCCCAGATTAGAGTTTCTTTACTTGATACTTGTTCCATGTTGTTGTTCCTCTCAGATAATTTATTTTACTAAAAATAGCTATTTCTGTCTGTTATATTAGATTTGATTCCCTTATTTTTAGACATTTTCAATATTCTGTTCTTGACTGGTTTATGGTGGAACATTGTGTGTTTCCCAGGTGAAGAGTTTTGTTGTTAGATCTTTTATTTTATTTTATTTTTTAAAATTACTGAGGCACATGCTGCACACCCTACATTGCTTAGCGCAAGCTGTTGGTTGGTTTCACATATGTCAAAACTGAAGAAGGGGTTTATTTGTTTATTTTTATTTTTTCCCTTTTCTTTTTTCCTGGTGTGATAAGAAATTTGATTTTGGACATAGGTGGTGCACATTTGATTTCTACAAACATAATGGTCAGTGGGCTTGGTGTGATAAGAAATTTGATTTTAGACATACATGGTGCACGTTTGATTTCTACAAACATAATGGTTAGTGGGCTTGAGATTTTGAAACCAAGGTTTTCTTGTTGCTTTTTCAGAACAAAATAATTAATGTCTTTCATATCTTAATTTTTTTTGGATAGGTAATAAAAGTTTTATTGTAAAAATACGACTTCATGCACAAAAATAAAAAGGCACTTATCTTTGTATTGTGATTATTTGTAAAGGATATGTAGTTAAGGGAAACTACTTCTGGGTTTCCAGTTCTGTAAACATAATATCAATGGGCATGCGATTTTACAATTAAAATTTCCCTATGGATTGCTTTGTTCTAATGCATTCAAATTTTTGATTCATTCAATCCCTTTAGTTTGTATTTTTATTAGTTTTATGTATAAAATTCTCTTCTACTTGTTACCATTGCATTGACTTCACTGTAATGTTTTGACTTGTCCGTTATCTAACAAGTAGGCTTTTTATTTGTACAAATTTTGAAGGTCAGTATCACGTTCACCCTTATAAGGGAAAATGTTGAATATATGACTATGGCCTCTGACACTGTTTTTAAGTGAACCTGGAATTTCAAACTCCGTCGTGGTTTGTTAACGTCATGAATTATTTGGATATCAGACATGAGCTAATTAAATTTGAAATACAAAGTTTGGGATTGTTGGTTTTACATTGCAATCCTTCACTACTTCATTCTGTTGGTAAAATTTCCTATCAATGTTCTTTGTATTGTGGTCCATTTGTTTGATTTTCAAATTGTCTTTCTGTTTGAGTTTGTGACTGATCTGACACTATATACTTTTTTTCCTACTCTACGTTTCTGTGGTCTACATACAGGTATCTATTGTTCAAACCATGCGTTGCCAGAATAGGGGACAATGGTTCATGAGCCGTAGCCACATCCTCTTCAATCATCAACAATAGCACCACTGGCAATGACACCAAGGTATTCCGAAGTCTCAATCTCTCATGACTTTAAGTAACGTCAATTAATACTAGGGTAAATTGCAAGTATCTCCTAATGACTATGAGGAGGAAATAAGCTATACAAAGCCAGAAGATGAAATTTTTCATAGGGTACTAAACCATATTGTGTCTCTACATTCCCAAATCTGTATCATATTGTGTTTCTCTCTTTTTGTTGTATTTATTCCCAAATGCTTCAGCTTAGCCTGTGGTCCTTCAGCTTACCTTTGCAAACTCAACAGCTTGCAACTCATGAGGTTAGTTTTTTGTCAACCTATCAGAACTTGGGAGCCAAGTCTTGCTGTCTGCCTATCGTAGTAGTAATGGTATCTTAAGTCTAGTATAAATTTGAAAAGATCGGTAATTGATTTTGTAGGTCTGTTGAAGGTGGCCAGATTGCTGTGATTTCTATGTCTAACTCACAAAGCTTGCCAGGAGTTTACGATTGAGAAAATAATTTACTTGATAACAAGCGATGCCAAGGCACTTTGGATTTTCTTTCTCTTATCATTTTAATTATGCGTTCACAATTTACTTCATAATTGGTTGTTTACTAAACCCAATTCAGTTCAATGCTAAGTAAGTCTACTCATACTGCCCTATATCCTCTTCTATTCTCTTATATTAGTAATGGGTGAGAGTATTCATGGTATGATTACTTAATTTGATGCCATTGATGAAATTTACGAATTCTGCAACTTGGTTTAATGGCTTTTGAAATAAGTAGTAAAAATTAATCTCACCAAGCTCCACTTGAAAAATTCTACTCTTCTTCAATATTATAACTTATCTGCAATCACCTGTAAAAAGTCACTAAAAGAAAAATGTAATTAAATTGTGATTGCTGCCATTTGGCTTGGTTCTACTTAAATTTTTGTCCCAAAACTTAAAAAGTTGCTAAAAGTGTAGTAATTAAATTTGTTTTTGATTGTTATTAATTGTCTTGCTTCTTTTCAAATTTCTGATTACTAGCCTACTTTCTTTCATCAAAATTATTACCTATTAATTTTTCAAAATTGGAAATTTTTGGAAAATTTGGAAATTTTAAATATTGGATTCATCACTATTAGAGCCTGAAGTCCACATGCTCATTCTTGGTCTCAGCGTTTCTTGATATCTTCACTTATTGGTGTCAAATAGCCTTACCTTGTATTTATTGTGTTGATACTGTAATAGTTCATGGATCAGTTCTCGGCAATAGATTTTGTTGATTTGGGCTGGGTCATAATTGCTATATTTATAAGAGTGAATTTATTGTGGGAAAATGGAGTTGAGTTGTATAAGAATGAGAAATTGGGTGGGTGAAGGTCTTGCTGTTTTTTTGTTTTCTTGTTTTGATTGAAAGGTTTGTTTTACTGGTTCATGAAGTCAGTTTAAATAAAGTATCAGCAATCCCTTTAGTTAGTTTTTTATTAGTTTTATGTATAAAATTGTCTTCTTCTTGTTACCATTGCATTGATTTCACTGTAACGTTTTGACTTGTCCATTATCTAATAAGTAGGCTTTATATTTGTAAAACTTTTACAGGCCAGTATCACTTTCACCCTTATGAGAGAAAATGTTGAATATATGACTGTGGCCTTGACTCTTTATCTATATATATAGGTGTTTTACTCGTATAGCTATTTAATTGATTCGTAGATTGGTTTAGAATTGTTATGGTTTCAATGATGTCTGGTGGTTATTTGACTTATTAGTTATTTCTAACTAGGATGTTGCTAACTAATTGTCATGTAAGCCAAATCTAAGTTTAATATTATAATTTTCCTTTTTGTTTTCATACTTATCAAAAAAAAAAAAATCCTTTACCATTAAAAGATGCTTTACAATATATATATGTAAACTTAATTTGCTAACTTTGTCCAATCCCCTAACGTCTTAAATATTCAAGACAGGGATGAGTAAGCCAAATGTTTCTGTCTTGAATGGTTCTTTAAGTAATTTTATTTGCTGTTATAGTGATTTTGTTCTTAAGTTTTAGAATTTTTAGACAGATTCTTTCCAAATGGACATCGTGCAATTGGTTGTTTTGTTTTGGGTCAATAATTGTAGGTTTGGGTTATAAAAGCTAGTTTACTTAAAAACTAGAGCCCCCCTCCCCCCACTCCAGTGTTATCTTGCCTTAAATAAACTTTATTTTATTTCATTTTTGGATTGGTATGTTACACACTCACCCAATGTGTCTTGTGCCCCTGTCCTCACCCTCCACCTGACACTTTCAAGAGGAGGAAGTGCCTATTGAACTGGAGCTCGTTGGCATCTTGCCTTTAATAAAACATTAATTTAATGTTAGGGTCAATTGCAAGTATATTGTAATGTGCCTCCGAGTTTGACATAGTTCCCTGTCGTTCCTATTTCTCTGAAATTAAGAACAAATTAACTTGAAGATTCCATGCCGGTGACTTCAACAGCTTACTATATTATAAGGTAGACACCTATAGTTTGTCTTTATACTTGTTGGTTGTTGAATAAAATATTACTTATATATACACGTGCACACACACACAAATATATATGTCTTTCACGTGTACAAGGAATTGGGATACTTTGGAGATCAGAACAAAAGCAAAATGTGCTGATGAAATTTGAAATACAAAGTTTGGGATTGTTGGTTTTACATTGCAATCCTTCACTACTTCATTGCGTTGGTAAAATTTCCTATCAAAGTTCAGTGTAATGTGGTCCATTTGTTTTATTTTCAAATTGTCTTTTTGTTTGAGTTTGTGACTGATCTGTCACTGTATACTTTTTTTTTCCCTACTCTATGTTTCTTTTGTCTAACATATGGGTATTAATTGTTCAAACCATGCGTTGCCAGAATAGGGGACAATGGTTCATGAGCCGTAGCCACAACACTCCAAGCATCAACAATAGGAACTATGGGAATGACACCTTGTATTCTGAAGTCTCTATCTCTCATGACTTTGCTTGACTTTTATTCTACTCGTTTATTTTATTGTTTTTCTGACATATAATAATTTGTGTAATTACTTTGTCGTCAAAAAATTATTTCTCTAGGTAGGTTAAATTACTTGCTTTCAACAAAAACAATTGTCAATAACTTGCTTTGTTGGGTTAATTACTTTGTCCTTCTAATTGACTTTTTTATTTTTTAATTTAATTACTTATTTTTAGTGTGGAAATTGGTCTCTGCTATTGTTGCTGTAGTTGGCTGCATACACTTTCATTCATAAGAGGGCTTGTTTAGTTTAAAATTATTTTTTCCTTTTCTTTATTATTTGGAAATTTTATATTTGGTTTGGTTATGAAGGTGTTTCCTTCTTTACTAACTCACACGGTAGCTTTATTTCCAAAATTTACAGAGGTCAGTGTTTTAATGTTTTATGATCCCTCTCTTTGTAAGTTTCTCTTTTCAATCTATGCTTGGAAGAACAAGTAAAAATCAGTAACCTTTGCAATGAGACCCTCAAAATGTTTGACGAATTCCGAGAGTATGTCCAGCATGTCATGCAGTACCCCTTTTCTACTGCTAATCTGTTATTGAGTTGATCATATTCAGTTTTTGGGGTTTCCCATTTTTTTAGGCATCTTGCCTTTAAGAATCGTCGATTAATATTAGGGTAAATTGCAAGTATCTCCTAATGACTGTGATGAGGAAATAAGCTTTACAAAGTCAGAAGATGGAATTTTCATAGGGTACTGAAACCATATTATGTCTCTACGTTCCCAAATCTGTATCATATATTGTTTTTCTCTCTTGTTGCTGTATATATTCCCAAATGCTTCAGCTGAGCCTGCGGTCCTTCAGCTTACCTTGGCAAACTCAACAGCTTGCGACTCGAGGTTAGTTTTTGTCAAACTATCGTAACTTGTGAGCCAAGTCTTGCTGTCCTCCTATCATGGTGTGATTGTGCTTCTAATTTTAATGGAATTTTTAATGTATCTTAAGTCAAGTTTAAATTTGAAAAGACAGGTAATTGATTTTGTAGGTCTGTTGAAGGTGGCCAGATTGCTGTGATTTCTATTTCTTAACTCATGCAGCTCGTTAGAAGTTTATGACTCGGTAAATAATTTACTTGATGACAAGTGATGCCAACGTACTTCAGGTTTTCTTTCTCTAGTCATTTGAATTATGCATTCACAATTTACTTCATAATTGGTTATTTACTAAACCCAATTCAGTTCAATGCTCAGTAAGTCTACTCATACTGCCCTGTATCCTCTTCTATTCTCTTATATTTGTACATGGTATGATTACTTAATTGGATGCCATTGATGAAAGATATAAATTCTGCAACTTGGTTTAATGGCTTTTGAAATAAGTAGTTGAAATTAATCTCACCCCGCACCGTGGCAACACTTGAAAAATTCTGCTCTTCTTCTTCAATATTTTAACTTATCTGCAATCGCTTGTCAAAAGTCACTAAAAGCAAAATTTAATAAAATTTTTGTGATTGCTGCCATTTGGGTTCGTTCTGCTTAAATTTTTGTCTCTGCAAATTATCACAAACACTTAGAAAGTTGCTAAAAGTGTAGTAATTATATTTTTTTTGATTGCTAGCAATTGCCTCGCTTCTTTTCAAATTTTTGATTTCTAGCCTATTTTCTTTCATCAAAGTATTACCTATTGATTTTTCAAAATTGAAAACTTCTGGAAAATTTGGAAATTTTAAATATTGGATTCATCAATATTAGAGCCTGAAGTTCACATGCTCATTCTTGCTCTCAACGTTTCTTGAAATCTTCACTTATTGGTATCAAGTAGCCTTGCCTTGTATTTATTGAGTTTATGCTGTCATAGTTCATGGATCAGTTCTTGGCAATAAAGTTTGTTGATTTGGGCTGGGTCATAATTGCTATATTTATAAGAGTGGATCTGTTGTGGGAAAATGGAATTGAGTTGTATAAGAATGAGAAATTGGGTTCGTGAAGGTCTTGCTGTTTTTTGTTTTCTTGTGGTCAGTTTTACACGTTGATGAGATTTTGAAGACTAACTCAGAAAGATGGCGAGGAGTTTGCATCTGGGAAAATAACCAACTTGATTAGAATTGATGCCAAGGTACTTTAATATGTTTTCTCTTTACCTTTTGGGATTTGTATATATAATTTAACTCAAACCGTTGTTTTACTTGTCCAAATTCAGTTTATCTGTATATATACAGGTGTGCGCGTGTGTATTATAGAGACTGCGTTTTGTTGCCAATGTGCATATCTACGAGAGCAAAATGTTTAGTCTATGCAAGGATGTGCAATTTCAACTCCATATACGCGTTCATATGTAACCAAAACAACGTATAGATTGAGTGTACAGTCAGATTGATGAATTGTAGTTTGACACCTTTTGATAAGAAAATCATTGATAATGAACAGTGTGAAATGTCCTTTTCTTTGATGCTTTTATTTGCTGACATGGAATATAATGAACTAACAAATAGTTCAAAGGACTAAAAAGCCAGGATGATCAAAAAAAGGCTAGCAGCCTAGGATGTTAAAAAGCTAACAATAGTGTTTAGCAAAAGAAAAAAAAGTATAAAACTAACAACACATGGACTCGGAGAAAAAAATGTTGTTCTGCAGCAAAAAAAATTTTGTGGAGCTTTTATCCCACTTTCAAGCCAACCGAAGAGTTGAATATCTGTAATTGCCCCAAATTGATGGAAAGATGTGCAAAGGGGAGCGGTGCCGAGTGGGATTTCTCACATTCAAAATATCTATTTTGAAGAATGTATTAAACACGAAACAATTTGATGATCATTTATATTGTTAAGATGGATGACCAGTAAGTTTTCTCCAACCTCATCCTCCTTTCTTCTCCTATACTCTCCTTTCCAACAACATAGGAACATTTTCATAATTTCTCCAAATTTCATCCTTTGTGTCTTCAGTTTCCCCAAATATTTTTGGAGAATACATTCGGTCAGGCTTGGTGTAAAACACTGGTTTTACGCCAGCCAATAGATTTCTGCCAATAGAGGTCACTGGAGCTGTGCGTGGAGCTCGGAAACATACCTGAGCCGCCTTGAACCACGATCCAAAGGTTTGTTTTTCGTGATTTTCCGTTTTCCCCAATTTGGATTTCGAATTATTGATGGGTTTTTCTGGGTTTATGGGTTTTTTTGTGGAGCCTCATGACCGAATGATTTATGGTTTTTTTTTTTTCAAACTCATCTGGAAAGCAAGTTGCTTCATCTGTATTCGGATTTGAGTTCCCAAGTTTCTCCTTTGGTGGATCCATGGAGCTTATGGCTGTCCCCAAGAGGAAGATACCTTCTCACTTCTCACTTCTCACTTCATTTTCATTTCAATGAGTAATATATCAATCTGGGTTTGTTGGTTTGAATTTAGGATTGGGGATTAGATTTTTTTTAATTAATTTTTTATAAAAGATAGTATTTTTTTTTATCTGTTCTTGAAGGCCATAGTGTGGGGTTTTTATTTTTGTTTATTTTTTGAATTTGGGTTTTCTATTTTGAGCCTTTTTCAATTTTCTGGGTGAAAGTTTTGGTTGAACTGTTCTTGGTCTCTCTTTGTTGAATACTACCCATAATATAGTTTTCTTTTTCTTGGTTTCTTTCCATGTTATTTTGTATAAGTTTTTGTGTGGGCAATTTGTTACAGATGTAGCTTTGTGTGGTTTTTCAATTTGTTCGTGTTTGAATGCTGAAAAACTAGAAATTAATGAACTAGAAACTCAAGTTTTGAGTCTGATAAGCCATGGTATTTATTAAATTGAAGCAAGGGTCCATGACTGTTTGTGCAGTATGAATTTTCCAGCTCCGGTATGTTTCCGAGCTCCACGCATAGCTCTGGCGACCTCTGTGGCGGTGAGCTTCGGTGTGTGGAGTGGTGGAGGTTTGGGCAAGCAAAAAAGGAAGAGGGAGGAAGCAGGGCTGTGGGTTTTCTGTATTTCGTTCTGTGTTTGGAGACTGGAGAGGGACTTAAGTGATAAAAATGACGTGGCAGAAATCTATTGGTTGGCGTAAAACCAGTGTTTTATGCCACAGCCTGACTGAATGTATTCTCATATTTTTGTTTTTAGCTATCTTATAAGTCAATATATTTGTTGTCTCAATGTGCAGTCACTCGGGACATGTCTATTATGTTTAGCTGAAGGAAAGTTTTAAATAATATAGGGAGTTTTTATCTAGTCCCTAGATAATAGAAGTTTATAAGATTGCTATGTTTTCACAATTCCCCTCTTCTATTCTAATATATTAAGCACTAATTTAATCCAATAAGTATATATCATTCATGTGAATTGTCTACTCTTCCCTGTCACAACATTTTCTAACTTTTTACTTATAATAAATTCCATCTTGATATTCTAATATATGTAGTTTTCATGTGTTGGTATCATTGTATCAATGTTGTAAGCCACCGGTAGCACTTGGTTACAATGCAATTGTTTCATTGAACTTTGTGAGTTCTTTCATTCTCATTTGATTTCTTTATTTCACAAACCTATTATGAATCCTTTCTTGTTGGTTCTTTTTCTTACTTTCAATTTAGTTTGCTATTTACTAAATTTGTTTTTCATATACTTCTCAGATTTTGGTTATCCTTCATTTCCAAAATAGTGGTCATGTACTTCAGCAAAGAGTGGTCCAGGATTCACCCTTTGCCAAATATCAAGAAAGCCTTTTGGTTCCTATTCTAAGCTAGCTTAAAATAATCTAAAATTGGTATTTTCTCTCAAATGTCCTTTTTCCTAACTTTTTACTTTGGAATAAACTACACCATATTTCTTGTTCACATATTTTGCTGTGATATTGCTTTTATATTGTTCTAAACTTGTATTTTAATGTAGTGCAAGTGTGCAACATATTTTTCTGTATAGTGTATGTAGGCCTTCAAATTTTTGTTTCATTCAATCCCTCTAGTTTTTTTTTTTTTTTTTTTTTTTTATAAATTTTTTTTATATTATTTTTATGTATAAATCCTCTTCTACTTATTACTATTGCATTGACTTCACTGTAATGTTTTGACTTGTCCATTCTCTAATAAGTTGGCCTTTTATTTGTACAAATTTTAAAGTTCAGTATCATGTTCACCCTTATGGGAAAAAATGTGAGTATATGACTACGGCCTCTCTCACTGTCTTTCAATGAACCTGAAATTTAATCTTTATCGTAGTTTGTTAGCGTCATGAATTATTTTGATGCTATTTTCTAATTTGAGAAGTAATTGATGACATAAATTATTTTAATGTCGTTTGTTATGGTTTCCTAACTTGAAGCTTACATGCTGCTGACTTCAACAGCTTACCGGATTATAAGGTAGACACCTATCGTTAGTCTTTTTACTTGTTGGTTGTCATCAAAATCAACTAAAAATCATTTGCACACCTCTTTATTAGAAAATTTAAAAATACTAGCTTTGATTGAGGTTTTCCCTCTACGCTTTTAACTAACAGGGAAAAAAGAGAAAAATTATAATAGTTGACTTTGGACTTTGTTTTAGCTTCTCTTCCCAATTATTTTTTTATGGTGATTTTTATGTTCTATTTGAGTTCATAAAAGTTGGAACTTGACGTGTGAACATTTTATTTTTTGTGAGGCAAAGATTCCATTTCATTGAAACAGTAAAATGTGGGGAGATATCTGTTATTCAGCCAAAAAAGGTGTATCTGTTACCTTTATATTTTAATAGACTTTGGTAGTATGCCTAGCATTTTTATATCATTGGATTCATGTATTATGGTGCATTGCTTCTTTGTTTGTATATTCATCTCTAATAAGCTTGGCTTGATACAATTGTAACATCGTCATATTGTAGAACTTTTAGAAGTCAACGTCGTCATTGTAACCTTGCCCAATCTACATCTGCTTCCCCCCCACCCTCAGTAGATATCTTTGAGGTTTTGGATTGATTCTAGTATGTCGTCTTGTACACAGAAAACTCATGTTCAACAATTTTGGGCTACTAAAGATGCAGGGAATAAAGCTGCTGAGGCTAGGGACTTATTCAAAAACTTGTAAAACGTTGACATGGATGTAATGATGTAGTTTCCTCAAATTCACCTGTCGTTGGAGGTGCATTGCAAAATGTGTGCAGTCTTAGGCAGTTCGAGGTAAGTCTTTGGATAATATGGTTCCAGATACCATTTATTAATGATCTCGCTAAAACATTGCCCTGATTAGAGTTTCTTTACTTGATACTTGTTCCATGTCATTGTTCCTCTAAGATAATATATTTTACTAAAAATAGATATTTATTTCAATATCTTTCATATCTTTTTTTTTTTTTTTTTTTTTTGGATAGTTAATAAAATTTTTATTGTAAAAATACTACTTCATGCAAAAAAGAAAGGCTCGTATCTTCGTATTGTGATTATTTGTAAAGGATGTGTAGTAAATGGAAACTACTTCTGGGTTTCCAGTGCTGTAAACATAATATCAATGGGCATGAGATTTTACAATCAAAATTTCCCTTTGGATTGCTTTGTTCTAATGCATTCAATGCATTCATCTCTTTAGCATCCTAGTTAGTTAATGTGAAAAAATTGTTTGTGAAGAGGTTAATGTGGAAGAGGTTAATAAAACTCATCAATATTGTCATCCCAGTTGGCACATTGTTATGGTCATTTGTGTGAATCCTTTAGAGGTGATAACCTTATGTCGAGCCTTTACTTTATAATATAACCTTATGTATTTTTTTGGATAACTTTTTTGTGAAACAGATGGAAGAGGCTAATAAAACTCGTCAGTTTTCCCAAATATTTTTGTTTTTCGGTATCTTATAAGTCGATAAATTTGTTGCCTCAATGTGCAGTCACTAGGGACAACACGTCTATTATGTTCAGCCAAAGGAAAATTTTAATTATATGAAGCTCTAATTTAATCCAATAAGTGTATATCATTCATGCCAATTATCCATTCTTCCCGATCACTTTTCCTACGACATTTTCTAACCTTTTACTTTGAATATATTCCATCTTGATATTCTGATATATGTAGTTTTTGTGTGCTGATATCATTGTGTTGGCTTTTAAGTATGGTGGGTCATCCATATCATAAATTCACCACCGGTCAGTTGTTTAATTATTATTTTCTTGGATGATTTGTGTTTTAATTCAAAGTTGTAATTTAATTCCATAGTTTAATTCATATATTGTGTTGGCATGCATAATATTTTCTGATATGTGTAGTCATTTTCCGTTTTAGTGAAGTTTCAAATTTTTTATTGAAACAGAAGGACCACATGACCAAAATAGGTTTGAACATAGAAGCTCTGCATTATTTTTATTGGTACTTCTGGTTCTTGAGCAAAAATGCAAAGAAATATAAATTATTAATTTAATACTGAGTATTCCATAAGAAACACCAATGTCTCCTCTTATGTTGTAGTTTCTGTTGTTTGGTATGGTTTTTCAGAATATTGACTGGTAAGCCAGTGGGGTTAAAAGTATTTGTGTGTGAGTTCTTCTTCCTTTGCTCCTGCCATGATCATAAATGGAGATGATGGAGTTTTTTCTCTCGCGACTGCTCTAAACTATTGAAGATATAATGCAAGGGGCAAATACTTCTATATCCCTACAGTACCTGCTGTCAGATTTTTGTCCTTGGTTTCATTGGTTTGGTGTATGTAGTTCTACAAAATGAATGTATCTTTTGCTATACTTCGGAGAAGGCTAATCAATTGTGAGTGCTCAAAATCTAAAATTTTAGGATTGCCATATAGTTATATATACGGAATAGTTTAATTTATATATGTTCAACTCCCATTGCTTCATGAATGGGAATGGGGTGGTTATGGATGGGTGACACCAAATTGAATATGACTCATATTAAGGTTGTCTCACCCTCTATTCTTGCTCTTGTTGTTTCTCTCTATAAATTCCAACATTTACTTGAAAACTAAAGCCCCCCACTCCACTGTTATCTTGCCTTAGATAAACTTTATTTTATTTTATTTTTCAATTGGTATGTTATACACACACCCGATGGGTCTTGAGCCCATGACCTTACCCTCCACTTGACACTTTTTGGTGGAGGAAATGCCAATTAAGCTAGAGCTCACTGGCATATTGCCTTTAAGAAACTTCGATTAATATTAGGGTAAATTGCAAGTGTCTCCTAATGACAGTGATGAGGAAATAATCTACACAAAACCAGAGGATGAAATTTTTCATAGGGTACTGATAACCATATTATGCGTCTGCATGCCCAAATCTTTATCATATATTCTGTTTCTCACTTGTTGCTGTATTTATTCCTAAATTCTTCAGCTTAGCCTGTGGTCCTTCAGCTTTCCTTTGCAAACTCAACAACATGCAACTCATGAGGTTAGGTTTTTGTCAACCTATCATAACTTGTGAACCAAGTCGTGCTGTCTGCCGATCATAGTAGTAATGGTATGATTGTGCTTCTGATTTTAGTGGATTTTATCTTGATCTGTGCATCAAGTTTGTTGAAATTTTATGTACTGTTGGGATTGTTGGTTTTACATTGCAATCCTTCACTACTACATTGCATTGGTAAAATTTCCTATCAAAGTTCATTGTATTGTGGTCTATTTGTTTGATTTTAAAATATTCTTTTTGTTTGAGCGTGATTGGTCTGACACTGTATACTTTTTTTTTTCCTACTATGTGCTTCTTCGGTCTTTATATGGGTATCTATTGTTCAAACCATGCTTTGCCAGAATTGGGACAATGGTGCATGAGCCGTAGCCACAACCTCTCCAAGCATCAACAATAGCAACAATGGTAATGACACCAAGGTATTCCGAAGTCTCTCTCTCTCTCTCTCTCTCTCTCTCTGTCATGACTTTGCATGACTTTTATTCTTCTCATTTATTTTATGGGTTTTCTGAAATTTAATAATTTGTGTAATTACTTTGTCAACAAAAAGTTATTTCTCTCGGTAGGTAAAATTACTTTCAACAAAAACAGTTGTCAATAACTTCTTTGTTGGGTTAATTACTTTGTTCTTCTAATTCAAATTTTGATTTTGATTTATTTATTTACTTATATTTTGTGTCCAAATTGGCTTCTACTATTGTTGCTGTCGTTGGCAGCGTACATTTTTCTTCATAATAGGGCTTGTTTAGTTTAAAATTATTATTCCTTTTCTTTTATTACTAGGAAATTTTATTTTTGGTTTGGTTATGAAGGTGTTTCCTTCTTTATTAATTCACAAATTAGCTTAACTTCCAGACTTTACAGAGGACAGTTTTTAATATTTTATGATATTTCTCTTGGTAATTTTCTCTTTTGAATCTATGCTTGGAAGAACGAGTCAAAATCAGTAACCTTTGCAATGAATTCCTCAAAATGTTTGACAAAATGCTAGAGTATGTAAAGCACGCCATGCAGCACCCCTTTTCTATTGGTTTAAAAATATGCTTAATATACTGTAGTATTTAGTGGTTTTTTCTGATGTCTCTTGTGCTATAGATTGCTGCCTAGCAAAGTGGCTTGTGGGAAGATGTTCTCAATCTTAGTCAAGTGTTTGTTTCCTTGTGTTTGATGAAATGCCAATAAGAAAGATTAAAAAGAAAAAGTATAGTCATGTTTATACATAGAACAAATAGTGGAAAATGTCGATTCAAGACTCCATACTACTACGTTCCTCAAGCCTTATTGAATTTGTTGCAGCAATGAAGGTAGTGAAAGGATTGATTCTGGGTATGGTTTTCAAGTCGTCTCATTAAAATATCATAGCCTCACTCTTTGTCTAATTATAATTATGCACAAAATTAATAGAAAAAAGAACGTCTATAAAATTTGTTTTGACTTTAGTATGAATTTGTGGGAAAATGAAGCCTGCACTACCTAATTGGGTGATTTTAATAGCTGTTTTTTGCCAACTATGATCTTAGCTGATCTGGGTCTCCTCTGCTTCAACCAGTGTTGCAGATTCTTATTTATCAAAAAACCATTGTTGCGGGTTCTTGATTTATTTGAGATGATTCATTCTTCCACTATTTGATGCTCATAATTTCGTCCACTTTGGAATTTGAGAAGTTGCTTAATGCTTTGTTAGTGCTGTTTAATAATTTAGAAGTTGTCGGTAGGTTTTGAATAAATTTGTACAGTTAGTATCTGTGTTGGAAATCTTAAACTGTTTCTTTTGGTTATAAGTCTGTTGTGGTTGTGTTTTGTATATGGTTTTTTCCTTGATTAAATTTTTAATTGATTAGTAGATTGGTTTAGAATTGTTATGGTTTCAATGATGTCTGGTTGTTATTTGACTTATTAGTTATTTCAAACTAGGATGTTGCTAACTAATTGTCATGTAAGCCAAATCCAAGTTTAATATTATAATTTCCTCTTTCTTTCTTACTTATTAAAATAATAAAAAATTATGATTTTCCTCTACCATTCAAAGATGCTGCACAATAAATATATGTAAACCTAATTTGCAGACTTTGTCCAATCCTGTAACATTTTAATTATTCAAAAGAGGATGAGAAGTCAAATTTTTCTGTCTTGAATGGTTCTTTAAGTAATTTTATGTGCTGTTATAGTGATTTTGTTCTTAAGTTTTAGAATTTTTAGACAGATTCTTCCCAAATGGACATGAAGCAATTGGTTGTTTTGTTTTGGGTCAATAACGAGTTGTTGGTTTGGGTTTTAAAAGCTTGTTTACTTAAAAACTAGAGTCCCCCACTCCACTGTTATTTTCCGTTAATTAAACTTTATTTTATATTTTTTTTTCTGATTGGTATGTTACACACGCACGCAATGGGTCTTGCGCCCATGACCTCACCGTCCACCTAACACTCTCTATGGGAGGAGGTGCCAATTGAGCTAGAGCTCATTGGCATCTTGCCGTTGAGTTAATATTAGGGTCAATTGCAAGTATCTACTAATGTGTCTCAGAGTTTCACATAATTCCCTGTCATTTCAATTGCTCTCAAAATAAGAACAAATTAATATGCATAAGTGAGAAAAAGCTGCAGAGAGCTTTGATTGTTGTTGTCTTTCTTTTCGGATTTTGTGGCACTTTTGTGCAATAATTTGCTGTTAACTTGAGAGCAATTTGAACAGTTGGGGGCCATTTGGAATTTCGAGGTGGATATCTGTAACTTGTATTAAGATCGTTTAATCCCAAGAGTACTCGGTAAACTGATTTTATGCCCCAGAAAAGTTTTGTTAGTGACAGGGTAGAGGAGGTCACCCAACTAACACTATGACAATGTGTCTATTCCACTGCGGTTGAACATAATTTTTCATATTGACATTAATAAACAAATGTACAATGAATTTAACAGTTCCAAACCCAAACATGAGTTGATTGTTATGACCTATATTCAACCCTGATTATCTTTCCTTTTTGTCATATCCAATACAGAATGAAGCTAGGTATATGTTTTTTACTTGATTCAATTATGAGTATATGTTTTTTAGTTAATTCAATTATATATGGGAGCTAGGTTAACGTTACATGAGTTTCTTGATGTAGTTCATTTTAAGAATTACATTTGACCCATTTTATGATCATGCCCTTTTCATTGTTGTGGTAATCTGTTATTGAGTTGATAATATTCAGTTTTTGTGGTTTCTCATGTTTTTTGGCATCTTGCCTTCAAGAAACTTCGATTAATATTAGGGTAAATTGCAAGTATCTGCTAATGACAGTGATGAGGAAATAATCTATACACAGTCAAAAGATGAAATTTGTCATTGGGTACTGATAACCGTATTATGTCTCTACATTCCCAAATCTTTATCATATATTGTGTTTCTCTCTTGTTGCTGTATTTATTCCCAAATGCTTCAGCTTAGTCTGTGGTCCTTCAGCTTTCCTTTGCAAACTCAACAGCTAGCTACTCATGAGGTTAGTTTTTTGTCAACCTATCATAACTTGTGAGCCAAGTCTTGCTGTCAGCCTATCATAGTGGTAATTGTACGGATGTGCTTCTGGTTTTAATTGATTTTTTTAATGTATTAAGTTAAGTATAAATTTGAAAAGATGGGAAATTGATCCCCAGTCCTACGAGTGCAAGCAAAATTTATATTAATAGTTTATGCTGCAATGAAGGTGGTGATGGTTCTAATATATCTATATATGGTTTTTACCTTTTGAAGGTGGCCATATTGCTCTTATTTCTATGATGTTTGCAACGGGGAAAATAATTTACTCGATGACCACTGATGCCAAGGCTCTTCGGGTTTTCTTTCTCTTACCATTTGAATTATGCGTACATAATTTACTTCATTATTGGTCATTTACTAAACCCAATTATATCCTCTTCTATTCTCTTATATTCGTAATGGGTGAGAGTATTCCTGGTATGAATACTTAATTGGATGCCATTGATGAAAAATATAATTGCTGTGCCTTGGTTTAATGGCTTCTGAAAGAAATAGTAGAAATTAATCTCACCGACCACTGTGGCAACACTTAAAAATTCAACCCTTCTTCAATATTTGAACTTATATGCAGTAATTTGTGAAAAGTCACTAAAAGCACAATATAATTAAAAGTTTTGTGATTGCTGCCATTTGGCTTGGTTCTACTTAACTTTTTGCCTTTGCAAATTATCAGAAACACTTAAATTGCTAGAAGTATAGTAATTAAATTTTTATCTGATTGTTAGCAGTTGCCTTTTTTTCTTTTCAACTTTCTGATTACTGGCCTATTTTCTTTCATCAAATTATTACCTATTAAATATTGGATTCATTACTATTAGAGCCTGAAGTCTACCTGCTCATTCTTGAAACCTTCACTTATTGGTGTCAAATAGCCTTGCCTTGTATTTCTTGACTTTATACTGTAATAGTTCATCGATAAGTTCTTGGCAATACATTTTGTTGATTTTGGGCTGGGTCATAATTGCTATGTTTATGAGAGTGAAGTTATTGTGGGAAAATGGAGTTGAGTTTTATAGGAATGAGAAATTGGGTGAGTGAAGGTCTTTGCTGATATTTGTTTTCATGTTGGATTCGGAGGTTAGTTTTACTGGTTCATGAAGTCAGTTTAAATAAAATTTCAGGCAGCACTGAAGGTGTTGATGGTTCTAATATAAATATTTTTTTGGCTATCTTATAAGCTAATAAATTTGTTGTCTCAATGTGCTGTCACTTGGGACATGTCTATTATGAGCAGCTGAAGGAAAATTTTAATAAATTTAGGGAGTTTTTATCTAGTCCTAAGATAATGGAAGTTTATAAGATTGCTAAGTTTTCTCAAATCCTCTCTTCTCTTCTAATATATGAAGCACTAATTTAATCCAATAAGTATATATCATTCATGCGAATAGTCCACTCTTCCCTCTCTCTTTTCCTATGACATTTTCTAATTTTTTTACTTAGAATATATTCCATCTTAATATTCTGATATATGTAGTTTCATGTGTTGATATCATTTTATCAATGTCGTAAGCCACAAGTAGCACTTGGTTCCAGTGCACTTGTTTCACTGAACTTTGTGAGTTCTTTCATTCTTATCTGCCTCTCACCTAGTTTGCTATTTACTAAATTTGTTGTTCATATACTTCTCAGATTTTGGTTATCCTTCATTTCCAAAATAGTGGTCATGTACTTCAGCAAAGAGTGGTCCAGGATTCACCTTGTTCCAAATATCAAGAAAAACTTTTGGTTCCTATTCTAAGCTAGCACAAAATAATCTAAAACTGGTATATTCTCTCAAATGTCCTTTTTCCTAACTTTTTTCTTTGGAATAAACTATACCATATTTCTTGTTCACTTATTTTATTGTGATTTTGCTTTTATATTGTTCAAACTTGTATTATTAATGCAGTGCAAGTGTGTAACATATTTTGCTGTACAGTGCATGTAGGCCTTCAAATGTTTGTTTCATTGAATCCCTTTAGTTAGTTTTTTATTAGTTTTATGTATAAAATTGTCTTCTACTTGTTACCATTGCATTGACTTCACTGTAACGTCTTGACTTGTCCATTATCTAATAAGTAGGCTTTTTATTTGTTAAACTTTTTCAGGCCAGTATCACGTTCACCCTTATGAGAGAAAATGTTGAATATATGACTATGGCCCTGACTCTGTCTTTAAGTGAACTTGGAATTTTAAACTCCGTCATAGTTTGTTAACTTCATGAATTATTTTGATGCTATTTTCCAACTCGAGAAGTTATTGATGACATAAATTTGTTTGTTATGGTTTCCTAACTTTAAGCTTCCCTGCTGGTGACTTCAACAGGTTACTGGATTATGAGGTAGACACCTATAGGAAGTCTTTTTATTTGTTGATTGTTCAATAAATTTTTTACTAGTGTGTGTGCGCGTGTATATATATATATATATATCTTTGACGTGTACAGGGAACTGAGATACTTTGTACGTCAGATTAAAAGCAAAGGGATTGGATACCAGACATGGGCTTATGAAATTTGAAATACAAAGTTAGGGATTGTTGGTTTTATATTGCAATCCTTCACTACTTCATTGCATCGGTAAAATTTCCTATGAAAGTTCATTGTACTGTGGTCCATTAGTTTGATTTTCAAATTGTCTTTTTGTTTGAGTGTGACTGATCTGACATTGTTTACTTTTTTTTCCTACTTTATGTTTCTTTGGTCTACATATGGGTATCTATTGTTCAAACCACGTGTTGCCTGAATGGGGGACAATTGTTCATGAGCCATAGTCACAACCTCTCCAAGCATCAACAATAGCTGCAATGGCAATGACACCAAGGTATTCTGAATTCTCCATCTCTCATGAGTTTGCATGACTTTTATTCTACCCATTTATTTATTGTTTTTCTGAAATTTAATAATTTGTGTAATTACTTTGTCAAAAAAAACTTACTTCTCTCAATAGACTAAATTAATTACTTTCAACAAAAACAATTGTCAATAAGTTTCTTTGTTGGGTTAATTACTTTGTTCTTGTAATTGATTTTTTTAATAAATTTTTTTACTTATTTTTAGTGTGCAAATTGGTCTCTACTATTGTTGCTGTAGTTGGCTGCATACACTTTCATTCATAAGAGGGCTTGTTTTGTTTAAAATTATTTTTTCTTTTTCTTTTATTACTTGGATATTTTATATTTGGTTTGGTTATGAAGGTTTTTCCTTCTTACTAACTCACACGATAACTTAACTTCCAGTCTTTACAGAGGTCAGTGTTTTAATATATTATGATCCCTGTCTTTGTAATTTTTCCTTTTCAATCTATGCTTGGAAGAATGAGTCAAAATCAGTAACCTTTGCAATGAGACCCTCAAAATGTTTGACAAAATGCTAGAGTATGTCAAGCACGTCATGCAGCACCCCTTTTCTGTTGGTTGAAAAATATGCTTAATATATTGTAGTATTAAATGGATTGTGCCGATGTCTCTTGTACCATAGATTGCTGCCAAGCAAAGTGGTTTGTTGGATGATGTTCTCAATCATTGTCGGGTCTATGTTTCAATGTGTTTGATGAAATGCCTGTAAGAAAGATTAAAAAGAGAAGGTATGGTAATGTTTATACATACAACAAATAGTGGAAAATGTCGATTCAAGAATCCATACTACTACGTTCTTGAAGCTTTATGGAATTTATTGCAACAATGAAGGCAGTAGAAGGATGATTCTGGGTATGGTTACAAGTCGTCTCATAAAAATATCATGGCCTCACTCTTTGTCTAATTATAATCTTGCACAAAATTATTAGGAAAAAGATTCTCTAAAATTTGTTTTGGCTTTAGTAAGAAATTGCAGGAAAATGAAGCATGCACTACCTAATTGGGTGATTTTAATAGCTTTTTTTAAGCCAACTGTGATCTTAGCTGATCTGGGTCTCCCCTGCTTCAACCATTGTTGCGGATTCTTACTTATCAATAAACCATTGTTGCAGGTTCTTGATTTATTTGAGATGAGTCATTCTTCCACTATTTGGTGCTCATAAATTCCTCCACCATGGAATTTGAGAAGTTGCTTAATGCTTTGTTAGTGCTCTTTGATAATTTATATGTTGTTGATAGGTTTTGAATAATTTGTACAGTTATTATCTGTGTTGTTATTCTTAAATTGTTGCTTTCAGTTATGATTTTGTTGTGGCTGTGTTTTGTATATGGTTTTTTCCTTAATTAAATTTGTGTAGCTATTTAATTGATTAGTAGATTGGTTTAGAATTGTTATGGTTTCAATGATGTCTGGTGGTTATTTGACTTATTGGTTATTTCTAACTAGGATGTTGCTAACTATTGTCATGTAATCCAAATCTAAGTTTAATATTATAATTTTCCTCTTTTTTTCTTACTTATCAAAAAAAAAATTATAATTTTCCTCTACCATTAAAAGATGCTGCACAATATATATATATATATATATATATATGTAAACCTATTTTTGCAGACTTTGTCCAATTTCCTAACGTCTTAATTATTCAAAAGAGGGATGAGTAAGCCAGATGTTTTTGTCTTGAATGGTTCTTTAAGTAATTTTATTTGCTGTTATAGTGATTTTTGTTCTCAAGTTTTAGAATTTTTAGACAGATTCTTTCCAAATGGTCATGGTGCAATTGGTTGTTTTGTTTTGGGTTAATAACCAGTTGTAGGTTTGGGTTTTAAAAGCTAGTTTACTTAAAAACTAGAGTCCCCACTCCACTGTTATCCTGCCTTAAATAAACTTTTTTTTTATTTCATTTTTCGATTGGTATGTTGCACACGCACCCAATGTTTCTTGTGCACATGACTTCACCCTCCACCTGACACTTTCAAGGGGAGGAAGTGCCAATTGAGCTAGAGCTCATTGGCATCTTACCTTTAAGAAAAAATTAATTTAATATTTGGGTCAGTTGCAAGTATATGGTAATGTGTCTCCATTGTTGCTTTTCCTTGTGTTCACCATCATCATCATGAACACCTTGTATTTGCTTTCGTTAGTGTTAAAGTTTGTTTAATAATATACTTATTACCTATCAAAAAAAAATATTGTAATGTGTCTCCTAGTTTCGCAAAGTCCCCTGTCAATCCAATTGCTCTGAAATTAAGAACAAATTAACTTGAAGATTCTGTGCCGGTGACTTCAACAGCTTGCTTTATTATAAGGTAGACACACACTGAGATATATATATGTGTGTATATATATATATATATTTATATCTTTCACGTGTACAGGGAGCTGGGATACTTTGGAAGTCGGACTAAAAGCAAAATGAGCTTATGAAATTTGAAATACAAAGTTTAGGTTTGTTGATTGTACATTTCAATCCTTCACTACTTCATTGCGTTGGTAAAATTTCCTATCAAAGTTCATTGCAATGTGGTCCATTTGTTTTATTTTCAAATTGTCTTTCTGTTTAAGTTTGTGACTGATCTGACAATGTATACCTTTTTTATTTCTCTACTCTATGTTTCTTTTGTCTAACATATGGGTTTTAATTGTTGAAACCATGCATTGCCAGAATAGGGGACAATGGTTCATGAGCCGTAGCCACAACTCTCCAACCATCAACAATAGCAACTATGGGAATGACACCATGGTATTCCGATGTCTCTATCTCTCATGACTTTGCATGACTTTTATTTTACTCGTTTATTTTATTGTTTTTCTGAAATTTAATAATTTGTGTAATTACTTTGTCGACAAAAAATTATTTCTCTCGGTAGGTTAAATTACTTCAACAAAAACAATTGTCAATAACTTGCTTTGTTGGGTTAATTACTTTGTTCTTCTAATTGACTTTTTAATTTTTTAATTTATTTACTTATTTTTAGTGTTCAAATTGGTCTCTACTATTGTTGCTGTAGTTGGCTGCGTACACTTTCATTCATAAGAGGGCTTGTTTAGTTTAAAATTATTTTTTCCTTTTCTTTATTACTTGGAAATTTTATATTTGGTTTGGTTATGAAGGTGTTTCCTTCTTTACTAACTCACACGTTAGCTTAACTTCCAGACTTTACAGAGGTCAGTGTTTTAATGTTTTATGATCCCTCTCTTTGTAAGTTTCTCTTTTCAATCTATGCTTGGAAGAATGAGTGAAAATCAGTAATCTTTGCAATGAGGCCGTCAAAATGTTTGATAAATTCCTAGAGTATGTCCTGCACGTTATTCAGCACCCCTTTTCTACTGCTAATCTGTTATTGAGTTGATCATATTCAGTTTTTGTGGTTTCCCATGTTTTTAGGCATCTGTTATTTCTCTACATTCCCAAATCTGTATCATATATTGTTTTTCTCTCTTGTTGCTTATTTATTCCCAAATGCCTCAGCTTAGCCTGTGGTCCTTCAGCTTGCCTTTGCAAACTCAACAGCTTGCAACTTATGAGGTTAGTGTTTTGTCAGACTATCATAACTTTTGAGCCAAGTCTTGCTGTCTGCCTATCATAGTAGTAATAGTTTGATTGTGCTTCTGATTTTGATGGATTTTTAATGTATCTTACTTAAGTCACGTATAAATTTGAAAATATAGGTAATTGATTTTGTAGTTCTGTTGAAGGTGGCCAGATAGCTGTGATTTTTTTCTTAACTCATGAAGCTTGCTAGAAGTATACGACTGCGAAAATAATTTACTTGGTGACAGGTGATGCCAACGCACTTCGGGTTTTATTTCTCTTGTCATTTGAATTATGCGTTCACAATTTACTTCATAATTGGTTATTTACTCAACCCGATTCAGTTCAATGCTCATGCGAACTGTCTACTCTTCCCTCTCACACAACATTTGATTTTCTAACTTTTTACTTAAAATAAATTCCATCTTCATATTCTGATATATGTAGTTTTCATGGGTTGATATCATTGTATCAATGTTGTAAGCCACAAGTAGCGCTTGGTTACAATGCAATTGTTTCATTGAACTTTGTGAGTTCTTTCATCCTCATCTGCTTCTCATTTGATTTATTTATTTCACACACCTATTATGAATCGTTTCTTGTCGGTTCTTTTTCTTACTTTCAATTTAGTTTGCTATTTGCTAAATTTGTTGTTCACATACTTCTCAGATTTTGGTTATCCTTCATTTCAAAAATAGTGGTCATGTACTTCAAGAGAGAGTGGTCCAGGATTCACCCTGTGCCAAATATCAAGAAAACCTTTTGGTTCCTATTCTAAGCTAGCTTAAAATAATCTAAAATTGGTATTTTCTCTCAAATGTCATTTATCCTAACTTTTTACTTTGGAATGAATTATACCATATTTCTTGTTCACTTATTTTGCTGTGATATTGCTTTTATATTTTTCAAACTTGTATTTTAATGTAGTGCAAGTGTGCAACATATTTTGCTGTATAGTGCATTTAGACCTTCAAATTTTTGTTTCATTCTATCCCTTTAGTTAGTTTTTCATTCAAATTTTTGTGATTGCTGCAAATTGGCTTGGTTCTACTTAAATTTTTGTCGCTGCAAATTGTCACAAACACTTAAAAAGTTGCTAAAAGTATAGTAATAAAATTTGTTTTTGATTGTTTGCAATCGTCTTGCTTCTTTTCAAATTTCTGATTACTAGCCTATTTTCTTGCTTCAAATTATTACCTATTCATTTTTCAAAATTGATAATTTCTGGAAAATTTGGAAATTTTAAATATTGGATTCGTCACTATTACAGCCTGAAGTCCACATGCTCATTCTTGGTCTCAGCGTATCTTGAAATCTTCACTTATTGGTGTCAAATAGCCTTACCTTGTATTTATTGAGTTGATACTATAATAATTCATGGATCAGTTCTTGGCAATAGATTTTGTTGATTTGTGCTGGGCCATAATTGCTATATTTATAAGAGTGAATTTATTGTGGGAAAATGGAGTTGAGTTGTATAAGAATGAGAAATTGGGTTGGTGAAGGTCTTGTTGTTTTTTTGTTTTCTTGTTTGGATTGAAAGGTCTGTTTTACTGGTTCATGAAGGCAGTTTAAATAAAATTTCAGCAAGCACTGAAGCTGTTGATGGTTCTTAATATATCTATATATGGTTTCTACCTTTTGAAGGGGGACATGTTGCTTAGATTTTGAAGACTAACACAGAAAGATGGCGAGGAGTTTGCATCTGGGAAAATAACCAACTTGATTAGAACTGGTGCCAAGATACTTTTTTATGTTCTCTCTTTACCTTTTGGGGGTTTTTTTATATATAATTTAATTCAAACTGGTGTTTTACTTGTTGAAATTCAGTTTATATATGTGTGTTTGTGTATTATATAGACTGTGTTTTGTTGCGAATGTGCATATCTACATGAACAAAATCTTTAGTCTGTGCAAAGATGTGCAATCTCAACTCCTTATATGCGTTCATTTGTAACCAGGGCAACGTATAGATTGAGTACTGTGAGATTGATGAATTGTAGTTTGACACCTTTTGATAAGAAAGTCATTGATAGCTTGGCTTTTTTTTTTTTTTTTTGGTACAGTGTGAAATGTCCTTCTCTTTGATGCTTCTAGTTGCTGACATGCAATATAAAGAACTTACTAAAAGTTAAAAGAACTAAAAAGCTAGGATGTTAAAAACTTAAAATAAAGGCTAGCAGCCTAGGATGTTAAAAAGCTAACAAAAGCGGCAAGCAAAAGAAAAAAAAAGTACAGAACTAACAACACATGCACTGGGAGAAAAAAATTTGTACTGCTGGAGAGAAGAATTTTGTGGAGCTTTTAACCCAATTTCAAGCCAACCGAAGAGCTGAATATCTTTAATTGCCCCAAATTAAAGGAAAGATGTGCAAAGGGGAGTAGTGCTGAGTGGTCTGGGATTCCTCACATTCCAAATATCTATTTTGATGAATGTATTGAACACGAGGCTGTTCGAAGATCATGTACATTATTAAGATGCATGACCAGTAAGTTATCTCCAACCTCATCCTCCTTTCTTCTCCTATGCTCTCCTTTCCAACAACATAGGATTATGTTCATAATTTCTCTAAAGTTCTTCCTTTGTGTCTTCAGTTTCCCCAAATATTTTTTGTTTTTAGCTAGCTTATAGGTCAATAAATTTGTTGTCTCAATGTGCAGTCACTTGGGACATGTCTGTCATGTTCAGCCGAAGGCAAATTTTAATTAATTTATGGAGTTTTTATCTAGTCCCTAGATAATGGAAGTTTATTAGATTGCCAAGTTTTCTCAAATCCCCTCTTCTCTTCTAATATATTAAGCACTAATTTAATCCAATAAGTATATATCATTCATGCGAATTGTCTACTCTTCCCTCTCATGACATTTTCTAAATTTTTACTTATAATAAATTCCATCTTGATATTCTGATATAATGTAGTTTTCATGTGTTGATATGATTGTATCAATGTTGCAAGCCACAGGTAGCTCTTGGTTACAATGCAATTGTTTCATTGAACTTTGTGAGTTCTTTCATTCTCGTCTACTTCTCATTTGATTTCTTTATTCCCAAACCTATAATGAATCCTTTCCTGTCGGTTTTTTTTCTTACTTTCAATTTAGTTTGCTATTTACTAAATTTGGTGTTCATATACTTCTCAGATTTTGGTTATCCTTCATTTACAAAATAGTGGTCATGTACTTCAGCAAAGAGTGGTCCAGGATTCACCCTGTGCCAAATATTAAGAAAGCCTTTTGGTTCATATTCTAAGCTAGCTTAAAATAATTTAAAACTTGTATTTTCTCTCAAATGTCCTTTTTCCTAACTTTTTACTTTGGAATTAACTATACCATATTTCTTGTTCACTTATTTTTCTGTGATATTGCTTTTATATTGTTTTGAACTAGTATTTTAATGTAGTGCAAGTGTGCAACATATTTTGTTGTATAGTGTTTGTAGACCTTCAAATTTTTGTTTCATTCAATCCCACTAGATTTTTTTTTTTTGGTATATTATTTATATGTATAAATCCTCTTCTACTTGTTACCATTGCATTGAATTCACTGTAATGTTTTGACTTGTCCATTCTCTAATCAGTTGGCTTATTATTTGTACAAATTTTAAAGGTAAGTATCATGTTCACCCTATGAGAAAAAATGTTGAGTATATGACTATGGCCTCTGTCACTGTCTTTCAATGAACATGGAATTTTAATCTTTATCATAGTTTGTTAACATCATGAATTGTTTTGATGCTGTTTTCTAACTTGAGAAGTAATTGATGACATAAATTTTTTTAATGTTGTTTGTTATTGTTTCCTAACTTGAAGCTTCCATGTCGGTGACTTCAACAGTTTACTGGATTATAAGGTAGACACCTGTTGTTAGTCTTTTTACTTGTTGGTTTTCATCAAAATCCACTAAAAATCATTTGCACACCTTTTTATTAGAAAATTTAAAAATACTAGCTTTGATAGAGGTTTTCCATCTGCACTTTTAACTAACATGAAAAAAAAAAGACAAAAATTATAATAGTTGACTTTGGACTTTTTTTTTACTTCTCTTCCCAATTATTTTTTTATCGTGATTTTTATATTCTATTTGAGTTAGAACTTGACACATGAACATTTACTTTCTTGTGAGGTAAATATTTTATTTCATTGAAACGGTAAAATGTAGGGAGATATGTTATTCAGCAAAAAAAAGGTGTATATGTTTCCTTTATATTTTATTATGCTTTGGTAGTATGCTTTGCATTTTGTATATCATTGGACTCTTGTGTTATGGTGTGTTGCTTCTTTGTTTGTATAATCATCTCTAATAAGCTTGGCTTGAGACAATTGTAAAATTGTCATGTTGTAGAACTTTTAGAAGTCAAAGTTGTCATTGTAACCTTGCCCAATCTACATCTGCTCTCCCCCACCCTCAGTTAATTTCTTTGACGTGTTGAGTTGATTCTGTTATGTCTTCTTGTACACAGAAATCTCATGTTCAACAATTTTGGGCTACTGAAGATGCATGGAATAAAGTTGCTGAGGCTAGGGACTTGTGTCAAAAACTTGTAAAACATTGACATGGAAGTAATGATGTAGTTTCGTCAAATTCACTTGGTGTTGGAGGTGCTTGCATCGCAAAATGTGTGCTGTCTTTGGCAGTTCAAGGTAAGTCTTTGGATAATTTGGTTCCAGTTGCCATCTCGCTAAAACATTGCCTTGATTAGCGTTTCTTTACTTGATAGTTGTTCCATGTCATTTTTCCTCTAGGATAATTTATTTTACTAAAAAATAGATATTTCTGTCTGTTATAATAGATTTGATTCCCTTATTTTTAGACATTTTCAATATTCTATTCTTGATTGGTTTAAAGTGGAACATTGTGTTTCCAAGATGAAGTGCTTTGTTGTTAGATCTTTTTCTTACAATTATTTAGGCACACGCTGCACACCCTACATTGCTTAACGCAAACTGTTGGTAGGTTTCAAGTTTGTCAAAACAGAAGAAGGGATTTATATGTCTGTTTTTATTTTTTCCCTTTTCTTTTTTCCTGGTGTGATAAGAAATTTGATTATAGACATACATGGTGCACATTTGATTTCTATAAACATAATGGTTAGGGGGCTTGGCGTGACAAGAAATTTGACTTTAGACATACGTGGTGCACGTTTGATTTCTACAAACATAATGGTTAGTGGGCTTGAGATATTGAAACCACGATTTTCTTGTTGATTTTTCAGAACAAAATAATCAATGTCTTTCATTTCTTTTTTTTTTTTCTTTTTTTTTGGATAGTTAATAAAGTTTTATTGTAAAGGATATGTAGTTAAGGGAAACTACTACTGGGTTTCCAGTTCTGTAAACATAATATCAGTGGGCATAAGATTTTACAACCGAAACTTCTCTATGGTTTGCTTTGTTCTAATGCATTCATCTCTTTAGCATCCTAGTTAGTTAATGTGAAAAAATTGTTTGTGAAGAGGTTAATAAAACTCATCAATATTGTCATCCCAGTTGGCACATTGTTATGGTCATTTGTGTGGATCCTTTTGAGGTGATAACCTTATGTTGAGCCTTTACTTTATTATGCAACTTTATGTATTTTTTTCGATAACTTTAGTGTGAAACAGATGGAAGAGGATAATTAAACTCATCAGTTTTCCCAAATATTTTTGTTTTTGGCTATCTTATAATTCAATAAATTTGTTGCCTCAATGTGCAGTCACTAGGGACACGACATGTCTATTATGTTCAGCCGAAGGAAAATTTTAATTTATTTTGGGAGTTATTATCTAGTCCCGAGATAATGGAAGTTTACAAGATTGCTAAGTTTTCTCAAATCCTCTCTTCTCTTCTAATATATGAAGCACTAATCCAATAGGTGTATATCATTCATGCCAATTATCCACTCTTCCCTCTCACTTTTACTATGACATTTTCTGACTTTTTACTTTGAATATATTCCATCTTGATATTCTGATATATGTAGTTTTCATGTGTTGATATCATTGTGTTGGCTTTTAAGTATGGAGGTTCATCCATATCATAAATTCACCACAGGTCAGTTGTTTAATTATTATTTTCTTGGATGATTTGTGTTTAATTTGAAGTTGTAATTTAATTCCATAGTTTAATTCATAAGTAGTGTTGGCATGCATAATATTTTTTGATATGTGAAGTCATTTTCCGTTTTAGTGAAGTTACAAATTTTTTATTGAAACTGAAGGACCACTGGACTGAAATAAGTGTGAAGACAGAAGCTCTGCATTATTTATTTATTTTTTTTGGTACTTCTGGTTCTTGAGAAAAAAAAGAAAAGAAATATTAATTTAATACTGATTATTCCGCAAGAAACACCAATGTCTACCCTTATGTTGTAGTTTTATCTACTGTTGTTTGGTATGGTTTTTCAAAATATTGACAGGTAAGCCAGTGGGGTTAAAAGTATTTGTGTGTGAGTTCTTCTTCCTTTGCTCCTGGCATGAGCATAAATGGAGATGATGGAGTTTTTGCTCTCACGACTGCTTTAAAATTGGGAAGATATAATGCAAGGGGCAAATACTTCTATATCCCTACAATACTTGCTGTCAGATTTCTCTCCTTCGTTTCATTGGTTTGGTGTATGTAGTTCTACAAAGCCTGATCTTACTATTATGTCTCCCGATATGAATATTTCTTTTTGCTATACATCGGCGAAGTCAAATCAATTGTGAGTACTCCACATCTAAAATTGTAGGATTGCATATATAGTTAGATATGAGGAATAGTTTACTTTATATATGATCTACTCCCATTGTCTCACCCTGCTCTTGTTGTTTCTCTCTATAAATCCTAACACTTACTTAAAAACTAAAGCCCCCCCCCCCCCCCCCCCCCCAAACTCCACTGTTATCTTGCCTTAAATAAAATTTATTTTATTTTATTTTTCGATTGGTATGTTATACACGCACCCAATGGGTCTTGAGTCCATGACCTCACCCTCTACTTGGCACTTGCAAGCGGAGGAATTGCCAATTGAGCTAGAGCTCACTGGCATCTTGCCTTTAAGGAACTTCGATTAATATTAGGGTAAATTGCAGGTACCTCCTAATGACAGTGACGAGGAAATTATCTACACAAAACTAGAAGATGAAATCTTCATATTGTACGAGGATTTCGAATGAGGAACAGCTCCGTCATATTCAGCTCAAAGGAGACATAGAATAGTTGGCTTCTCTTGAGGAAATTTCTTGGAGACAAAAATCTCGGGCCTTGTATGTGAAGGAGGGAGATAATAATACTCGTTTCTTTTGTAGATTAGCAAACTCTCATAGAAATGCTAATTACATTAAGTGGATTGAGGTGGATGGTGTTCTTTATGAGGATGAATTGGATGTGCGCTCTCAGTTAGTTCTCTTCTATCAAGGGTTGTATGAGGAAATTGAACTGGGCGCCCCACTATGGATGGTTTAGATTTTGCATGTATTGAAGAGGAGGAGAGGCAGTCCTTAGAGAAGGAGTTCACGAAGTCCAGGTCTTAAGGGAGATGGAGGGTGGTAAAGCCCCTGGTCTTGATGGTTTCACCATGGCTGTCTTTCAGAAATGTTGGAGTGTTGTGGAAAAGGATGTTATGGATGTCTTTGATTATTTTCATCGGCACTCTGTGTTTAAACGGTCTATGAATGCTTCGTTTCTCACTTTAATTCCTAAGAAGTATAATGCTGTTAACATTAAGGACTTTTGCCCTATTAGTTTGGTGGGCAGTGTGTACAAGTTGTTGTCCAAGGTGTTGGCTAACAAGTTGCAGGCGGTTTTGGATAATCTCATCTCTGAGACTCAAAATTCATTTGTCGGAGGAATGCAGATTCTGGATTCAGTGCTCATTGCAAATGAGTGTCTGGATAGTAGGTTGAAGAGCCGGTTACCGGGTGTGGTTTGCAAGCTTGATATTGAAAAAGCATATGACCATGTTAACTGGGAAGCCTTGTTTTATCTGTTGGACCGGATAAATTTTGGGCTGAAATGGAAGGGATGGATTAAGGCTTGTGTTACTTCTGTCTGTTTTTGAGTCCTGGTTAATGGATCTCCTGAAGGTTTTTTTGGAAGCTCTCGTGGGTTGAGACAAAGAGACTCTTTTTCCCCGCTTTTGTTTCTCTTGATAATGGAGGTTTTAAGCAAAATTTTGAAGAAGACAAAGGAGAATAACCTCATTCAGGGTTTTCATGTGGGTGCAGTGAATTCTGTTGGTGTGTGGATTTCCCATTTGTTATTTGCGGACGACACTATCTTATTTTGTGATGCCTCTAGGGAGCAGTTGCTATCCATAAGGTTGGCATTGTCTTGTTTTCAGGCTTTTACGGGCTTAAAGGTTAATGTTGGGAAAAGTGAGATTGTCCCTGTTAGGGAGGTGTATAATCTAGCTGCATTGGCTAGTATTCTTCATTGTAGAGTGGGGAGTTTGCTTATGAAATATTTGGGGATGCCGTTGGGAACTTCCTTTAAGACGGTTTCGATTTGGAATCCTATTTTGGAGAAGATGGAGAAGAAATTATCAGGGTGGAAGCGTCTCTATTTATCAAAGGGTGGTAGACTCATAAGGAGTACTCTCTTAAGTTTTCCAACGTACTTTTTATCTCTCTTCACTATTCTTAAAGCTGTGGTGGCTAGAATGAAAAGTATTCAGAGGAATTTTCTTTGGTGGCTTGGAAAAAGGTGTGCTTACCTATTGTATTGGGAGGTTTGGGGATAAGAAGTGTAGCGTCATTTAATCAAGCTTTATTAGAGTAATGGTTGTGGCGTTACGGGCATGAAGTTACCCATCTTTGGCGGAGAGTTATCTCCACAAAATATAGTGAGGGTCAAGGGGGGTGGTGTACAAAAGTGTGCAGGAGGACTCATGGATGTGGTCTTTGGAGAAGCATTCATGAAGGGTGGGAGAGTTTTTCTAAGCATCTGTCTTTTGTAGTGGGTGAAGGCACCTGTATTCGCTTCTGGCACGATAGGTGGATTGGGGACAACACCCTAAAAAATCTCTATCCTGAGCTCTATGTGTGTTCAGCTGCCAAAGAGGCTTGCATCTCTGAGGTTTTGTGGATTCCGGAAGAAGGTACTTCTAGAGTGTTCTAGAGTGTGGGACTTAAGGTTTTATAGAGCTTTTGAATATTGGGAACTAGCTGCATCTTACTCTCTACTTCAGTTTATCCAACCTCATATTCCTTGGGGTGATAGGAGGGATACCCTTTGTTGGCGGCTTAAAGGTGATGGTAAGTTTGACATCCGATCTTATTACCTAGCAATTCAGGGTACTCCAAATTTTTTGTTCCCTTGGAAGGGTATTTGGAAACCAAAGATTCCTAAGCGAGTGGCTTTTTTCTTGTGGACAGCTGCTCACGATCGGATTCTCACGTTAGATAATCTCATGCTTAGGGGTCACCCTTTGGTAAATAGGTGTTCTATGTGTTGTTGTGATGGGGAGTCGGTAGACCATCTTCTACTTCTTTGTCCCGTTACACACACCTTATGGACCTTCATGCTTCAGGCTTTTAGTATTCATTGGGTTATGCCAAGATCAGTGGCGGGATTGTTATCTTGTTGGTATCAGTGGCTTAGGAAGCATAACTCGAATATTTGGAATTTGATTCCAAGGTGCTTAATGTGGATAGTCTGGTTAGAACAAAATTGTCGCTCCTTTGAGAACAGGGAGAAGACATTGGATGAGTTAAAGGTTTTATGCCAGTGTAGTCTTTTTGAGTGATCTCGTCGTTGGGGCTTTACTGATTCTTCATCTCTTCTAGAGTTTATGTTTTCCCTTAGATTATCTTTCTGATCTCCCTCTCTTTTGTTTTGTTGTTTGTTTTATTTGTTTCTTGTTGTTCATCATCATGAACTTGTACTTTTCATTTTTTCTCATTAATAATAGTTCTCGTATTACCTATCAAAAAAAAAAAAAAAAAAAATTATGTGTCTACATGCCCAAATCTGTATCATATATTCTGTTTCTCACTTGTTGCTGTATTTATTCCTAAATTCTTCAGCTTAGCCTGTGGTCCATCAGCTTTCCTTTGCAAAGTCAACTGCTTGCAACTCATGAGGTTAGTTTTTTGTCAGCCTATCGTAACTTGTGAGCCAAGTCTTGCTGTCAGCCTAACATAGTAGTAATGGTATGATTGTGCTTCTGATTTTAGTGGATTTTATCTTGAACTGCGCATCAACTTTGTTGAATTGTTATGTACTGTTATGAGATACTAAATTATATGCTTATGAACGTGGTATGCTATTGCAAATGAAAGTTTGTAATTACAATTGTCTTTATTTGAGTATATCTAATGTCTTTAACTTCACATTTCAGCTATTTCATTCTACATAGGGCTCTCTCGCTCATAAGACCATTGATTATACTTTAAGAAGAATTACTGAGTTAATTTGAAATGTCAAAATTGCTTCATTTCTCTTCTCTTACGTTTAATTTTTAATGAATTTATTTTTCATTTGTGTTACTAGCTGATTACTACCCAAAAAAATCCAGAGATCAGTGTCAGTATAAAAAAATATTAAGAACGCATGTCGTTATGTCTTTCAAATTTCAGGTAGTTTTTTTTTTTTGTATAAGTTATTCTCTCTGTATTTTATTGTTAATATCTAATTGTCATTGCTCTTACACATTCACACAGTGGAACTAGATATGGACATACAATTTTTTTTTTGCTAGTAGTCTAATACAAAGTAATATAACAACCCATACTATAGGAAAACACTGTTCACCCAAATGTATATGCTACTGAATTTGATCTTTATTTGCATTAAAGGAGCTGTTATAATGGAGGTAATGATCTCTTTAATTCTAATAATTGTTTCCATAAATTTTTTATTTCAATTTATAAAATGGAGGTAAGTCAGTTGTTCAAAAAAATGCTGGAATGAGTTTTGTGGCATTTCTTCAAAGGTAGGTAGCTTATTTGATTGCCTTTGTGGCCTCGGCGAGCCCTTCTTGCTATATTGGATGTCAATGCCTTTCTGTGTTTAGGTCTCTTGGTTTGCCAAACTCTGTTGTGCTGATTCTTGTCTGTTCTTCTTCATTCTCAATGTATAGTTTTGAGAAAAAGACAACATGTTTGTCCTGGTATCTTTTTGTCTTGCCATTCTGCAGTTATGACAATTTCTAAGTACTTAATCTCATCGGAAAATACCAAAACTTAAGGTCATGAATTGTTACCACTCATATGCCTTTTGGAGCTTTGGTCAATATTTTGAGTCTTTTGTTTTTCGAGGCAATCTATTAAGATTAACATTTGCATGCTTCAAACATAAGCTTTCTTATATCTTCAATAGATAGGGTTTCAAAGGCCATACTCTCTTGTATCTCTAGATATCAATATTCTTTTCCTAAAGTTTAGGGGTTTCATTATTGAATAATGATACGAGTTAAAACAATTTATTGGAGTGATGTGAGGTTGAGATCAAGTTTCTCCTTGGTTTACTCAACAATATCCTATCGGTTTTTTTTGTCATTATTGTTTCTAAAAACTTTTATATTGAAAATTGATAACCTTTTTAATTTATGATTATCTTATCCTTTATATCCCATTTACTGTTGCTTATGTTTTATGTCTTTAGGCTTTCACAATTTTTGGTAATGCTTAACTGTACTTTCTTAAAAAAATATTGCATTTGCATCTCCTATAAGAGAAATGCACATATGATTAAGTGGTTATAATAATATTTAACTTGAATGAAAGATCATGAAAAAAACTATAGTAAATTTTGTCATTCCTTCTTTTTTATCAAGCAAATGCAGCTTCTAAAGTTTGGATTACATCAGAAATATCTATGTTATAATCAGTTTTTGTTTCTTCTCTCCTTCAATATCTTTTCTGTAATACTAATGTTAGTGGCATTTATTTCATCATAAACATTTATGTTATAGTCAGTTTCTATTTCTTCTCTCCTTTGATACTGGTGTTAGTGGAATTACTAATGTCAGCACTTTGTTAAATATCTTTGTTATATTTGAAGGTTTTTTTAAAGAAAAATAGTTGGATTTTTTTTTTAAATAATCATAAAACCCAAACAATATCATTAGTTAGGCAACGTTTCAAACATATTGCATTTCTAACAATTCGACTTCAGAGGAGTCGATTTCACTGTTCAATGTTTCAGACTATTGTAGAAATCGACTCCACTGGAGTCGTTTTCTATACATAGAAACCGACTCCATTGAAGTCGGTTTCTATGTATAGAAAACGACTCCAATGGAGTCGATTTCTTTGTATTGAAAATTCAAATGTCCACACAAACATTTGCGGCACCATGTGGGTCTTTGTTGCTGATTTTTCTTGCTAGAGGTTGAAACCACACCCAACAAACGAAGAAACGAGATTGTGATTCTGACCAAACCCAGGTGCGGCGCCGACGAGCCCAGGTGCGGCACCATGTGGGTCTTTGTTGAACCCAGGCACGACAAACCCAGCAACACCGAGCAAACGACGAACTCAGGCGCCGATTCTGACCAAACCCCGACGAACCCCAACACCGACGAGCAAACGAGAACCCAGGCGCAACCCAGCAAACGAAGAAAAGGCTACACGAAAAAATCGGATCGGATCGGATCGGTGGAGGAGAAGACACGCTCGGGTTTGATTTGTTTTGGATTTGATTTTTTCATGGGTTTTTGGGGCTTGGAAATGGAGAAACCCAGGCAGCATTTTGGGGAAAAAAAAGGAAAGGGAAGAACACGAAAAACTTAGTCTGAATTGCTATACAAAGAAATCGACTCCTTCGGAGTCGTTTTCTATGTATAGAAAACGACTTCAGTGGAGTCGGTTTCTATGTATAGAAAACGACTCCAGTGGAGTCGATTTCTACGCAAAGAAATCGACTTCTCAGAAGTTGATTTCTTTGTCTACTTGTCGCAAAAAATAGGCCATATGAACAGTGAAATCGACTCCTCTGAAGTCGAATTGTTAGAAATGCAATATGTTTGAAACATTGTCTAACTAATGATTTTGTTTGAGGAATTTGGTTATAAACCAAATAATCCCAAAATAGTTTTGTAGTGTTGACAGCAGATTTCAGTTTCATGGATAATACATTATTTGATGTGTTGCAATATGCATTCTTTGGCAAATTTGTTGTTTAGTTGGGGGTTGCCATTCTTTGTCACTTGGAGTTTTAAAAATGGTAAGTGATGTGTTTACTTTAATTTTATGATTTTTCCCCTTACCTATTCTCTTATTATTTGTTAGTGGGAATGAAATTGGGTTTTTGCATCTAGCTTGGCCCTTTGGTTTACTAATCTATTTAAATTTTGTTCATTTTTCAAGGTTTCTGAGGATGGTATGCTTCTTCAGTTTTCGATATTAATTTCTGGGTTTCAATGTCATTTAATTACTGTTTTATTTGTATATTTAGCTGTTATGGTATCTTTTCTTTTTCTTTTTCTTTTTTGGCTTTCTTTGTTGCATGTTATATTCTTTATATGGAGTTTGATATTAGAATTCATGTTTGTTTTATGAAATTTTAACTTTATATTTGCATTTTTTTTTTCTGGAGCCTAATTGGTTTATTTCTGGGATGCATGGATGTTATTTCTTTTTTTCCCTAAAAAAAAACAGCACCATCATCATGGCAGTCTCAATGGATATTGAAAGTTGAATATAAACATTTTAAAGCATAAAATAAAAACTCAATATGCTTTTTTATTATGTTGCACTGATGCGCAGATACATGAAATTTTGCTTCTTTCTGGAGCCTAATTGGTTTATTTCTGGGATGCATGAATGTTATTTATTTCCTTTTTTCCCTAAAAAAAAACAGCACCATCATCATCGCAGTCTCAATGGATATTGAAAGTTGAATATAAACATATTAAAGCATAAAATAAAAACTTATTATACTTTTTTATTATGTTGCACTGTTGCAGCCTTGTATATAATTTTTTCTTAAAAAATCTTGTACACTAGTTTTTCAAAGATGATATTGCAGCTACTTAATTTTAAAACCTAAACAAAAGTTATGTCCAAAATTATTTAAATATGCCTAAAAATAAATACTAATTAATTAAATAATTGTTGTATCCCCGATGTATTGTATCCTAAGCGTTTGAAAAAATGCTGTAGCCCCTGTACCCGTACCCATTTCGTTCCAATACCCATATCTGTACCCATGCATCATAGGTTTATTTTTGCATATAATAAAAGTTTAGCAAACCCTGCTCCACTCAACCCAACTTGCACGTCCTCTGCAGGATCTCTCTCTCTCTCTCTCTCTCTCTCTCTCTCATTCATCCTCAAACTGAGGAATATAGCAGCAAGGTATGATTTTGAATTCTGGGATCTATATTTTGTTTTGAGAATTGGAAGGTTTCATCTCAATTGAGACATATCAAGTGCTTTCTTATTTCTCAAAAAAAAAAAAAAGAAAAAAAAAAAATCAAAATCAAAATCAAAATCATGTGCTTTCTTATGATATAAAAGCCATGGAAGGGTTGGGTTTTTGGCTCTCCACTATTCATGAATTCATTGAATTAATTATATACTTATATACTTCCATATATTTGATACTCTTTAGTTTGTTTTTTTATGTTGAAATTGAGCATCTTAGCCTTAAGAGAGTTTGATTTGTTATTATTTTTTTTAAATTGGAAAGTATAAGGTCCTGATTTTGATGATTTGAATATTAAATTTAATTGACTAATGAATCAATTAATATTTTGCTTTGTTTAAACGTGACTAAAGTTTTAAAAATGTCATCAATTTTTTACGATTTCTAAATTATTCTTTATGCTGGTGCTATTCTATCAATTGTTTGTAGTTTTAGTAGTTGAGATTGCGCAGAATGAAAGATTAGGGGTGAGAAAGCTGGATACTTTTTAACCCAATTTTGTTGGGTAAACAATTGTGGAGATTTGGGGAGGAAAGAAATCTCCTTTGGAAGTGAGTTACTTGAATATTGTTTGGGGAGGTTGGGGACAATTCAGATTTGATTTAGCGACAATTACTTTTTGTTGCAACCTTTGGAGAAACAAAAAGTTAGGATGGGATAGACTTGCGGGCCATGTGACTTTTGTCGTTGGGGATTGTTGAAGAATAAGATTGTTAAAATTGATTGGGAGACTATATGCAACTAGAGCATGATTTCATATCAGTAGGTTACCTATTTGGATGAGCTCACATTTTGCTGATTCGTTACCTTCTTGGAGATTGATGTTGGCAATGACACTGCTTTTGGTATTTTGCTTATTAAATCTGATGCCTAATATCAACCTATCTTAGTAATTCTATTCATGATTCTCACGGTGTTAAAAATAGGAAAGTGAGATAACTTTGTTATTTTTATGCTCCCCATAGGACAGAACATTCAAAGCCTTTTTAGAATTATTATGAATGAATTGTATATTTAGCGAGTGAGAGAAAGACCTCTATGTGATCTGTTGATGATAGCAAGGAGTATTAGTTGGCCCATTTGGTTGGTGATGAAATCTGGCAAATGTTTGGTTTTATGACTGACATTGAAATCTGCTATCAATTCATCATAGCTTTCATGATGTTCAATAATTTTATCATATTTTATATTATTTGGGTTCCTTTGTGAAGGGTATTTGGTAGTTGATTTCATGCTTTAATTTTCTGATTTGTTAAAGCTCTATTTTTTTTTAAAAAAAAAGGGTTCAGTTATGCCTTTTCTGTTTATATCTTTTTGTAAATCTTGATGAGATTTTGTAATTGAAACCCTCATTAGAAAATGTTATTCATGCTGTTGATTTTATTTTCTTTTAAAGAGGGTTGCAAATAAGGTGCTTGATGAAGTGCTAAACAGGAAGTACACAGGAATGTTTTTCACTAATCAAACCAACCACACTGAATTTATATAAGAAATAGGAAAAAGCTGCAATTGTTTTTTGGGTTTCTTTAGTTGTAAATGCTCTTCAGTATTTGGAGTGGGCAACTACTAATAAAGAAGAGGTTGAACATGACCCAAATACTCTAGGTGAGTGCCTAATTGTCTTTCCATATTCTTGAAGAGATTTATATTCTAGACACCGAAGGTTTTGAGAGCATGATTTGTTTCCAATATTATTTATAGGCTAAAAGGATTTTGATAATTTTGTCAATGTTTTGTCTCCTTTAGTCCTTTTCCTACCTTTTTAAAAAATCTTTTTGTTGAGAAAAATATACTCTAATTCTTCCAACTGCTGATGGCCACTTGGAGAGCCTGAGAATTCAAGGGGGCAAAAAAACAAAGAAGAATTTTATAAGTGTGTTATGGAATTTTCATGTATCTTGGTTTTCATTCATTCACAAGTCTGTCATGTCATCTTGGATAAAGGTCACATTTTGGACCAGAACCAAGAATGATTAATCCAATTGCAGCAAATTTTAATTTTTCAAATAAATTAAAATAATTGCTCATAAATTAAGGAATTGTGTGTGATAGCTACAAATTTTTGTTGTGGGTTTCAATATTGTGCTGCAAAATTTGGGGAAAAGTACACAAATTCTTGCTCATAAATTAAGAAATTGTGTGTGATAGCTACAAATTTATGTTGTAGGTTTCTATATTGTGCTGCAAAATTTGGGAAAAAGTACACATATTTGTGGTTGAAATCTAAACTTCTTGCTTCTTTATGAAGGAAAATGCTAAAGCTATCACCATTATCACTACAAAATGCTTACAAACTGACATCGCAATCAAATGTGAATTGGTATTTGGTGCCATTTCAACAGCACAATAAATAATGTTTGGATTTATTTTTTGTGATTGAGGACACATTAGTTTATAAGATTATGTAGCAAAATTTGTATTATTCCTTGCATCACGCCTCTATGAATATGAAGCATAAAACTCATGGATGTGGAGTAGTTTCCACATTTCTTAAAGTCGGTCTCTTTAAAATAAACACATGATAGTCCTTCGTGTTTGGGAAATAATTTGATTTGAACCTTTAATTAGTGATTGTTTGTGTGTTTTCTGCATGTATCCTTGTAGATATTGATTAATGTGGTTTTACTAATGATATATTTGTGTATTGCATCTGCTAATGGTGTTGTTAATCCGACCGAGAAAAAACTTCCTTCTATCTTGGTTGATGAAGAATCTGATAACTCTTGAAGTTTATAATCATTGGATTGAGGTTTTGTCCCTCCATATTTTTATTATTAGCTCTCTTGTATGGGTTTGTGGTAGGTACTTCTAGTGATGTAGCGTTTAGAGGCACTGGCTTGTAGACATTTAACATGATAAGTGAAAACCAATTCTAAAGTTTATTTGTCATTTCACAGGTTTAAACATCTCCTCTCTAAATATGTGAATTATCTCTAATTCTCCGGAATGTTGTGGCTGCTTTGTTTCAAAGCCATCCCTCCTTCTCTCAATGTTTTTAATATTCAAATCACTTGACATTTTGGCTGCCAATTAATATGTGATTTTATTTCATCTGAGGTTCAAAAGACAGTCTCTCACATCAAATATTGGAGTTGTTTACAGGTTTGTCTTCTTTGTTTTTATTTGTAATTTTGAAATTTAAGTTTTAATTCTGTGATTTGTTAAAGGGTATTGTTGCATTAAATTTTCTGGAAGTAGTTATTAATTTAATGTCTCAGTACTTTCGTGTTCTTTGAGCAACAACTCATATAGCCTTTGATCTCTTGACATGGGCTTTGATCTAACAGCTTCAAATCAGAGTGCTAGTTGCTAATATTACCATTAGTTTCATTATATGGGAGCAGTGTAGAATGTGCCTTTGATGATTAGCTATAACTTCATTTGTCAACTTAGTTAATCCAATCTCCTGTATTCTTTGTATTTGTTGTGAGACTTCAGACGGTTTTTATTTATCTTGAAAAGGGTATTCATTCTTGCCACAATGTCGTATTCGTTAACAAATTAGAGCTAGGTGATTAGTGAAAGGAGATATAAACACCTAGCTAAAAAAAAGTTGTACCTAGTGCATAAAGCTCTCACTTCAGTCTTGCCACAATGTTGTATTTCTTAACACGGCTTTTATTTTTCCTAAAAACGGTATTTGGTCTTGCCACAATTTCGTATTCGTTAACAGATTAGAGTTAGGTGATTAGTGAAAGGAGATATGAACATCCAGCTAAAAAAAGGTTGTACCTAGTGCACAAATCTCTCACTGTTGTGGGGTTTGGATGAGGTCATGGTAGGCAGCTTTACCCCCCCAATTATTTTGGAGAGGTTGATTCCCGGACTCAAACCCACAACTTGTCACTTTTGGTGAAATGCATTAATCATCACATCAACTACTTAGGAGTATTCTGGTGTGGTTTTGACTGTATAATTCATTCCTATAAATCAGCAAACAACTTGATCTGGCTTTTTCTTGTAACATGGACACCTGAAAAGTGTAAAGCACATTTGTCAGCCAATCAACTAGACTACTGTGGACAGATAACCCACCAGCCAGTCTGGTAAACAATGATGGCAACACACATTTAGTTAATTAGCAGAGCTTTACCTTTAGGTTTTATGTATGCTATACAGAGAGAGTGGAACATTAGAGCATTTGAAGGGTTAGAATGGTCCACCGACGGGTTTTAAGATGCTTTTACTATATTCCTTATATGAATGGATGACTGCTTTATCATACCATTCAAGTTCTAATTTATTCAAGTTTCTTTCCCTTGATTTGACCACCTGTTTGTACTTGTGCGCAGGGTGATGTTCATATTTTTAATATAGTTTTAATTATTCAAAAAAAAATATATGAAAAGTTTAGCTCCCAAACAAGCATCTAGACATTATTACTACTTCTACCTCAGTCTATGGAGTGGTTTATTCTGGACTTATTACTATATATCCTCTGTTTATTATTCAGTTTCTCTTGGCTTATTTTAAAGTCTATGCAAAGTCTTCTACAGTATTATGGGTCCAAATTTTCGAGTTTTGGTTTGAAAAAGTAGGAAGCGGGTAGAACAATATCATAGATTGTATAAAGCATGTGGTCTCCATTCCAATATTTTGTTAAGTTGTATGACATTTGATTATCATCTTGATGCAAACTCTTTTAAACTAGGCAAAACAAAACTATTGGTTCCTTAAGTTTACCCTGTGAGTAAAATTCGTCCTTGAAGTTTCAAGTGAGTGTCATTGGTCTCTCAAGCTAAAAAAAATGAGCATTGTTAGTCATTTTGTTAACTGTGTTAGTGTTATTGTTTATGTGGCAAATGGAACAATGACGAGACATCTTTTTACATACTTAAACCAACCAAAAAAAACCACGTCAATTAAAATAAAAAAAAATAAAAAAACTATGTAAGCTCCAACTCACCAAAACTAACAGAAGCGTTTTTTATTTTTATTTTCTCTCATCTCTGTTAACCTTAAGAGTCTTGATCATCTCCGCTGTTGTCCTCTGCAGCACCCAAACTCATGCCATCAAAGCTCATGATGGTCATCCACCTCTTTCATCCTCCACCCTAGTTGAACCCATGAGTTTAGGTATAGAATTCTGTAGATCTATTCTTCCCCTGACCCCAGTATAGCCCACAAAAGGAACTTCCACAAAAACCCAATAAAGGAAAAGAAATTTTAGGTCGATAGAGAGAGATCTAAGTGAGAATTTGGCTGAAGAGAAGACCAAATCTGCTCCGACCGACTACCTGACCCAGTCAACAAACTCAAGTCCATCTTTGACCCAAACAAGACTCTCGGTCTAAAGAGATCCATGGGATTGAGGAGGGAAAGAGATGAGGGATGAGTGACGATCTTGACATAGTGAAGAGATTGTTATGTTTGTTTTTCTTACATGGATCTGACTTAGATTTTAATTGATGTGGCTTATTTGAGTTGGTCCAAGTATGTAAAAGATGACACATCATTTTTCCATTAGCCATATAAATAATAACACTAACAACAGTTAACAAAAGGATTAACAACGCTCATTTTTTTAATCTTGAGGGACTAATAATGCTCACTTAAAACTTAAAGGACCAATTGCGCTTAGAAGGTAAATTTCAAGGACCAATAGTCTAGTTTTGCCTATAAACTACTTTATCATCAGTCTGTTCCATGTTAATCTACTGCCTTAGGCATACAGCTGAATAGTATTTTGCTTTTCAAGTATTAAATCTCTTATGCCACTCATACACAAATAGTTAGTAACTTGTGCAATGCACGAGAAATTAAAGAAATACGATATTTTTTATTTATTTATAAATGAAATGTTTGATAATTATGACAGTTATTATGATTGTGTTTGCAAATAGATATATTTATTCTATTATTTGTGGAAAATATAATGTGGTAATATTCTAATGGAGGGTGTAAATATATGAGGTTTATAAGGAATCTTTATAGAATTTAAACTCATTTAAATAACATATATTGGAAGAATGACAGAGAAAAATTTGGGCTTTCAAAACTTATGTGTTATCTATAGAAGAAATCAACAAAAGTCAAAGACTATGCTTTTATGTACATTATAGATTATATCTTATTTGGGTCATGATGATTTTTCATTAAGAGGTTTCTTGGACATAGTTACCATGGTTTTGGTTTCAATTATAGCATTTGGTTGTGTTTTTTTCCTTGCCTCTATATACTATGCTAAATCAATGCAACAGATTGGAGTGGAAGGATTTAATTCCTTGGTTTGCTAGAAAGCACTAGGCATAGGCATAGGATGATGGGTAAGATAGTTTGAGAATGTCTGTAGGACCATCTTGCTTGGGAAAATCCTCTCCTTGATAAATGAAGTCAATTAGAGATATAGTGAGGCATATGGCTAACTAGTTTCCACATTAACGCATTAGTTAAGGACATTAGTTCTCTCACCACTTATATATGTGATGCTCCACCTTAATCTTGTAGAGTTTGAAGCTGTGGATTGCTTAAAATGTCTACTAGAGCCATTTTTTTTTGGAGGAGTCCATAGGGATTCCCCATGAGGGACTGAAGACACGGACTTGTAATGAGTCAAGCACTTTGTGCTTCGTGGCAAATTAGTGGTGAATCTTCCCTACATCTCGCTAGTGGATGCTAAGAATGGGAAAGATTGCAAGTGGTGAAATTAAGTGGATAATGGCATATTGCATTTCCATTTGGAGGTAATGGTTTGATGCCTACATCCTTAACTTCATGTCCTGATAAATGAGATGATTTGTGTAATGTGAACACTGTATGGGATGGCACCCTAAGCATAGTGGAATGTTGGGATTGAATCTAGAATTATATTGGAAAAGTAAGACAATCACTTCATATATTCGGTGAGGTGGGGGAATTGATTTATTTATTTACAACATTGAAGTCAAAAATTTCTTCTTTAAAAACTAGTAACCCCATCATAGTCTAATATTTTTCATAAATCTTTTAAGCATCACTGAAAATATGAGAGATGCTTTGACCCAGTGGGAGAGTGCCACTAGATGGTGAATGTGATTTCTAGAGTCCATAGCGGTGTGGTATCTATTTTGGATTCTCTCGTCATTTATGGACTCGTAGAGAATGCTCCGCCAAATGAGTATTGTGCTTTACGCGTGCTTGTTACAAGTGGTTAATCGTTGGGCAATACATCCTCCTCATTTGATCCAACTTGGTGTTGTTGATCTGGATGAATGAAAATGGGTTGAAGGGAGTTTTTCCCAATATTTGGGCCCTGAGAAACTATTATAGACGTGCTTTTGGATATGTTTTGTGAGCTCACCTTAATATAGTAACATATTGTTTCAGATGCATAACTCTAGAACCCATTGACTAAGGGTAGAAAGATGACACATGTACCATAATTATATTTCTTGTACACAGGAATATATGCACTTAGGCATCTTCATAGATAGTTTTCATTTTTGGGAATTTCTCATGGGAGTTAATATAGGAAACCAGAAAAACCATCTTGAGGATGCTTGCTGTGTGCTTCACTAAGTTGGAGCGTATATATATTTTCTTAGAAATACGGTGTACTTTATTGGAATAAGCAATTTAGTTTTTTGTGGAACCTAATTCATACACACTAGTTGGCTTGGCCAAGATTAGTGAGAGGGATGAAATTTTGCTTAATTCTCGATGGTGATGTGATCAAGTTAGTTATGCATTTTTTTTTTGGTAAACAATGGTGATGGAGATAGGATTCTTGTAGTGTCTCTGAGTCAAAACAAGGTTGTTGACTAATGAGATAGTATGGCTGTTTCATTGTGAAATTTAGAATCCTAATAGCAAAGAAAAGACATGCATCCTTTATTGGCTGAGATATTGCGCATACACAAGGTCTTGGTACACAGGTTTGAGTTCTGTGTGTTATATTGTTGACCTTTGATGTAAATAGTTGTCCTTACTCATGCATATGATGTTAGATACGTCATTGTGGCATGATTTGAATATTAGTGGACAACTCACATGTACACACGTACACCATGTGGCTGGGAGCAATGGAGTAAAGGTATGTCTTTAGGGCTTTGTTTGGCTCACTCACACGAGCAACCACCTCTGATGCATGAGTAGTAAGCAGAGATGAGACATGGAGTTCTTTGGTGCTTGGGAAGCGTGAAAAAAACCCTCGACACTTTAAGAGCAAGGAGAGGAATAACACCAACTTATTGGTCGCCTCAATTGGATTGAGATGAGGTCTCCATTATGAAAATGAGACCGTGCATGATTTTTTCTTATAATCATGTAGCCTGGACAAGCCAGATGTGAGACCTCTCAGATACTATGGGTTAGCAGGCTTATATAGAGAACTCAAGTTAGGCGCTTTGGTAGTGACTAGACTAAGATTTGTACGGTGTATTGAGTTTAGACATACGCTCTTTCTTAAGAGAATTCCACTGTAACATGTATTTCATACATCATGTGCTTATTCGACCAACAATGGAGGTGAGCGAATGGATCCCTGCTTCCTCATTGTGTGTCTTATGCATCATCAAATATGATCCTATTTATGCCCTATGCAACTTTTGACTATGTCACAAGGGTAGAGGTTTTAGTGTCTACTACTTTGACATGTTGCCTACGACTATGGATGATGCGGGGTCTAAAGGGGCATTGTTGGGAAAGCGACAGGACCAAAACTGAGTGGCATGATGGAAAAAGGAAGACCATTTGGTACACATCTATGTTATGTTTGTAGCTCCTTGGATGTTGCAACATAACTGTGGGTACATCATATTAGTGGAGGTTGAGCATAGCTCTGAGTTGTTGAACTCGAGAGGGATTGGAGATGCTTAATCTGATGTGGCCATATGAGTTGGGGCATAACGAGACACTTTAGGATGTTGCAATGCTGGTCTTTTCTAATAAGACTTGGTATAGTGCTCCCAAATTTTTTTTTTTGCAAGTGTGCTTGGTGGTGGCATAGCCTATTAACCAGTATGAACAGAGAGGATGATGGCATGAGAAATGTGTGGTTGAGCCATGCCCACTATGTGCGAGTGGGAGATGTCAGAATTTGGACAGTCGCCCATTAGTAGGCATGACCTTTGACTAGCCACATTTAATGGGATTAATTCACATGTAACATAGATTACATGAGAATGGTTTACAAAAGGTTGTAACCTCTCTCATTTGTTTAATTCACGGAAATCTTCTTCCTCACCATCATTTTATCATGTCTTTGGGTTCTGTCCTATGGTTCTTAGACTGTGGATATTGGGTGACTTGCTCTAGTAGCAAACACTACCATGAGCATGGTTTACAACGTGGAACAAGCAAATATGTGATCCTATAGAGGTATGTACTCTATTTTCTTACACTTAAAATATCAAGTCTAGATATGTACTCTATTTTCTTACCCTTAATATATCAAATCTTCTTAATTTGTTTAATTTTTAATCTCTTTCTCACAACAATCAACATTTATTCTAATATAAGCTTTTTTTGACTATAAGTTGTTTTTACATAACCAATGTGGAAAATTATTGAATACTCTGGGAGTACCATGAATGCATCTTCCTCCTCTCACATGAATTGTGGGTCTTGCTATAAATTTAATTAGTGGGACCCATGTGAGAGGGGAGAGTATGCACTTCTGGTATTCCGGAAGTACTCAATAATTACCCTAAGAATGTTCCAAATAAAGTTAAAAGCTAGTACTAATTATTATAAAATAAATAAATAACAAACTCGCATCACATGTTGGTGATTGCAACTAATATTATTTTAATAATGCAATAAATTAAATTTGAATGACTTTTTGTGATTAATCACACAAAATGTTAGTTAAACTTTGGAATCTTTCATAATCTTGGTCAATGTGAGGTAGACTTTTTGAGACTTGAGAGGTAGGCTTCAGATTTAGTCTTGTTTGTTTTACATTCATCAAGGGACACGTGCAGGTTAGATATTTGTAACTTTTGAATTAAAAATCAGTAATTTCATTTCACGTGAATTTGATCTTTATCATTTACATGCCAGATGGTATCTACAACGCAACTCATGAAGGGGCTAGCTACTAGATGCATCTCAACTTAATTAATGATACCATTTCAGGTAATCCACTTATGATTATCCAGTCTTTGACACTAAAATATTCAGCATCTCAACTTTGAAGTACAGGCAAATGAGGTGGTTATCTAAGGCTCTCAAGTAGAAAAAAGCTCCCAAATTTTAACCAATAAAGTTTTTTTAATAGTATTAATTAAGCCTAAATATTAGCCCTATATGAATAAGATAATATTTTTTTATCAAATGAAAAACAATAAGAAAAAAGAGTTAAATGCTACATCTACTGAAATTATTTTTTGGCCACCAATAACAGCCTATACCAATTAGCTATTTAAGATTTGTTGTAAAAATGTTATAGATATAGCACTTCTAAAAAAAAAAAAAAAAAAAGAGCAATGCTACGTACACAAAAAAATTCACAACATTTTTTACAATAGTTGAGTTGACAAGCTTTTACATTTTGCCAGTTGATTCAACTGCATAAAAAGTGGCATATGTTGTACACATTTGCAAACAACATGCCACTTTTTGTGTATCTACAATGTAAATTTACATTGCAAATATAATGTAAACATAGTTTTTTTTTTTTTTTTTCTTAATGTGAAATATGTTTCATTTTATTAAATAAAAAATTGGGTACAAGTTAACAAAAATGACGGTGGAAACAAAAAAAAATAGTAGAACAAGAATGTTAGTTTGAATCTATAAAAACAAAAATTTTAAGTAATATTAATTTTTTTAAAAATTAAAGTCATATTTAACTATATTAAAAGCCTCAATATAGTTTTTTCTTTAGGCTCTGAAATGTATCAAGCTGCCCCTAATTTAATCTAAGCTCACTTTATCTTTACAATTAACATGTAATAGTATAATACCAATGTGTGTTGTTACGGATGCAATGGATAAGCTTTTATTGTTTCTCATCTTAGCTTACTGCTAACAAGATTTTATTATCAATTATCAAAACTTGCCACTTTAATAGTTGGGAAGTATTTTGTGATATTAAAGTTAATTAATATGGCTTTGAATGCCAAAAGCAAAACTTCCAATAATTATGATTCAATTTCTTTCACGTCTTCAGGAGGGAGCTTTACACATATATACATTTAGATTAGGTTAAAGTAGAATATTATTTTATATTAAAAAAAAAAAAACATTTTACACCATCGCGCATCCTTGGCATGATTATATATATATATATATATATACACACACATACGCATATATACACACACACCAATTTTGATTATAAATAAACTATCTTTGACATTCCTTTTGTTGGAAATTTTCAAGCATGTAGCCTCATGAGTGTGTTATGAAATGACATTGGCTGGTTGATCAATGATTTACGGAGTTGAACAATATGTCTGGGCTGAATACTCTCAAGGTAATGCATGAACATTATCTTGCTTTTTTCTTCTAATGACAATCAAAATTAAGCCGTCTTTCATACTTCTTATTTTGGATTTTTGGTTGTAGACTGTTTTAGATGATTTAAATCATCCGTTCAAGAACTTTATAATCTCCAGCTTATACTATCAATCATAATCACAGGGGAAGTGTAATTGCCTTGCTAGACATAAGATTGCTCTTGAATTAAAATTGATTTCTTTAAACTTTGTAATACAGTTTCTGTACAAAAGTTTATGTAATTTCAAAACCAACTGGTCTCCAGTCAGAACTTAAATGATGTACCAAGCATCTTTCAATTGTATAATGTTCTTATTAGTCAATGATCCGTGTAATTAGAGATTAATCTACTTGTACAATAAATGATAAAAAAAATTATAGAATGTATAAATCAGATCAATAAAGCTTCTTTTTTTTTTTTTTTTTTTTTTTTTCGGAGCTACAGAATAAAACAAATTGAAAAATGATGTAAATTTGTGTAATAAGAAAGAAGTAATATAAAAGATATAAAATAGATTTAGGTTTGCTTACGTTTCATTTAAAATAGATATAAAATTATTACTAGTATTTTTTATGTCAGAAACATCTTATTAATTAATTGCTTATCAACTAGGTGAATCATAGTAAAGAAAAGCATGACGCAAGGAAATCCTACATGTTAATAGCAACAATGAAAATAATAGTCTCATCAAACACACTACACACTTGTATAGAGGCTTATTAAGTTTTATTTTATTTTTAATGTCAAAATTTTTTATTAATCCCAATTCAAAGTTAATGCATTTGCTTAGAGAGGTTTATGCCTCTATCAATAACTGAAATAGTTGAAAGTTGGATGGTCCCAACCTAAAAAAAATAAACATTGAAATAGCATCAAATATTGAAATACCATATATAGAATTTAGACTATAGTAGTGTAAATTTATCATTTGTGCTATGTAATTAAACTGGATATTAATAAGGTAATTTCATTTATTTTCATGTATTAATTATGTATAGGTGCTAATTTTATTTATTTATTTTTTTTAGAGTGTGCTAATTAGTTATGTAAAATGAATAGTGATTAGTTTTATAAGATTTATATTGCAAACAATGGATTTAGAATACGGTATAAATTGTGATTAGTTTAATCTATGGATTATTTTCTTTTTTAATATAAGAAAATTCTATTTGAATATACTAGGCGAAAAATCCATTTTCGTCTCTACATTTTCACGTGATTCCCACTGTGGTCTCTAACTTTTTTTTCCACCGTTTTCAGTCCCTATTTAGAAAAACATGTTCTATTTTAGTCCCTACCATCAGTGCCCTAACGGTAAAGTCCTAGATGGCAGACAGAATACCCTGTTAGCTGACGTGGCGCTGATGTGGCGATTAAGTGGCATTTTTATATGCCACGTCAGTATTTTAAAATAAAATAAAATTTTATTTATTATTTAATTATTTAAATAATAATTAATAATTAACATAAAATTTTCTTTTCTTTTCATTAATTTGTAGGAAGATCATCTTTGTGTTCTTCGTGTTCTTACCGTTCATATTCTTCATGTTTTTAGTAAATTAATTCCTAGTTTCTTGTCTTTTCTTTTCTTTGCCTTTCCAGTACCTTATTTATAACCAAACAAATTGAAATTCAGAACTTAGATCAAACAATAATCAACATACACCAACCAAAATCCAGAAATCAACATACACCCACCAAAATTGAAAACCCAGAAATCAACATACACCAACAATCAAACCCAGAAACGATTTGCATATTCAAAAATTTTAACCCAACATACACCCACTAAAATCAAAAGACCTGCATCCTCTTTGTTCACAAAATCAACACTAATCTCCAAGTTGGAAACCCACCAATCCATCGAAACACAAAATCAAATCCAACTTGGAAACCCACTGATCTCCACCATCTTCCAAATCCCACCATTCTCTCAAACCCAACCTTTGAATCATAACCCACAAATTTGCCACAGATCAGTGTACCAATCCGCCACAAACCCACAAACCCAGATCAACAAATCTTACAAACCCATGAATCCACAAATTCGCCACAGATCAGTGCACCAATCTGCCACAAATCCACAAACCTAGATCAGCAAAACTCACAAACCCACAACCCACAACCCACAAACCCAGATCTACACCACTAAGCTGAGAGATAGAGAGATGAAAGAGAGAAACTTGCCTATCTGGGAGAGAGAGACAACGATTTGTGAAAGTGGGTTGGTCACAGGTGGTCAGAGAGAGACTTGAGCGAATCGTGAAAGTGGGTGAGTCGGATGTGGTGAGGCGATGAACTGCCGTCAGTTTTAGTGGCAGCAGCGGTGGAGATGAGCAGAGAGGTCAGCAATGGAGTTAGAAAGAGTTATGAGAGTTTTGGAAGAGAGAGAGGAAGGTTTGAAAATATTAAGGGAGTCCCGTTTGAGGGCAAAATTTGCTCAACAATACATTTTTTGAAAAAAATTTGATGGCTAGCACGCGTTTGAAGTTATTTAGTAAGGTAGACTGATTTTTGAAAATCGAGTTTGTGAAACTCGATTTCCAATAAAAAATCGAGTTTCTCAAACTCGATTTACGCCTGAACTCAATTAAAAAAAAAAAAAAGGTGGAACTCGAGTATACGAAACTTGAGTTCCATTTAAAAAAAATAACAGAACTCGCATTTCGTACACTTGAGTTTCATTTGTGTTATTTTTTTTTTTAAAAGCATGGAACTCAAGTTTCTTAAACTCGAGTTCCACCTTTTTTTTTTTTTTTTTTTAATTGAGTTAAGGCGTAAATCGAGTTTGAGAAACTCGATTTTGGGTTGGAAATCGAGTTTCACAAACTCGATTTTTAAAAAATAGTCCAATTTACTAATTAACTTTAAACGCGTGCCAGACACCAAAATTTTTTCTGAAAATGTACTATTGAGCAAATTTTGCCCCGGTTTGAGTTTTGTGTTTGGTTTCAAAACATAAGTTTTGATTTTCTGGGCGAGCATAAGAATTAACTAATTTTATGGGCAAGCTTAAGTTTTAATTTTTAATTTATTTTCTTTTTGGTATAAATTTTCTAACATGGCTTTTTATAAAAAAAATTAAAATGCTGACGTGGCATATAAAAATGCCACTTAATTTCCACATCTGCGCCACGTCAGCTAATAGGGTGTTTCATCTGCCACCTAGGACTTTGCCGTTCGGGCACTGACGGTAGGGACTAAAACAAAACGTGATTTTCTAAATAGGGACTAAAAGCGGTGGAAAAAAAAGTTAAGGACCAAAGTGGGAATTGCATGAAAATGTAGGAATGAAAATGAGTTTTTCGCCAATATACTATTTGGTTTTGTATTATTTCCCAGTTTCACTCACCTGAAACATTTCTTCGTGATTTGCTTTTAGACTTAATTCTTCAAAAGGATCAAGTGACATCACATTGCCATTCTGGTTTGAAGCAAATTACTCTGATTTGAATTTTAAAAACAACCTTACTAAGTAGAATTCATGATAATGCAAGCAATGGAAGCGTCTTCCAAGATAGTACAATTTATTTGAAATTTTTCGTACTTATAAATAAATAAGTTACACATATAGGCGAATTTTGAACAAAATTATTGACGAATCTTTACTTGGGGAGCTTGTTGGTGTTGAAACTTACTTTGCAATTTGGCTACTCCAACTGCTACCATCACATAAATTGTCATTCATGTTGCCCAAGAAATGGAAATAAGCATACGTCCAAGTTCTTTTCAAGAGTAAAGAGGACCAAAATACCCAAAACCATGTAATAAATCCAAGTCCCAAACTTATATAGAATGAATGTATTGCATAGCTATCTTGGTTTTCTTCATCTCTTTTTTCATTGCTATATTGTGGATCTCCAAATGATTCATTACCCGAGGATATCTTTGAAAGCGGAATTCCACAAAGTTGAGGATTCCCTATGTAGGATGAGTTATCAAATCTATCAAGCAGGAGGCCACGAGGAATTACCCTTGACAAGTTGTTATGGGACACGTCCAAAACTGCAATGAATGTCAAATTAGTCATGCCAGGTGGGATGGTGAATGAAAGGCGATTCCTTGACAAATCAAGAGACTATAGTTCTCTCATTTCGGCAATGTTTGGTAAGATTGGTCTGACCAAATGATTTGTTGACAAATTCAAATTCTTCAATCCAACAAGGCTCATAACTTCTTTAGGAATCTGCCTTGTTAACTTACTGGATGAAAGGTCAAGTGATTTTGCTGAAGGAAAAACATGTTGGAATATATAATGGTAATAGGATCTTGTAAGGAAGATACATGAAGGAAAGAGTGTCCCCAAAGGAAGTGTCAATAAAGGCGCATCGTGGAATGGTTCCAGATAAATTATTTGAAGCAATGTTCAAATATTTTAGCTGGCACAACTGCAACGGCATGCTTCCACTGAATTCATTATATTTCAATGCAAGAATCATTAAGTTTAGTAAATTTTCACCAATCCATGTTGGTACACTGCCCAACAGCCAGTTCTCTCCAAGATCCAAAAACACCAAGGCAGTGCAATTCTGCAATGATAAAGGCAGTTGTCCCGTAATATGATTCTTGTCCAATTGCTGTGTCTTAAGATGTATTAATTGGCCAATTGAGTTTGGGATTTGTCCAGATAGATGGTTATTAGCTAAGTTTGAAATGAACAAATTATGTCTATATGGAATTTCCAATGGTCTAGAATCTCTCCTTATAAATTATTTCTGGATACATCCAAATAAATCAAAGAGTTAATTACAGACAAGATTTCACATGAGCATGAAATTGTTCCAAAAAATGAATTGGCAGCCAGAGCCAATATCCTTAAGTTGGCAGAGAAGCCAGGTAGGGGACTGTCAAAGCCATTGGAACTCAAATCTAGTAGTGAAAGTTGGAGTTGCTGTGACAAATTTGGCACATATCCGTAGAGGTTATTGGAAGACAAATTCATATACTTCATCCTAGAGGATAGTTTCCAAGACCAATCTGGCACGACATCTACAATTCCAGCATTACAGATATCATGGAAGATAAATTCTTTTGTGCACAAAGCCACAATGGAAGTTTTGGGCTTAGTTGGCAACACCTCAAACCTATGGTTTCAAGTTGATAGGATTGGAATCCAGCTTGTACTCAAGTTTAACACCAACCGATTTGAAGACAAATCTAACGCTCGCAAGAGTCTAAATTTTAGTAATTGAGCTTCTGTGATGCTACCTCCAAGTTATTCCCAGCCATATCCAAGACAATAAGTTGTGAGAGTAGTGCAAGACTTTTCTCCATGGATCCATTTAATTGATTGTTGAAAGATATGACTCTCTTAGTGATGAAGAACTGTTAAGCGCTTGCTTTCTTTTTGAAACAAGCCTAAAGTTAGTGGTATTGGACCTTCAAGATTATTCATTGAGAGATCAAGAGAAGTGAGAGAAGTCAGGTTCCCGATTGCAATCCGGGATTAGAGCTTGTAACTGACATCTTGAAAGATTAAGGTGAACAAGACTATGGCCAATGTCAAACAACCACTCTGGTATTGTAGAACTGAAATCATTATGCGAGAGATCAAGGATTTTAAGAGAAGTAAAATTCACATGAGGCAAATTTAGAGGAAGTTTGTGAAATTTACAAAAGAATAAACGCAACTCTACCAGATTAGGTAGTAAATTTACTGCATCAAGCCAATTCTCTGCATTGCTAAGATCAACACCACCCAAATCAAGAACTTTCGAAGAAGAAAGACCACAAATCCAATTGAGATTTTCGGCTTTTAAAGAAAAACTATTCCACTGAAATTCAGAACCTCCAAGTGTGAGAGGTTTCCAAGATTACTGGGAATGGTTCCTCGAAAATTAACATTAGATAGGTTGAGATATTTTATATATTGAAGAGAACCAATATATAGAGGCTCAAGTCTAGGAATTTCAACTATGGTAAGTCAAGCAGAGAAGGACTTATCTCACCTTGCAATAAGTTGAATAGGTCTTGACTCTTGACTGTGGAGATAAAAGTATGGTCACATGCCCATTTGTGCTGTCACATCCAACTCCTCTCCATTTTCAACAATCTTTTTCGGCCGTCCATGAAGAGAAGGGGTTTGAACTCTTAATAAAGCCTTCTTTGATCTTGAGAAGAGCTTCTTGCTCACTATCCATACATGGTACAGCATGAGTCAAAGCCATTTCCATGCAGTGAAGCCCGATAAAATAAAATATTTACTTCCTTTAATCATCATGCACATGATTGTATTTGAAACTGCAAGCTATCTGTACAAAATGAAAGAAAGTCTAAAAAAGGAAGTCTCAAGCTTGTGAATAGAGAATGTGACCAATCTTTTTGCACTTGCCTCTTGTTGAATGAATGAATTGACTCTTCAATAAACGACTGCTGCTTCTTTATTTATTTATTTTTTTTTCTTTCTTCTTCTTGTACATCTTTATATCTAATTGTTTAATCGTGTGGTGGTATTTTATATCAATATAAAACGACCTATAAAATTGAATCAATATAAAAAGACCCGTAAAATTGAATCAATATACATATCAAAATAATTATTGTATTGGCTATGATAATTGAATTATTGAATCAAACTAGGACATTGCTTCATATATCACCAGGTTTTGAATTACAACCTCCGAGTTAACATCTAACATTTGTTGGGAAGATAAATATTTTGAAGAAATTTATTGAGTAGTTAATATAACATATAGAGACATAGTACCCGTTTGGATTGCAATTATTCTCACGTCTGCATTTTTGGTCTGAGTTTTTTTTTTTTTTTTTTTTTTTTTTTTTTTTTTTTTTTTTCCTTCAGGTGTGTGAGGGAGTAATGCGGTATTTTGCCACTGCTGTGCGGCTACTGTTCACATGAACAGTAGCCGCAATTGTTGACTTTTTGTCCATGAACAGTGCATTTGTGCACTGTTCACGGACTCACAAATTTTACTTTTTATCAACTTTTTCATTAAAAATAGGTCCTACGACACTATTCACACATTTAAAAATTATTTTGCTATAGTGTTTTCAGTTTTTAGTTTTCAGCTGTATCCAAACGGACCCATACTTAACCCAAAAGGCTTATTGTATTGGCTATGATAGCTACCACAAAGGGAAAAAAAGAGAGCATGAAATAAATATTATACACAAGAGTAATATACATTTCTTTTTTCATAATCTTATTATTATTTGCTAAAATGATAAATTGTGATTAAAAGAGAGCATGAAATAAATATTATACACAAGAGTAATATACATTTCTTTTTTCATAATCTTATTATTTTTTGCTAAAATGATAAATTGTGATTAGAATAAATCATTTTCAAGCCAAACTTAGGCCTAGGTAACTTAGGCCATGGGCCTTGGCCCCTACTAGAGAGAGGCCACCAAATGTGGGGGCCAATAAAATTGTTTGGGCTGCCCATGTGTTGACTTGAGGGTAACAAAAGGATTTGTAGGTGGTTCACACCTAATGATTTTGGCGAACTTAATCGTGTGGGCTTTGGTTGGGTAGGCTATTCCCTTTTACAATTTTAAGCAAGCCCATAGCAGAGTTGAGAAAACCTTCACCTTGAAGTTGAAGGTATTGTCTTTCTTCCATTTGTGCAAAGTTTACCGTTTCCAAATTTTTGACGTGATAAGAGTCCAAGACAAGGACTCTTGCTCTTATCTTTCCTACTTTGGCATTGTTTAACTGATGAATTATGAACGTGTGTTTTCTATTTTCAATGTATGCTCTCAAGCTTTCCTTTCTTGGTTTTTGTCATCCGATCTGGAAGTGTGCCTCTTTTATTTTTATTAGGATTTGTTTTAAAAGTGTTTGTGAAAATATTGTGGACATAACATTTATCATTATTTTTATTTTCACCACATTTACTTCACTATTCACAACTCGCCACGTGGACAAGACGTGGCTTTAATTGTGGTTCTAGCATTTTTGTTTCATATGCATGTACATCAAAAATTGAGAGTTTTGTTAAGAGATCTGAGATTCAATTCTTGCCTATACCAAAAACTAATTGGTGTCTTGATTTGATGATAAAGAGCTATTATCAAGATCGGATGTCATATGTTAAAACCCTCAAAAAAAAAAAAAAAAAAAAAAAAAGAGTTTCGTTTTTTGGTAAAGTGGACTTGCTGCGTTTTAGACATGGGTAGCCTTAAAGAGTTATGAATGAATATTGAAGACCCATGTCATCCGTGGGTTGGGTTAGACTCATGGGCCACAGCATATACCCAAAAAAAAAAAAAAAAAAAGAAAAAAAAAAAAAAGGTCCTCAACAGTTGTGAATGTTACACAGGTGAATAGGTGTGGTCCATGTGGATGTATTTAGCGTCCATTGCGGAAGGGAAAGAACCTAGAAATAGATTAATAGATGATACCATTGGAATCACCATTTACCCCCTACTTCCATCAACAGCCTCCCTAAAGGTTATTGATCACTAGTCTAGTAAGCAAAAGCAAAAGATTTTTGTCAAATCTTCTTTGATTTATTATTTGGGTTTTCTTTTATTTTCGTTTAACATTTTTTTTTTCAGTTTATCTTTCCCATCCTTCTTCATTAACTTCCAACTATATATTTACATTCTCTTTTAATTCTAGCTTTTCTTCAAGAATTTAAATACAAAGTAATCATATCCTATATATGTATGCACGAATAATTTTCTCAAACATGCACCGACTTTTCACACAAAGGCTTTGGGAGTTGGGGTCCCAACTATATAAAGAAATGAAATTGAATTTTTGAACACCTATTACTTAAATGAAAGCATGTTCATCCCTATGTTAACCATAATACTGCACATTTGCAGGCTAAATTCTTAAATTCATTCAGTAATTGATAAATGAAAAGAAGAATGCAATTGAAAACTTTCACTTCATGAATGGATTGGAAGAGAATGTAATATAGTGGCAATCATTCGAGAGGTTAATGTAGAGTCTAAATTTTAGCAACTTCTTGTTAGCGAGAATTGTGCTTGTGTGATTGTGTTTTTCGGCTAGTTTTGACTTTGTCAATTTAATTTTGTATCCTTTATTTGTATTCTTGGGAAAAAGAAAAAGAAAAAAAACCAAATGGTAGGATTATTTTTCTAGAGATGTACACCAAAGTTTTTACTCCAATTAGTTGAATAGATAATACAATAGAGATAAAGCATGCACAAATGCCTTGTTACTCGTTTTAATACAAAATGTAATGCATTTTGTTAGATATATATATATATATATATTAGACAAATTAGCTCAGGCTCAAGCCCTCAACTATTTTGTGTGCAAGGCAAGTCTCTTATTTGTACTAAAATTCTAGGGTTTAGCCTTCTATATATACCAATGTTATGTTTAATGTAACACAAGATTTGTATTACACTCATATATTAAAGATGTAACCCTTAAGAATTTCATTTGCTCTCGTGTTTTTGTATTCCTATTTTATGCTTCATTTTCTGCATTTATTCTAATACATTCAACGTGGTATATCAATGCTAATATTTAACATAGTTCAAAGTTATAATAATTGCACCGGAAAAATTTTGTTCATTACCCCCACATTTGCGATAAATATCACTAATTGTAACCAACATATATTCAAGAAGGAATTGAAGGAGGAGAAGAAGATTAATGTGATGAAAATACGATGAAATTGAAGAGGAGGATGAAGTAATTCCAAATTGTCAGATACTTAAGTCACGTGTTGGTGCTATTAGGTGGGTGTTTGGGCATATAGGGTAGAAAGGTGGTGGTCTATGATTGAGTGATGGACTATGGAGTATGGTGTTTGATTTTGGGCATATCAAAGATATAACTTATTTTGGTTAAATAAATAAATTGAGTATATAGATTAATAGTGAAACTAAATTGTATTTTGGAGATCAAGTGATAATCTAGCGGTAGACTGGAAGTGGCTCTCTTTGTAGTGTCTGATATTTGTAGTTTTAACCTGACTTCGCTCTTGCCCATTATCTAGTTATCCAAAAAAACAAAAGGATAAAAAGAAAAGTTAAAAAAAAAAAACTAAGTTGTACTTTAAGCTTATTCAAACACATAATAAAGCAGTGAAAAATAGGGATGTTCATTCATGCTAAAGAACTCAATCTAACCCATCCAAACTTGTTATGTCAGTTTGATTTTTTGAGGGTTGATGGGTTGAGTTATGTTATATATATAGCTTGGGTTGGATTGTGTTGAGGCTGGTGAATTTTTTTTTTAACTCAAGTAACCCAATACATTTATGTTTAAAAAATAGATTGAATAATAAGTCTAAATTTCAATCATTTATAGAATAATGAAGTTTGAATATTAGGTTTAATTGGGTAAATTACAATAATTTGTTAAATAATAAGTTTAAATTGAATGAAAGCGTTATTTTTTTCATTAGGCCCAATAAAATGACCTGACCCAACAGTCCAATCCGCCCCATACAAGTTGGGTAGGACTTTTTTTTTTTTTTACTATAATAAATTTTGGAGTTCGGTTGAGTTAGGGATTTGTCAACCCATAATATTGAGAGATGATATACCAAATGCATAAGACTCATTGTCAAATGTCAATACCAACCCATTATACAAGATAGGGGCAATATGTGGGCAATTTGATGGGACAATATATTTGATTTAGGATGGGGGTGTTGGGTATGTATGTGTAAGTGAATTTCCTTATTGAATAAGAGTAAGTGTTTAATATAATATTGTTGGATCAACTTTATAGGCACGCTGTTTTTTATTGAACTAAGTCAAGAGTTTTGTAGTTCAATTGGTTGACATCTTCTAAATGATATACTAGAGTTTAAATCTCCCTCCTTCAATTATCAATTAAAAAAAAAAACTGCGACAACAAGAAAAACTACAATGACATACAGGTTGAAATGACACACAGTATTTTAATTTAAGGTGTTTGTTCTGGGATAATGTAGGAATGCAGATTCCCTTCAAAGGAGTTGGGTATCCACTTTCTCATGTCTAAAAAAAAATGTTTACATTTTTTTTTATATGTACATGTTATTTAGAAAATATTATACTATAGTGTTATTGAGCTTGCCATGATTTATAGTTTAAATTTTGTTTCTCATTACTTATTTTAAGGAAGATAGTAATAAATAAATAACTTGATATGTGTTTACAAATCAAATGATGTTTTGAGAAAAAAAAAATTATATATATATATATATATATATATTATTTATAACAAGATTTTCCTCTTTAATATGCACTTTTCTAAAAGTATAAAAAAAAAAAAAAAAAATCTCATTCAATAACCAATAACTTCTTCTACAAATGATCTAGGATTAGGTCATCCTAAATATTTTGATAATTAGAAAATGCAACAATACTGAATTATTACTTAAAAAAGTTTTGTCATCTAAAAAACGTTGTGAGATGTGGAAGATTCTCCTTTTTTTTTTTTTTAAATTTATATATATATATATATATATATACACACAAAAGATTCCTTGAGAATGTGCAACTAATCAAATCAAATATAGAAATAATGTCTGTTTGGTAACGTTGTTGGAACAACAGTTTTCGTTATTAAACAACACAACACGTATTTTCACAATATTTTTTCACCTATATATATTTCTACAACACTTAAAAAATGTTACTAAAACAGTATTATCAAACAAATATTTTTAGGCATCTATATTGTTAGCATCACATTTTTTAGAAATTTAGATGCGGAGAATAATGTAAATTCTCTCTCTAAATAACGTTTTGTCTTTTAATAGTCACTTTCTACTATAAGCAGCTTGGGGAACAGCTTGCTTGACTAGCTTATAACATTCTTCACACCGCCGGGAAATAAAATTTTAAACATGCTCTTATTCTAATTTCTAATTTTGAACGTTTCCATTTCCTTGGCCGCACGGTTTCTAGAAGCACACCCACCCACACCAACACGTAATTCTATTTCCCCTCTTTGCTTTTTAGTCATCCCTCACCTCATTTCCTTCCGTTCTTTTCGGGCTCTCCTTCCACTATTTTTTCCAACATCGCCAACCCCTCCCCCAGATCTTGCCACGTGTCAACTCTCTCTCTCTCAAATCTTGCTCACTAAGCATCACTCACGCGTTGTAAAACCCATTTCTCAAGACAGAGGCTCCCAAATTCTTGTTCAATCTTAAAATATTTGGTGAAAAATAGTCAAATTTCGTGGCTATAAACTTATTTGCTTCCCCTACCCAGATCTTGCCACGTGTCATCTCTCTCTCTCTACTCAAATCTTGCTCGTTAAACATCACTCAAGTCTTATAAAACCTATTTCTCACCGCAGTGGTTCCCAGATTCTTGATTAATCTCGAATCTCAACATAGACAGTTTGGAAAATATTTGGTGAAAAAGAGTAGTAAGCGTCTTCCTACCCCGCGTACGCACGTGTTAACTCTCTTTGAAATCTTCTTCGTCAAGAAACTCACATTACTCACACCCTCTCTCAAACCTTTTATATAAAACCCATTTATCTGCCCAACACATTAGATCCCAGATTGTTGTCTGAACGGTTTCCTTCCAAGTTTCCGGTCATGAAACTCGACGAAGAAGAACTCCAACAAATCCCAACCTTGGATCTTCACAACCTCCAAGTAATCTCAGCCGTCGGTCGAGGAGCCAAAGGGGTGGTGTTTCTCGCGAGAGACAAAGCCTCCGAGTTCTTAGCTCTAAAAGTGATTTCCAAGTCTTTGATCGAGAAAAAAGGCAAGAACGACGTCGTTAATGGAAGCGAGTACAGGAGGATCTTTTTCGAACAGGAAGTACTACGTCGTTTTAGCCACCCGCTTTTGCCGAGGTTGCGTGGAGCTTTGGCCACCCAAAACGTCGTCGCTTACGCCATTGATTTTTGTCCCGGTGGGAACCTTTATTCTTTGAGGAAGAGACAGACCGAGAAAATGTTCTCCGATGATGTCATTAGGTACGCACAATTTATTACACCTTGTTTGGACAACCTCATTTTTATTAGTTCATTGAGGTTTCTTTTTGGGTGAAACATTGAGGCTTTTTTTTTTTTAATTGCTATATTTAATCTCTATTCTGTTCAAAATAACCATAATAATCTTATTTTACTCTAAATTTTGGGGATCAAAATGTAATAATTAAAAATTTTCTATTAGCTAAAAAAATACAATATTTGTTAGAATCGTGTTTTGATGTAACAATTTTTTTTTTTTTTTTTTTGGAACTTAATAATTATGTAATATTGTCACATAATTCAACTGACAACTTCTCGAATAATTAACCAATACGTCAAGGATTTAAGTCTGGATCTTTCATAATTATCAAATTATATAAAAATTTGAAAATAATAATTGAGAGTTGGATTTGATTTTTTATTATTTGTGGTACATTAAAATATTGAATGTGACATAGATATGCCACGAAATTAAAAATTTATTGCTCGTTGGATTTCGTACTCAGTGCACTAAATTAACATTTGTGGATTGTTGTGATGGATAATTTATGATTTTTTTTTTTATTATTATTATAAAAAGTTGGGCATAATTTGACAGTGATTTTGTGTTTTAATGTGTATAGGTTTTATGCGGCAGAGCTAGTTGTGGCATTGGAGTATTTGCACAGTTTAGAAATAGTGTACAGAGATTTGAAGCCAGAAAACGTTATGATTCAAGAAAACGGTCACATAATGCTAGTAGATTTCGACCTCTCCACAAGATTTTCCCCTAAAACCCCTCGATCTTCTCCAAATTGCAACTCAGTCCCCAAGCCCGAGTTTCCCAAAAAGAAGCGCCTCTCTCTACTACACAAGTTTTTCTGTAACACGGGCATTGCCCCGAATGATGACTCACTGCCAAGTCGAACACCGAACTCGTCCGAGTCAAGGACCGAGTCCAAGTGCAACTCGTTCGTTGGGACAGAGGAGTACGTGGCACCCGAGATCGTGTTAGGGAACGGTCACGATTTCGCAGTGGATTGGTGGTCGCTTGGGGTTATGCTTTACGAAATGTTGTACGGTACGACGCCGTTTAGAGGGGCGAATAGGAAGGAAACGTTTTATCGGATTTTGTCTAAGGAGCCGGAACTCGTTGGTGAAACGACGTCGTTGAGGGACTTGATTGCAAAGTTGTTGGAAAAGGACCCAAAGAAGAGAATTGATGTGGAAGGAATCAAGGGTCATGATTTTTTTAGAAAGATTGAGTGGGACTCGGTGTTAAGAATCTCGAGGCCACCTTTTATTCCAGGAAATGAAAATGAGGTGGGTATGGAGGGGAATAAAAAAATTGATGTGGAATTATTTGTCCAAGAAATATTTTTTGGTAATAATAATAATAATAATGATGTAAATGAAGAAGAGAATTTGAGCAAGAAGGTGTGGGTGGAAGAATTGAATCAGAAACCCATTGAGAATGTTGATACTTTTCCAATTTTTTGATTTTTTAAAAAAATATTATTATTATTGATATAGTGTGTTTGTTGAATATTTTTAGCTGTAGATGTAGATGATGACATAATGGCATATGTAAGCTTTTAAAGTTTTATTCTCAACCACAATTCTGATGTATATAATTGAGAAATGTTATATTCATAACATTTTCGCAACAAATTTTTGATAGTGAATTATTATTGGTTTTAATTTGAAATTATTAGTGAAATTATTTTTTTTGTTTATCAATAATAATCAGTAATAATTTATGGGTCATGCTAACGAGTGCCCTTAGGACACTCTTTAAGAATTTATTTTAAGAAAGTTTTAACATCACTTTTATGGAAAATGAAAAAAGCAGTCAAAACATTAATTGCTTTTTTTTCTTTTCCCATAAAAACTTTTTTTAAATAGATTCTTAAAAAGTGCTCTAAGGGCACTCGTTAGCATTTCCCATAATCTATTACTATTTAAAATTTATTGTGAAAATGTAGTTAATATAGCATTTTTTTTATATATAATTATGATGGAATCTCCTACCTCAATTTTGATATGTAATTAAGATTGAGAATGGTTTGGCGGGTCCTACCACTCATTCCCACCATGTTGGGTTGTGAATGAAACTACTTGTTGTCGACCACGCAACATTAGGTTATCAATTGAGTGGTTCCATTATTCCATGGTTTCAATGGCCGGAATCCTAGTTGACAACTCAATAGCAACGACAAGATAAGGCATAAAAGATATGTGAGGGGAGAGTGATGGTAAGTCATCGAAAGGTTAGAGAGCAGTCATCATAGCCAAATTATGGTCTTGCTACATCTCGACCTTGTCAATGTCGAATGGCCTCCTATGATGTCAACTGCTCTCAAATAACAAAGTTTCTCTTCAACCCTTTCAACTTCTTATATATTTTTATATTGAGTATGAATTTTGAAAATCTAACTCATTGGATTATATGCTTTTATTATATCTTTCATGCTTGCAAAATTTTAAAAAAATTAAAAATTAATTGTTATGCCATTAAAGAAATGTTAAAGTTTCAAGTTTTTGTAATCTAAAATTATGTATGAAAAATAAATTTATTGATCGAATAGTAAATAATATCTGATTTGAACAAAATTTGATATACATGTTAAAAATATAAGGAACATGAAATTCAACAATTAGATTTTCAAAATTCACACATAAAAAAGGATATATATGAGAAGTTTAAAAATTTTCTCTTTAAATTAGTTTGGAGAAAAACATTATTCGCCATCAAATGAGAACATGGAAAAGGTGGTCAAATGGTTTCAAGTTTCAACCATTTGACACCCCTTGGTTTAATATTCAACAAAAAGAACAAAAGAATTTAGCACCAAAGAATCCCTTGCTGACCAAAACAATGACCCAAATCGACTGAAATGCTTTGGATTAATCCAGGTTTTACAAGTAGATCAAGTTCAATGAAGTATTGCTCACCCCTAATGATCAAGTAATACTTAAACTTAAAATTTATTTATAATTTAATACTAAGTATGATAGTCTAAATTTTTTATTTGTGAAGAAAATCTTTTTTAAATACTAAAAAATGATAATATTTAAAATATAGAACTTAAAATTGTCAAAAGAGTCCTTGAATTTGAGAAAAATGTGATAAAAAGACAAGTGATAGAATTTGGTTGTCTTCTAAAAATTAAATTATTCATATTTCATATAATAGAAATTGATTATTATTTATAATAACCGGGTAAAAATATGCTTAGTTTTTTATATATAAAATAAGGTTTGAGTACATGCGGCAATTAAATATTATTATTAGATCTTCTTTTTCATAATCTTAAATGAAAATGACAAAAATCAACCATCCAACTCTCTGTAAAACAAGAAACTCTTATGAAGTTTGAGTGTATATAGTACTTGATCTCTTATGTAGTGAAAATAAATAAAAAATTTATCATGCGATGACACATGCACATATTTAGAATTATATTTTTCACATAAAAACAATACTTGGAGAGTTTTGTATTCTACTCAAAAACTCCAAGAACATTAAAAATTACACAATTAATGGTTTACACATGACACTACAACAAAGGGGTTAAATAAGTATTTACACTCAAAATCTCAACTAATTTTGTGTTTTACAAGAAAATCACTTTAAGAGTTTTGTATGTTTTCCCTAATTTTAATGTTCTGTCTTTTTATTAACTTGTTAACTAAGATGGCGATTGGCATCTTAATTTTAATTAAAACGGCTGTATGATTTTTGAAGATATGTATTTTAGAAACTATACTAAAAAATCAGAAATAAAACTTATAAATATGATTTTTTTAATAGCTTAACACACTTTTTTTTTCCTGAATTGGGAACAAAAAATCACATATTGTTTTTGAGAATACTAATTTGAAAACATTTTTTTTTAATTAAAAAGATCATTTTTTAGAAAAGGAACCAAAGAATCCTCTACTTTTCTAAAGTAATGGTTCTAAGAAAATTTGAGATTATCTAGAGGAGTGGCAATTGGCATCTTAATTTTAAAACGGTTGTATGATTTTTTGAAGATATTTATTTTAGAAACTATACTAAAAAATCAGAAATAAAACTTATAAATATGATTTTTTTAATAGCTTAACACACTTTTTTTTTCCTGAATTGGGAACAAAAAATCACATATTGTTTTTGAGAATACTAATCTGAAACAGGTTTTTTTTTTTAATTTTTTAATTTATAATTAAAAAGATCATTTTTTAGAAAAGGAACCAAAGAATCCTCTACTTTTCTAAAGTAATGGTTCTAAGAAAATTTGAGATTATCTAGAGGAGTTATACAAGATGTAACTGGTAAAGTGCGCATAATTTTGTAAATTCTATTTGTGGGTTAAAAATTCACTAGCTTACATGGCAATCAGCTAGATTATTCTCATCGGAATTTGTTTATTGTCTCATTGTATTGACAATTAAGTATTAATTGATTGTTAAAATATATAGTTGTATCAACTATTAATATTCATATCTAGTATAAACTTTCACTGCTGATCGAAAATAATAATATATATATTGGCCTGGAAATTCGTCATTTATTCAAGTATAATAATATCTGATTTCATAATAGTCCTAATTCTGTTGAACTCAAATTGATCCGAGATCTTAGGTAAAAGACAAAGAAATGTTATCAATTAAACTAATTAACATTTTCATTTTTTGCATTTTGTGTTCTCTCTCTGTGTCTACCTTTATTTTATTTTATTTTTCTTTTGTCTGAGTTTGTTCTTTTTGTCTTTTATCTTGGTGGGATTACACCCCACAAGTGTATGTATTGCTTTAAACTTTCATGAAGAAAACATAATCACTTTTCACTAGAAAGATGACTGGGGTTTCTTATGATATGAGTTCCATGCTTCCATTCAACAACCCTAGGCATTATAGAATATTATTATATCGAAATTTTCATGAATTGTTAGAAATGTGTCTCAATTCTCATTGCTGAACAACTCATGTTTAGTTGTTTACCTAAGACTAAGAGGCAGCTTCGCATGAAGGCTGTAATGTGAATCACATCGGTTATCTCTCATTCAACGAAATCCAACTTTTTTTGTACATGTGATTGACCAAATAATTAAGACTAAATGCATTTTGGATCTGTGGGTTCCAGTTAACGTAATTGGAGTGGGCACCACAGATTGAAACTCTCTTTAAAAAAAAATTGCATTTTGAATCTTACTTCTTCTTCTTGTTGCCAAATTTTCTATACTAGGCAAAGATTTAAGTGAGCGACCCAAGCGGACTAATAACAAGTAGATTTATAACCTATTATTTATGATTATATGATAAATAAATAAAATTAAAATAGAAATAATTTTTTTATCATTTCAAACTATTCTTTTCCTGTTTTTCAAGTTGGGTTGGGTTAGGAACGACTAACGAGATCGAGACGTGGATGCACAGAAATAGTCTAGTACAGCTTAAAAACTGTTGGAGCATTATAATATTGGGTAAAATATCATTTTTGTCCCTAAACTATCACAAAAGTTCGTTTTTCATCCCTAAACTTTCAAAAGTTCGTTTTTCATCCCTAAACTATCACAAAAGTTCGTTTTTCGTCCCTAAACTTTCAAAAGTTCTATTTTCGTCTCTAAACTTTTTCAAACGTATTGATTTTCGTCTTTTTGTCTGACGGAGTGCTAACGTGACTTTGACGGAGTGCTGATGTGGGAGGGACGAAAATCAATACGTTTGGAAAAGTTTAGGGACGAAAATAGAACTTTTGAAAGTTTAGGGACGAAAAACGAACTTTTGTGATAGTTTAGGGACGAAAAACGAATTTTTGTGATAGTTTAGGGACGAAAAAACGAACTTTTGAAAGTTTAAGGACGAAAAACGAACTTTTGTGATAGTTTAGGGACGAAAATGATATTTTACCCTATAATATTTAAATGATTTAAATGAACTAATTAATAAAATAACAAGTTGACTAAAAATGAGAAACCTTGAATTTTCTAGATGAAAACTGAAAACTGAAAATATTGTAACAAAATAATTTTTAATTGTATGAATAATACTGTAGGACCCAATTTTAAAATTAATTTTACTGAATTTTGTACTTACGAGTTTCATGAACAGTATACAAGACTCACTATTTAAAACACAAACATAAACATAGTTTGGTTTTTTTTTTTTTTTTTTTTTTGATAAAAAAACGTAGTTGGATTTGAGCGGTACCCAAACTCACACCAAATCGCCTTTAATTTTGATTAATGAATCGTCTTTCTCCACAAAAAAAAAAAAGAAGATAAATTTTTTATTAATTTATTAAGAGGAATGGGTCTTGTTAAATTAAGAGAAATTGACAGGTCCTCCTTTTGGTGAAAACATTATCACTTTTCACCAAAAAGATGACTGAGCTTTCTTATGATATGAGTTCCATGCTTCCATTCAACAACCCTAGGCATTATAGAATATTATTATATCGAAATTTTCATGAATTGTTAGAAATGTGTCTCAATTCTCATTGCTGAACAAGTCATGCTTAGTTGTTTACCTAAGACTAAGAGGCAGCTTCACATGAAGGCTGTAATGTGAATCACATTGGTTATCTCTCATTCAACGAAATCCAACTTTTTTTGTACACGTGATTGACCAAATAATTAAGACTAAATGCATTTTGGATCTGTGAATTCCAATTAACTTAATTGGAGCAGACGCTATAGATTGAAACTATCTTAAAAAAAAATTGCATTTTGAATTTGCCAAATTTTCTATACTAAGCAAAGATTTAAGTGAGCGACCCAAGCGGACTAATAACAAGTAGATTTATAACCTATTATTTATGATTATATGATAAATAAAAAAAATTAAAGTAGGAATAATTGTATCATTTCAAACTATTCTTTTCCTGTTTTTCAAGTTGAGTTGGGTTAGGAAAGAGAACAAGAGGTGGATGCACACTTGCACAGAAATAGTCAAGGACACTTAGTACAGCTTAAAAACTGTTGGAGCATTATAATATTAAATTGATTTAAATGAACTAATTAATAAAATAACAAGTTCACTAAAATGAGAAACGCTGGAATTTTTTTAGTAAAAATTGAAAACTGAAAACTGAAAATACTGTAACAAAATAATTTTTAATTATGTGAATAATATCATGGGACATAGTTTTAAGGGTCCAGCTTGTGTTCAGTGAAAGTTTTTACTGGACACGTTGGATCTTTGGACATGTGTCCACTCTTGGACACATGTCCAAATCCTGCTGTGCCCAGAGAAAATTTTCACTGGACACAAGCCTTGCCCTAGTTTTAAAATTGATTTTACCGAATTTTGTACTTGCAAGTCTCATAAATAGTATACAGGACCTACTGTTTAAAACGCAAACATAAACATGGTTGGATTTGAGCTGTATCCAAACTCACACAAATCCTACCATGAAAGGAAGATATAATTTTTTATTATTAATTTATTAAGAGGAATGGGTCCTGTTAAATTAAGAGAAATTGACAGGTCCTCCTTTTGGTGAAAATGTCAAATATGTGGGTATATACCAAAGTACCGTGAAGATACTTCACACTTTCACGGTTCACACCTACACACCAACAACCTCATTAAAAAGGCGAAATGGTGAGAAAATATGAGTTCCTGTTCTTGTGTGCAAGGCATCAGTCAATTTTCAACAATCCCCTAGTTTTCTTCTTCTGCTTTTTTTTTAGATATTTTTTTTGCCACTTGATTGGAGTATTTGAAAAATGAACTCTATTGGTTAATTAATTTTTTTTTTTTTCAATTGGCAATAATATCTTAAAATGACGTTCTCATTTACAAAAAATATTAGCAAAATAACTTTTTTTAAAAAAATATATATATATATATATATATATATTTGCATTGGACTAGTTGCACCCATCTTTATGTGGTCAAGAACCATTCTCTTTAAGCACTCATTTCGAAAAAGAATCAATCTTGTACCTTTCTTTTTTGATGAAGAATCAATCTTGCACCTATGCACCTAGAAGACAAAAATAATAATAATAATAATCGTAATCATGAGATTTGGGTAGTAAACAACGATATAATATGAATATATCCTATGGAGCAAATAAATGTCCTAGGTCAGACAGAGCCACCCCCTTTTAATTAACAATTCAATTAGTCAAACAAAGGTTTAAAAATTCAAATAGTTGTTTGATACCCCCCCCCCCTCTCTCTCTCCCCCCATAGACATATATCCTGGTCTCTTATTCAATGATACATAACTTTACTAATTTAGTTAGTTTGATTCTCTTTCTCTCTCTCCTATTTTTTATTGTTATTATAAATACAAATTCAAATATCTTATTTGACGATAAAAAACTTGATCAATCGAACTAATTCAAACTCACTGTTAGTCGTTGATACTTTTTTTTAATATATAAATAAATATAATAGTATTTCAACTTATAACGACTGTTCCCTAATAATTGTTTGTTATCATCATGCTAAGAGGCTAAGATACTAATTGAATGTTCATGTAAGCGAGATTTAAACTTTAAATTTTTTATTTGATGAAAAAGAAATTTTACCAATTAAACTAACTAAAACTCACATTAGTCCTTGATACTTGATACAATAATTTCAACCAAAAAATAATAATTTTAGTTGGCACATATGACATATGCATTGGCATCATGCTAGAACCGCACATTATTTTTCCATAAAATCCATGCGAGATTGCATCATGAACATTAAATTGTGAAATGGACCACTCTTTTTGTTCTTTCTATCAACCCATGCAGGAAGAGATAAAATTAGGTGGGATGCGAGTGGGCGTCACCTCTAACGCTATAAATATATAACCAGGCGTGGACAATCCTTACAGCTAGAGTACAAAAAGATGAACGCGTGCTAGTTTTAAAGTCTGTTTGTTTTAATTGTATTTTCTACTTCAAAACAAAATAAGCTCATTTAATTATTATGTCATATGTCATTGTTTGGCCTATAAAATTTAATTTTTAGTTTAGCGTAGCCAATTTCATTATTTTATGATGCAAGACTTTTTTTTTTTTTTTTTTTGGATCCTAATTATTTTGATCCATCTAATATCAAATTTGCAATTTAACAAATATTTAACCTTATAAACATTGTCGATGTTGCCATTTCATTAAAATATTTTAGGAAAATACAAGTTATTACAAATTATACTAAAAAATTATAAACTTATAATTATATGATAATCAATATTATTAGCTTCACCTCAACAAAATATGTGATAAAACTTGTAGTAAATAATTCGATCGGTTAAATATGGCGCCATTAATATCCCAAAACTGCATCTTAAGAAAAATACAATGTCATTTTGAGATGTTCAAAGATTCAAACATGATGGATTTCCTTTAGGTAAAAAAGTAAATGGATTTTATGGAGAGCAGCACATTGAAAATTCTTTTAAAAGGTTCAAAATTCAATTAAAACCATAAGTTTTGATACTCAAATAGATTAAAATTACCCAGTTGACACAATTTAGGGGGGACCAAAAGATATTTGATCTTTATCGTTAGTATTAACTTGTTAGTATTAGGGGGCATTTGGTTCGCTGTGATGTTACATTTAACCGTAGTATTACGTTATTGTAATCTTACATTAATGTAATCTCAATATAAGAATACAACATTACATTGTTTAGGAAGGTAATGAGACTAAAATAATGTAAAATATTATGTAATTTTAAATTATGATAATGTTTAAAAAAAAAAAAAAAAACCAAAAATTTTAATGTTACATCATTATAATGTACATTACATTAAGAACACATCACAACAAACCAAACACCCTCCTAGTACGCACCGGAAATGGCAGTGAGGTTATTTACTCAGAGTTGGACTAAACATTAACATGCATTCTTCCTCATTATTCAGTTGTACGTACGCCGCGACATGCAAGAATATTAGGTTTGGCTCATTCAATACGTACGAGTATATGACAAAAAACAAAGTAGGAAAATGGATGTAACTATTGTGAGCTAAATTAGTGAGGTCCAGCTGGCTATGTCACTGTTACCTCTCTACTAGTTAAAGCGTGAGATTCCAGAGTATCCATCAGTGCGAAGAAAACATTTACTCCTTCGCTATCTCATAAATTGGCAACTTTCCATTCCCCCCCCCCCCCCCCCCCCCCCTTCTCTCTCTCTCTCTCTCTCTCTCTCTCTCTCTCCGTTGACTGTCGAGCCACAGGTTTCTTAACTTTCATTTATTTTTAATAAAAAAACCAACAAGTTATCTAATATGCACTAATACGGATATATGTATGGATACAATATGGGTACAAATAGAGGGATACGACATTTCTTAAAATACTTAAGGAAATCGAGGATATGTGTATTAATTTCTTATTAAATTTATTTTATTTATATGATAAAAATTAATTTTTCATATATTGTTAAACATATATCAATTAAAAAGTAATAATGAATAATAAAGTGAAGCTATAGTCTCTAAATGATATTTAAAATACAATCCAAGATTTAAAAAAGTAAATAAAAGATAACTAAATAAGTGTTTAATATTGAAACCAATATATAAAAAAATATAACTAAAAATTCTTACAAGTTTGAGCTATCACTCATTATTAGGGGTTGGGTTACAACTTACAACGGTACCTAGGGGTGTCCATCGGAAATTGCCACCCGACCTGCCCAATATTACAAACCGAACTCGAGTAGACCGTCGGTCGACCCGACGCCTTGGTGGTCAGTGATGGGTTCTTCCATCCAAAACCCACTGACTCTCGATCGAGTTTTGGTTCTGCCTCTTCAAAACTCAATCTGCCTCTGCTTCACCCTGATTTACATCGACGTGCTCAAATCTCTCTCGTCATGCCCAGATATCCTTTCTTCGTGGCTCAGTATGAATTCTCTGTGCTTGACCTCCCTTCACTAAGCTCAGATCTGCCTTCATCATGATCGGATCTGCCTTCAGCGTGGTTGGATCTCCCTTCCCTGTGGCTAGATCTCCCTTCACCATGCGTAGCTCCGCCTAAATTTGCAAAGTTCTCAGCCAAGATCTGCCACTTCGGTTCCAACCGAAATCTAACCAATTGCACCCAACAACCAACTTGATCCAATCTGATCTCTAGTTCGGTCAACGACGGGTGTCGTTCTTTGCCACCCGACTCCGTCGGGTCGAGTTCAAATTGAGCCCAAACCCGATCCAACCCGACTTGTGGACAACCCTAATGGTATCCAAGCCATATCACGGGCATACATTGGATGTATTGACTTTTTAAAATAAAAATAAAAAAGACTAGGCGTGTATGAGGTATCTGGTATGATACTAGTACGATATCTATCTGATACGAGTACGTGGTTTCTCAACCAAAAAAAAGATACGAGTACATGAGCAAAAGGAGTATCTGTGCATCCTAAATAATTATAAGTAGTTCTTTTAGTACAAAAAGCATGGGACGTGAAAATTTACTATTGTGTATTCCCAATAATGGGTAATGCAAAACCCAAAAAAGAAAATACAAAATGGATAACACTATTCACAAAACATTATCTTTATTAATGACATCCATTTCGCATTTCAATTTACGACATGCTAACACTGCAGCATCATGCAAATATCAATTAAAACTTCTTTTTATTCTCCTCTCTCTCCTTTGACATTCTCCATCCTTCCTCACACTCTTAGACCTCTCTCTCCTTTACACTCTCTTCCTCTCTCGGCATTGGATAGCAAGGTTATGGCTTGCAGGCTTGGAATTGTGGGCTTGGCAGATGATTTAGATCTTGGTGGAGCTCATGGTGTCTAGACAAGCTCAAGTAGGGTTTGATGCCAAATCTCGATCTCGAAGGAGCTCATGGTGGAGTTGCTGTGGTTGGATACGATCAGGTTAGGCTTGTTAGTGTTGCTGGGTGGGCGTTGCAGCAGTGCCATTATGAAGGTGGCTCCGGCGTTGAGGTTGTTATGGTGGTCATTGGTGAGTTGTTGTTGGTCACTGGGTGGTAGTTGTTGGGTTGTCACTAGGTTGTTGCGGTTAGTGGCGGAGCTTAGATTTGGGTTCAGGAGGGGCAAGATCAAAAGAGATTGAAAGAAATAATTTAAGAGATTAATATAAATAAATGAAGTTTAAACATGTATCTTAATTACTCAAAATAAATTGAACAATTAATTAATGTAAAAATTGTTTAAAAAAATATAGCAATACATCTTGATACCTCACTACCTTGATTGCATTTAGAAAATTACGTAAAATTCTAATTTTTATCTATATTTTTTTCTTGTAATTATTTAAAATTTAAGTTTAGTAGGGGACCTTAGATTTTGAAACTTTTTGAAAGAGTTGAGGGATGGAGGAGGAAAAGATTAGTAGAGGGATTATGGCATTATGGATTAGTGTTGTGTTTTGTTTTTAATAATTATTTTAATTTAAAATATGTGAATCCACTACTTTGAGTTGAAGTATAATGAGAGATGAACTTTATTTAAACTTTAAAATGTTGTGATATGGTAAAATTGAATTTCGATTATTGTAAAAAATTACAAACACCATTTGTCAATTAATTTTTATGTTCTCATGTTATACTTATCTCTCTATCTCTTTTTTGCTAATTTAAGAATTGGAAACTAAGATGTGAATTGAGAAAAAAATGATGTTTACGTTAGAGATATGTCCCCCCCAACCCCAACCCCATTTGACTCTGCCTATGGTTATGGTGGTTCTTGGCATTGGTGTTGGTGGTCGATGACGTCGGCATGGTTTGCAAATCTTGACGGGTTTCTATTTTTTTTTTATTTTTTTTATTTGGTGCTTTTGCATGTTGTTGGTGGTTGCTAGTGTCGGCTTGGGTTGTTACTAGTGGTAGGTCTAGGGTGTGTTTGGGGTTGGGTTTTGGCTTTTAGTGGCAATGGTGGTGACTGACTTTGTCATGAGGTGGTGGACTACCTCACTAATAAAAAGTTGCAATCCCTCCCATTTTGTTACCTACTCTAATTTTACTCATCTTCGGTATACCTCAATACAAGACAAACACAGGAAAGGATATTCAATCAAAAACCGGGCGATAGCCCTATTCTCTCTCAATTGCCTATCTTTTATAGATGAGGGAGAGTACCTTAGCAGTAGCTTCCAACACTTAAGATGTACCTCCTCAAGTGCCAGATATGAATGTTTTATGAATTTCACACGGGACTACTTACTTACCTAAAGTTCACTTCTGACTTACCAAATAAATTTACTGAAGGAACTGACCTAAGCATAGCTCTCTCTCTCAAATACAAATGCTAAGAAAAAGATTCCTTGGATAAGTGGAAAAATGCTTTTCATTTCTCTTTTAAGGCGTTGTCCTACTTATAGTATCAGTCCTCCGGCCTATCGAAATCCGTGTTTTTATTAACCAACAACACATGCACTTTTTGGAACTAAAAAAAGGTTATTCAATCCACTAGTGCAACTGAAAGCGCACCTACTGTTACTAGAAGTCTAGTCCCTCTCAGGTACAGTTTCAATCTCAAACTAACTTACTTTACTTAATAGGCTGGAAGAGAGAGATATTTAGAAAACTCGATTTCCTGTCCTATCTTAAGAACCTGACTCAAAAGAGAAAAGAAAACCAAACTAAAATAAAAGAGATATCACTTTCGACAATTGAACTGCACTTTTATATCCATATTGGAACTGGATTTGAACATCTTTGGATCCTGCTTAGAGCCGGCTTTCACTCCACTTTCACTTTCATATTAGGAGCGTCGACTTGTGCACTTGCAATATCGTATTTCACTTTCTAGAATCCTTGCTCTTGGCCTATTGGTTGATGATAGGGTTCCTGTTTGTAGAGTTCTTGTCCTTGGCCTTGGTTCCAGTCTCGTCTCGCATGCCAGCAAGTATTCTAGAAAGAATGACTCAGTTTCATGTCATGTAGCTACTATAGCTCCTCTCGCCTTTCTAGCCTACTTGTGTTGCTCGGAAATGGCTAAGCCTTTTTCGAGAGGCTTTCACCTTGAAAACTTAACTAGACCCCGTTCCCTCTATTTCCATTCAATCTTAATCTTGCTGCATGAATGCATTGTAAGACCGGGGATGCCCTTAATGATCCCTTCCTCTTCCATAAAGGCTTTCACCCGCACTAGCACTAGTATATGGTGATATCCAACTCGAAAACCCAAAGACAAACAAGCTTACCTTATTATTAGAGAAAGGGGAAAAAGGGTAAACCCAAGGTTAAGAAGCTGACAACTGCAAGACTAGGAGAATGGGAAAGACTTGGTATATAATTCGTGCCTTCATTCCAGCTATAGTCCATTAGCAAGCGAGTAGGGGAACCGTTCCTTCCGTTCAGAAAGGGAATACAAGCATTACAGGGAGTTTTAAAAAAGGAATATGAATATGACTCTTTCCAACTCAAGTCAAGTGAAGCATAGTGAGGAAAGAGGAGAAGAACTACTAGAGAAAGGCTAAGTGAAGTACTTCTCGGGACTTCTCTTTTCTTCTTTCAAATTCTTCTCTTCTTTTCTTGCTTATCACCGACTTTCCAAGCATAGTCTGTAGTAGGGAGGGCCATTCTCGCAGGAAGTAGCATACTCATGTTGCCTGCTTTCCTTCCTTTCGTCTCGAAGGCCGATTCAGTAATAGAAAAAATCCTTCTTACTGGCTAGTGCATTAAGGTGGCATGCCTTACTCCGGGCCAGCAGTGAACGAAGTGTTAAAGTAGAGAGAGCTAGCGTTCCGTACTCAGTCGAAAAAGCAAAACTCCAGCTAAGCTAATAGCTCTAATTGTGGGATACCTAAAAAAGATGCTCTTGTTTGTGGCCCTCATTCTCTTCAGGGTAGTTAGATTTGTTGTAATAGTCCTTATTAGTAAACTACAGCCTCTTTGTTAATTGACTCCCTACTTCCATTTTAGCTTCCTCCCACCCCCTTTTTCCTTCTAAAACCCTTCGCTCCACTCATTTTAGCATTTCTTAATCAGACCTGGCTGAACTAGGAACGACATAGATCAAAGGGTCGTTCATTAGCCCTACTAGTAAAGCACAGGAAAAAGAGGGATTGATTTTGACCTTGCTTTTAGTTGTAAGGCTAGCTTTTGACTTATAGGGCACTTAGGCTTAGCTCATCAAACAAGTGCGCCCAAAGTGGGAGGTGGTATCATATTATTTTATAATAAGAGCACACTCGCTTTTAGCTTGTAGTTTCACTCTTGCTTTTTCCTTACATTCTATTCTATTAGTAAAGAGCGTGTTCTCATCTTTTGAAAGAAAGATGTACGGTGGTGGTCTTCTCGTCAATCTTCAGAGCTGAGCTAGGCATTGGCAACAGGGCGACCGACTGATACTTTTTTTTTTTTTTTTTTTTTTCGATATGCTGCAGAGCAAATGAACATAAATCCAACCTAATTGCATGAATATCCTTTTACCGTTATATCCTTATCTTCCTCTTTATAAGCCACAACTCACTTCAACGTTTCCTATTTCCCATATAATCTCAGGGGCTTTCCTAGCCATTATAGTTTATTTTATTTTATTTTTTTATTTTATCTTCTTTGTCTGAAAATAGGTTTGATTTTCTTCACCTATAAGAATTTCTACCAATTCTTCTTTTTTTTCATCAAAACTCATCCTAATCTCCGTCGAGATTACTACCTTAGCCTTGTCCTATCATCTCTTTAATGGGGTTCGTCATTTATTGATGGATTTTTCAGGATTTCCCTTTCTTAGAATTGGAAGAAAAAGATTGAAATGACAGTTTCCAAATTTCACCTATACCTTTGAGATTAAAAAAAAAAAAAAAGGATTTTCTTATGAAATGTTTATTATTATTAGCATTGATAGCTCTCTTCTTTAAAGCTTATGCCGTAGAAGCTGACATCAAGCTAGTGGCGTTTTATTCGCATCTTCCCGACCAAAACCTGGAAGGGGTTCGCTTTGTTCGGGATGAACTCACAAAGACTTCACTCTACAAGGGCTTCCCTCGTAGAGTGGCGTCTTTTATAAGACTTGAGTTTCTCAGTGGAACTAAAAAAAAAAAGAGTTTAAGCTCTTTTGGCTTACTTTTAGCCATGCATGGTGGCTGGCTATCCGCATGTGTCCCAAAGTGACGTCCATTTTTTGGTAATGGGTATACTCGAGAGAAAAGTTTGGAATTCAACCTCTCCTTATACGCTCTAAAAAGGGGTCATGGACTCCTTTCTAGTTTAGGATCCCCTTTCTACATTCAATTATTTATTGAGCTTAGTGTGGAATCACATTATACATTCATTGTTGGTCTGGCTACTGGTTTTGCGATCCTTCCTAGCCGCTGCCTAGAGTGTAGCCTGCCTGTTGGAGAACGTAACGTAAGTAACTCTGTGCTTCATGTCAGAGGAAATGAAAGCAGAATTCGTTTGAATCCTCTAACATGTTCAATCTTTTTTTAGCGGTTTCCCCAAAGATCTTTATCATTAATGCAACCTCCATTTTGCTCATTCATGGAGTTGTATTTAGTACCTCTAAGAAATCTAATTATCCACCATTAGTCAGTAATGTGGGTTGGCTTGGATTACTTAGTGTTGCGCGCCTAGAAGGGCAGCGCGCTTTGGGATGCAAAGGAGCTATTATCACCCAGCTCCCTAACCTAATAAGGCACCGGGTTCGAACTGCAGGGAACTGTAGCATAGGGAGACATCTAATCCTTTTGCCACCGCAAGGCTGGCTAATTGTACACAACAGGCTCAAAGACCCTTGGTTCTGGAAGGCACATGAGTCTGAATGCTATGTTGAACGTGCGACCGACACTACACTATGTAGGTACCTGTGCAAGTGAGGCGTCGATCGGTCCTAGAAACGGTGGCAGCTGTGTGAGAATTAACGATCGGACGTTCTGCAACCTAGGGATCACCAGACAGCTCTTTCCCTTCATAGGGATCAAAAGGGCATAACACAATTCGTCTTGGAGGAGGGTTGGTTTGCCTGGGTGACTGATCCTACAATAATGTACTCCTACCTATAGCACCGGCAACCCAAAGTCGAGCATACATACAACGATCTCCATGCGTGAATAGTCGGGAGGAAAGAAAAGGCAGTAGATGGTAATGAAAAAGGGCGGGCGGGCGGAATGGATGAGCGAAATGTGTCATGCCATGGAGTGAGGAATAGCCTGAGTCTCATTTAAGAAAACTAAATGCACCTCTCGAGGTGCTGCCAAGGAACTGGGGGACCTTCTCGAGCACAAGATAGGCAATTGAGAGATAGAGCTAGCCTATTTGTTATGGGGAATCCATGCTCCAGGCCGAATAGAGCTTACCTCCGGCACCTGGCTTTCTCCGGCGCATATTATATTAGTTGCGCTTAATAGGGTGATTTGGCTTCCTCTTTGGCTGCCACTTTCCTTACCTTACCCACGCTACACTCCCACTCCAAGCTATGCCTACTGAGCAAGATGCATTGCGATTTCCTCTTCTGTGGACACACTGGAATATGATATAGGACGGGAAGAGAAAGACTCTTTTCTCCGGTGGGCTTTCTCTCGTAAAGCCAAAGACGCCCTAAGACAAGGTAGAACTGTTGGGAAGGGGACATGATCAATAGAACCTAGTTGGATCCGGGCTGGGGTAGTGGCGCCCATTCCTAACCAGTTTCGAAAAGGTTTTTACTTTAGAAAGGATCGTATCCAACTGGTGGTGTTTTGGGTCTAGTTGCTATTATTGGAATGGGAAGAGAAATATTATTTTAATATGATGGAATGAAAAATAAGAATGAGATGTAGGGTTGCTAAAGTGGTTATATAAAATAGATAAATTGACTTTTTGGTGATGCAAAATACTTTTTTTTTTTTTTTCACATTTCCATATGGAAATGCTCTAACTACTTCTTTCCTAGTTTAGTTTATATCGTATTTTAAATTTTAAATGTGACGTAAAATTGAGCTTTATGAAATATCAAATATGTTATGACCCTATAATTTCGAAGTTTTTAAAGTTAATGTGATTAATGCATAAGAATATTTTAAATCATTCAAAAAGATGTATACAAAGAGATTTGTTATCTTAATAATATCATATACTATATAATAAAAGCTAGGTTCTACAAGTTAAAATTGTACACTGTGAGAGTGCCTTTTTTATTTTTAGCACACAAGCCCAAGGATCCTGGACTTGATAGTTAAGGTTTGATGAATTGGGCTTGGTTCACCGCAGCCAACGGGCTGTTTAAGAACCAAGTGGTGCATAGGGCAAACTTCCTACAACACAAATAAACTACCAAACAAGAATATTCGTATTGAATGACAATGAAAATAGCAAAGGAATGCAAATAATCAAGAAATACACAAAGCAATGGTTAAGGATCTCAGATTAATGAGAGACACTTTCTTATTTTTCTTTGATTATGATTATGGCTACAGTGTGCTCACTAAGACGTGATACAAGGTTCAAATAAGCTCAAAAATTACAAACTTTGATGGCTATCAAGGCCTCTAAGACTTGCAAAGTTTGAATCCTTTTGAATCCGAGTATGTGCTATAGTGGTTGTTTTTAGGATTGCCGAGAGGTGTTCCTCTATTTTTCTTAAATTTTATAGAGTTCTTTTTAGTGATTGTATCGTGATTTTTCTTCTTGCCCTTTCAACGTTGGTTGCTTCTCCCTTTTATAGGGTGACTCTAGGGCTCCAGGGTACCAATGATTTCTTTTTTTTGCCCCTCCCTGGGTACTAGAGCTTACGCTGTGTCAATTACCTCGAGGGTCGGGCCTTTCCCTTTTCTCATAACTCCCTTCTTTTGGCGCTGCCAAGCTAAAAGCCCCTTGCAGACTTTTCATTATGAGATCTTTTCAAGTTGCTGATCTTAGCTATTGGCTTTTTTGTCTTTTTAGCTTTTGGTTACCCTCTTCTCTTATCATTTTTTCCAAATAGTTAGAATCTTTTGCTGCTGGGTTGAAAGTCTCCTTCCAGTCACTTCCACTTATAGTTTCTTATTCTGGGTTTCTTGAGATACTGCTCCTTTGTTCATGAATGGTTGCTTTATGCCTTCTGTATTACTGGGTGCTTGAGTGGGACTTATCTTCCTTTCGTTCTTTGCACTCTTTGGTATTTTCCTTTGAGCCATTTCAATCTCTTTGGGCTGTGTTATGTGTTCCAGGGATCCCAAGCCCCCTGTCAGTCTCTGGGATCCCGACCCAGTTCTTTCTTTTGGGCTTCTTTTGGCTTACTGATTTTAGCCGGCTGGGCCCTTTCCTCTGCTTTATGGGTTTTAAAAACTCGTTCCTTCATGGGTCTTTATTATGTGAGCCCAACTCTTTTTGTTTCTCTAGTCTTTTTTTATTTCTCATGGGGTTAGCCCAATGTGTTGCTTCCCTGGGCCTTGGGCTGTGATTTTTTGAACCTCAACATGCACAAATGGAGAATCTTCTCTAGGTGCCACACTTTCATTAATTATTAAAATTAATTTTTTTGTTGTTCATAATATAAAGATAATTTACCAAAAATTAAACTGAAAAATAGTTTATTCTATGTAAAATTCTATTATTTGACTTTCAAGAAATGTGAAATTATACTTCAACTGAAACTCTATTTCCAAAGTTTCAAGTAATCAAAATGAAAATTCAATATTTATTTAATTATTTTGCTTATATATATATATATATATGTAGGGTCCAAATTTGTTGGGCCAGGTACCAACTACCTGTATTGTGAGCCCAACAAATTCCCAACAATGAATTTGTAGAGAATGGGTTAAACAACTAGGCTAGTAATGGGTTTAGCAACGGTTCATTCAAGCAAAACCAATGTAAAAAAAAAAGGATCGAGTCAGGCATTCAATGGGAAATCTCTTTGATCCGAAGAGGCTTAGTATTTAAAAGCTTCGTCTATCCAAAATTTTTTTTTCTTTGTGAGGCCTGCTTCCCTCATATATATACACCCTTTTCCCATCTTCACCGCACACTTGTCCTCCATCTAGGCGCCCACTTGAGTACTAGTCACATCAGCCGTCTACTTTAGCCTGCAGTGAGTGGTGGTGGGTGAAGATACACTGTTCAGGTGTTTTCTCCACATAAATGCGGCCAGGAAAGTTGCTGTAGTGCATTAAATGTGGCGGTGGCAGCTTTATTGGTAAGATATTTCATGATAGTCACGCAGTTAGACATGCCCAAAGCTCAGCCCTTGTAGGGAAACCTTCAGCATATCTACTCGATCAAGTTCTGGACGGATCCGTTGGATAGAGTCCCTTCGGCCAAACCAGGTTGTCTTCGGACGGAGCGTTTGTCCTTTATAGGTTGCACTCTCACCAGGATTGCAAAACATTCATACTTTTAATCTCTTCGGACAGTGAGTCGCATTTGAACTGGGCCTCAGGCCCAACATATGGCGTTGGGCCTTCTCACCCACAATATATATATATATATATATCATAATTTTATATTTTAATATAATAACATTTACACACCATACAAACTGTGCTTGCATTATGTGTCTTAATATATGTATTACACATTTATAAGTTAATTATGTAGAGATTTAATTATTTTTTAAGGTAAAATTATATCAAAGTGTCAAGTAGCTCACTACCTATTAATATACTTTCAATTTATTAATTTATAATTTTGAATAAACCGTGCTTCATGCATGCAAAATACTAGTTATAAATAATCATAAAACCCAAACCAATACTCTTAATCCACAAAAACCAACTACACAATGTTTATTTTTTATTTTTTATTATTTTTTTGGTAAAAAAAAAAAATTGTAATTTAATAGTATTGCTTGGTCTCCTTTATTAAAAAAATTATTAGTCAAATTCCCCTATCACCTCTAACAAGGAATTATATATATATTTTTTTTAAAATTCCTTATCTGCTTGTTTATTTTGGTGGAATGATGCTTAATAGGTCTTACTCATTGCGCCACCTCTGGAGACTGGAAGAAAGTCCTCGCACTTCTTGGGGGAAAATCTTCATAATCTAGAATTAATGTGTTGCGACCTTTTTGCCCAAACTCTTTTGGCATCTAAAGTCCTCCAAATATAATATAGTCTCGTTGAGTTTTGACTTAATGGCCACCTTATTAAAATGGGGGAACGCCATCTTTTGAAGAAAACAGAGACAGCCATATAGGGTCTAATGGTTAGTTCAATTGGTTGAGTATGCTTGTAAATGGTTGGTCAAGAAGGTAACTACGAACTGGGTTTAGCTTACTTTCAGTACATTTTTTAACAGGAATCTCCTTTTGTTTTAATGAGAACTGTCACATCACCCACTAATTAAATAAAATGTAGAGATTAAAACTCACTACCACTTGCTATTATGTATTTAAAACAAAATGACACATCCAATTAAAAAAGTATTAGAGGTAAGCCAAACCCCTACGAACTGGCTCATCCCTCATCACTATTTGGTTCTATTGAGGTCATTTAGGTAGCATTCCTACCACACTACTCTTCCTTTCTTTCTTTCATTTTTTTTATAAAATAAAATAAAAAATAATTCAATACTTCAAAGAGGAAAAATTTAAACCATACATTTTGGTTGAAAACCCTAGAAATTATAAGTTAAAGCTATAGAAATTAGAATGTATAAGTTAAAGTTATAAGGCTATTGACCCCAACTACATTACTTTGTTTGCATATAAAATTACAAAATGTCTATCTTTTGCACAAAAACGAAAATTATTTTTATACAAATACCCATGACCAATTATTTTTTATTATATATATATATATATATATAGTATAAAAGATTGAACCTCCATAATGACTTGTTCTTTACCATTATGCTAAGACATCAATTAATGTCATATTTTGCCAATCATATAAGGAAACTTGGCAATTTTTCTTCTTAAATGAAGATCCAAGATCTGAACTGGAAGTTTCATCCAAAAAAAAAAAGAAGAAGAAGAAGAAAAGATCTGAATTGGAAGTCAGTGTATTTAAAAGTTTCTCCATCTTGATTATTGTATCTACAAGTAAGAAGAAAAACTAGTATAGCTTTGTTAAAGAACCATTCAAACCATAGATTATTTATTGATTTGTAGTTTATTGACTGTTTTGTAGAGAACTGGAAATGATTTAGGACTTCTTTTAATTAGGTTTGAATGACATTTGTTTTTTAAGCAAAACACTTTATTTAAGCTTCTCAATTAATACTTTCTCCTAAAAAAAAAGCTTCTTAATTAATGCAAGATTTATATTGGAATGAAAGTTTAGAAAACTTACATTTATACTTTAAGGTGTTGGCGTGCGCAGCACTAAAAATAAAGAGTCGCCCCAAAAAAAATTATGAAACACGTTATTGCTCTAAAATAAAAGAATTAATCTGTATAACATAAAATAATTATATTTCACTGTTGTTTTTTTCCTTTGGTTAAAGGTTGCACCACCAATGGAGAGAAAATCCTCTCCTAAATCCGCCTTTGTAATACACTAAGAGGACACCATTTTGTCTGCACCTTCAAAGCAGTGACCAAAATTGAAACATTCCTCATTGTTGGAATGTCCATGATTCAAATCCTCTCCCTCACCTAGGATATACTATACACACACACATGTATATATATAAAAGTATAAACATAATACCATGCCCATGTCCCTTTCTGGTAAAGATATCTAATGCTTCCAGACTTGTATTTAAGGAGAGTTAATTGCTCAAAAATTGTATACAAATCGAATGATTTGAATGAAAACAAGGGAATTAACATAACAATCTAGCATTGTGAATAAAAGCTCATTTTCAAGATGTCAATTAAAGTGACTCAAACAGTAGACAGGTTTAGATTCAAAACCATTCAACCAATTCAGAATTATCCTTATAAAATTTAAAGTGATGAAACTGCCTAACAATTTTACCAAATTGAAACAAACAAAATTATGGCACCAAGTTTACTCATCCTCCTGGCTGCGCAGCCTAGCCAGTTTGTTGGTGACAACAACATCCAACTGCGCTGCACGCTCAACAATCCTCTTTCTCTTCCGGGTCGATATGTTGTGTGCTATCTCAGCACAGTAGGTCCTAAAATTACATCAACAAGTAAATAATAAGGGAGAAAATTTAAACCAAGAGAAGGTAAAAGAGATTGCAGGCATATGAAAGTAAAAAAGTGTTAATATTACCCGTTGTGCATCATAAGAAGTTCCAGCTCCTTGACATTGTGCACAACAAATTTCTTAAATCCATTGGGAAGAAAGTGGCGAGTCTTCTTGTCCGAGCCATAACCGATATTTGGCATCAGAACACATCCTTTGAACTTCCTCCTGACACGTGAATCAATACCTTAGGCCTTCTCCAGCTTGGCTGCCATCCACAAGTACATTTAAAATATGTTAGCATTCATAGATCCATATAAGTTATTAACAAGAACATAACCACAACAACATTCAGATTCATGACTTATAGTAAGCGAAAAAACTAATTAACAAGTCATAATTCTCCAGTCAAGAATAGATTTAAATATAATATTGGTCTTAAACCTCAACATTCAGTGCCAAGCAGGAAGACCAAGGTCTGTCTCAGCTTCAAACCAGAAATTTGTATTATTTTATTATCCTAACCTTCCATTCTAATCTTAGCACATTATATGTATTACACATTTTCAAATATATGTATTACACATTTTTAAATTAATTAAAAAGTCCCGAAAGGAAAAGGAAGGCTAAGTGATTAATGGAATTTCAGAAAAATCTCAGAAGATCAGCAATATTTCAGGAATTACAGGGAAGCCGGAGCAATACCACAAAACCATTGGGGAGATTTCTGCAATTTGACTGTTTACATATATACCAGCATTGTTTATAATCAGAATGACTCTATGAGTATTGCTAGAAAGAAAGAAAGTTCATGAAATCCATGAGTATTGCTAGAAAGAAAGTCCAAGCAAAATGGTAAGGTTCATGAAATCCATACCGGCGGATTGAGTAGTATTAAGTTGTTAAGTTTCTCTTGATGACTGAGAGCACATTTAACAACTGGGGAAAAGTAGTCCTGGAAAGTGTATCAAACATCAAAAATAGTCTTCAGTCTGATTATACCCAAAAAAAAAGGCAATACTGATTGGTACATCCATTATTCTACAATCAGGAAAATCAAACACACCTGGACAACAAGTGAAACCTTACTGATTGCAAGCTCATTTATTAGGTACTCCAAGGATGACACATACTCTGCAGTCATAAAAAAAATTACCATGCGAAACACTGATATACTTTGATATTAAAGGAGTGAAGGATATTACAAGAGAAGTATATAATAGCCTCCATTGTTTGGGCAGATAAAGCAATTACCACCCAATGTGTAGTCAAATCCATATCCAGGTTGAGGCTTATCTGAATATCCAAAACCTTTTGGAACAAAGGAAAAAAGGACAGGAATATAGTCTAATTAGCATATAATGAACTTTATTTTCCTGACAAAATGTATCATGTAATCTGACAACTATAGCAAGATTGTCAAGCAGAAATTAAAATCTAGGTGAACATTTTTTTTTCCTAAAACAAGTCTGAAAATGACACTCATCTAGAATTAGCCAAGAAGATAAAGTGCCAATAAATGCAGCTTTTAATCGTTGAATAGAAAGCTCATGTTACTCAAATGTTCTCCTATTTTTCCCTTCCAAAATCTCCATGTGAGACATGATAGAATCACATTCCAAACCCTATTCTGCAACAAATTTAGTTTCCTCCTCTAACACTGAATCATTCCTTACACAGGTCTCAGCATCACCCATCTCATCCCAAACACCACAAATACAAAAGGCCATACATCCTAACAATTGGAAAAATAAGTAACAGATGATCCACACTCTCTCCGCTGTGATTACACAGAGAACAGAAAACTGATAAATTATGTGAAATTAACAGTTTATATTATACTAATTCACAAGAGACTAAATCTATGATCTCACCAAGACAATCAAAAGTGATGGCATGATAGTCCTTAGAGAGAACAAGAAGAACTTTACGATAAGAGTATGCCTGCCAATGTACAAAGTACTAATGTCAAGCCAGTAAGTTGGTAGTTTTAGAACAATGACATTTACTGCAACAACTATAGATTTATGCATCAGCTGCAATATGTAAATGGAAGGAATAAGAAATTATTTGAAATCAAATATACTCAAAAACCTTAAAGAACACAGGCTACAGAAGCAAAACAAAGTGTATACATATCCATATCCATAGATCTGACAGGAAGAATTGCATTGTAGCAGGACGGGCTCTTGAACTAGATATTTCAAGATGACGGACAGACATGCATGCACGCCCACTTACACATTCCTTCCATATTTACTTGATTTTGAAGCGATACACCAGCCATAGACATTTCAGAACTCCTCTAAACTTGTTCAAACATCATTATACTTTTGCCAACCAATATCTTAAGAAATATATAGCCAACATGGACTAAGAAGTTATTAATTGCAGAAAAATAAATTATAGCATTTCTAAACACACCCTAGACATGGACCTTCCTCAAATTACTAGCAATAAGTAACGAATTGTGGACCAAGAAGTCATAATTCCATGTTCATCCTTTATCTATAACAAAATACTCAATTTTCTGAACTTCAGGATCTGACAATTTTGATAAATAGTGCAACCATTAACAGAATAATTAAAACATATATCCTACATAATAATCATAGCTTTGAATCTGTAAAAAACATCACAGATAAAATTTTGTACAAAGATCAAGTTTAATAAATGAAATGATTTTCCATTTTATATGAAATGAAACACTCAATTGAACACCTTAAGAGGTTGAATCTACTTGCTATCAAACTCAACATGACAATTATTTATCATATGGTGTGTTTTATTTTATATGCCAAAGTTTACAAAATTCTGTAACTATCCTTTCAATATATGTGATAAAGGATGTTGTAGGTAAAAAACTGATATATATGACCCTGAAAAAACAATGTAGTATTTATAGACATAAATCACAAACTGAAAAATATATCTTTTAGAAACCATAAAACAAAACCCGATATTATCAATCAGTCATTGCTTGGCATGCTAGTTTCAGTGGTATTAAATAATACCTGAAATTAAAAAATAAAATCAATAAATTGGTGTATCTAAAAGAAAATAGTTAGTCACAGTACATGACTGTTGTTATAATCAAAATCATATTAAAATCACAACATTTCACCAGCCACAATGATAATGGAGTTCCTAGAATATCTAACTGACAAGATGAAATTACTTGCAAAATAATTACAAAAACAAAAGATTCACCTGTGAAGGAAAACCATGAATTAATATGACCGGATGCTTATCAGCAGTTCCACTTTCAACGCAAAACCATCTATTGCACAAAATCAAATTACGGTCTGTTTGGATAACGCTTATTGTTGAAAACACTGTAGCAAAATAATTTTTAAATGTGTGAATAGTACCATGGGACGCAATTTTAATTTAACATTTGCTGAAATCCGTGCTTGCAATTCTCGTGAACAGTGTACGGGACTCACAAAAAAAAAAAACGCCAAACGCAGACTCTTTCATTTTTGAGTGCAATCCAAACTCAACCTTAATATACAAAGCATATTTCAAAATCGGTTAACCCTGCAAATTTAATTTGAATTTTTGCATATTGTAGAGACCTAAAACCACTTAAAAATCACAGTTGAAACATATTGGTATGTCGCATATCAGTCCAAATAAGGAAAGTTCTCTCAAAGATATCTCGGAATTTAACTAAAAAAATCAGCTGAGGTCTGAGAACTAACACCCATTGTAAGTCCAAAAATGGGATCCTTTGCCTTCTCTCCAGAACCAGCAACACCATGAGCTCTCACCTAGGAAAAGTATATGATCAACATTAAATTTCTCACATACCAAAACATGATGGAGATGGAACCCCAATGAGACAGTTCAAATTGTGGAGAATATAGCTTGCATCGTTATTTTTCACGGCCTACATAACAAAATTAATAATGTAATTAAGTGTCAGCATAAAGATAATATTAATAAGCATAATTTTTATAGACCAAATCCAAAGGAAACATTATGAGAATAATGTAAATAAGAGACCAACCAATTATAGAATATACTGCTTATGATTGATAAAGTAAAAAACGGTGAAAAATCCAAGTATTGATGTTATACAATTAGACATTAGCTAATCACTCGAAATAAATCTTTTTTATTCCAAATACCTTTTTTTACTAAAAAACGAAAACTTTTTCTTCGTACCAGTTTATTGTCAGACCAAGATGGTCTTTTAAAATATCATTGAACATCAGAATGCATAAAATTAATCCACATTTTTCAATTAATCCACACACACACATCAAAACAATGCCAAAATAGACGGTTGGTCTCTAAAGTTTAGCCCACGAGTAATTTTACTCTAAAGTAAAAAAGTAATCACTTTTAGTTCCTAAAAAACTTAAAAGCAGTCAATTTGTGTAGCTCTGGAGTGATGATATATCAGTTTTTGGTTATGCCACTTCATTTAAGTGACTAAAAGCCATCATTTTAAATTTCATTGACTAAATTCGCTAATGGGCTAAAATTTAATGAATTTAAGCCACAAAGGAACAGTAACAAATGGATATTGGAAAGAGAACAGAATAGCACCTCCACTGAAGGAAAAGCCATCGCCAAATGACTCAGGAGCATCAATCAGATAATCCTGAAACATAATTAAGGAACCAACCAGATCACTGAAGATGGGTTTTTCAGTTTATGTGTCCATATGGACAATAACAATAAAGTCCAAAAGCCATTCGATGGAATCAACCAATGGAAGCCCACAAAAGATTAGCAACAGCCTACGAAAGCCCACGGCTGTAACAAATATCAAGCTTAAGTTCAAGTATTTCCCTCCATCGCTGAGGAGAGAAACAGACACTAAAGGGAAATAGAAGAGCAATGGGTTGAATGGCAAAATGGCCGTTTCGTGTCAACTTGGACCCACCCAAAATTTGACAAATGAGCTTGGAGTTGGAGCACTTGTAAGACCTTTGGGTCTATAGTTTGATGCCATGTGTAAGTAAAAGAACTTATTAAAGCAACAATGCATCTATTGAGTTACAAATTTGTGTCCATTTGAGAATAACTTTTCATTTTGCTTTTTGCTTTTCTTTTTCTTTTTCTTTTTGTTAAAAGTGTGATAAAATATACTTGCACTTTGAAAAAATAAGAAAAAAATTAAGACAAAGTAGGGTTTTAAATTTGTGTTCTTGCTTCTGATTGATATTTTGGCTTGTTAATTTTGGTGATAATATCTTTTGGTGATTGATTAAAATTGTTAATTGATTTTCTTAATTGACACAAGATTAGATTGGGACCTAGCATGCTCAATTACAAGGATAGTTAAACTCAGTGGCCATAACTAATTTTGCCCTCATTCAATAGGTCTTTAAGCGATTTAAACATCACTATAAATTAGAAAGGACCTGAAACATTAGGGGGATGGGGGCTAAAATTAACTCTAGACTAGAAACCACAACACACATACTATACACACACATTTGAAGAACATTAAAGCACTTATGCATCTTGGGAAATTAAGTTACATTTAGCGTGTATTTGACAAAATTTAAAAAGCCAGTTTATTTTACTATTAAGCTTATTTTTGCTATTATTCATGGCCTCATTGCACTTTTTGGTACTATTCATGAATCTCACTATACTATTTCAATTAACTTTTACCTTTATTTATAGTACTTATATCAAAAAAATTTCAGTTTCAGAAAAATAAACAGCTCCTAAACAGACCCTCAGTACAGGTGCAAACCATGTTTTTGAGCTCTCAATTACACAAATAGAATTGTCCCTTTCAACTTATTAATCCCCCTTCCCTTATTTCTTGGAGTTAACACCTATTTTCCTCAAGTTGTGTAAACTTTTTTTTGCAAGTTATTATAATTGCTACCTTTTCACACTTGCTAGTATGAATCCTTGGGGCTTGACTTACTGCATGCACCTCATTATTTGTTCCCGCCAAAAGAGGAGAATGAGTTGCTTATAGCTAGCTAAGAGCCGAAGACAGGTTTCTAATACTTACCCTCTTATATATACTTGCTTGGCATTGCTTGCGATAAGTGACAAAACAATTGTCTATGCCAAAGTCATGGAGCTGGAGAGGAGCAAATGTCAATTTGATTCAAGGCTAGATTAAGAAAAAGATATAACTGCTAAGCTGCGATGCTAGAGAATAGTTGAACTGTAACCAATTGTTGTGACCCACTTTTTTGGGTTAGCTACCAAATTTATAGGATGGCTTGTGGATTACTAATATTCTTAATAAATATTCGGATTTTAAGTTGTTGAGTGAAAATAAAGGCAGTCTCCTATTTGAGATACAAAATAAACAAATCACTTAAAATGAAATCAATTAAGGAAAAATACAAGTTGTGATGAACAACAAGAAAATGATAAAACAAATTACAAAAAAAAAGAGGGAAATTAGGAAACTAATCTACGAGAAAACATAAACTCGGAGAGAGAGAGAGAAAGAGAGGAACAATAAAAAAAACCCCAACAACGAGACCACTCAAAAAAACTATGCTGGCATGAAACCTTTAACTCTTTCAACGTCTTCTCAGTGTCCTCAAAGGAACGATGATTTCGTTCCAACCAAGTTAATTAATCATGTTTGTCGATTGAACTTCAATATGCTGGCCTACTTCAAGAGACAAAATGAGGGGAGACTCAACATTCTCCTGTTAAATGTGTAAAGGAACCTTTTCTTTGTAGGCAAAAGCACTCATGACCTTGGACAGCCTGTGATGTTGCCTGAAAAATAAAAATAAAAATTAATCATTAGCGGGCTGCAATATCAGTGCTCTGTAAAAGAACAAAAATATTGAAATAGTTCAAAATTGAATAAAAAATATGATTTTTCTGGCAATACAACGGTCTCAAAGTCACCATTAGCCTTTACATTTCAGGATATAGCCCTTCTATTGTAGGATTGTAGAACTTCATTGCACAATCTTAACCAATAAATACTACTCTCAACGCTACAGAACCAATGGAAAAACTCCTTTCAGGCTTGGTTATATCAGTTGTAAGGTTTACAAGGTACAGTTGGCTTAGCCTTAATATAAATATTTTTTATTTTTACAAGTAAAAGAATATTTCATGAATACGAGACTACTTCACATGGTTGAACACAAAGTCTAAAGAGATACAACAGAAGCCTTGATATAAAATCTAGCCATATGAATTGGGCTAGAATTATAAATAGAAATTGAACTAAAATGCATATACCACGCAGTGTACCGGACAAATAAATACCTAATTAAAATGTAAAAAATCCAGGATCTACTCTAATAGATACACTTCGATCACAGGTGATACAAATTCAGTTCAGCAGATGCTTATAAATAAGTTGGTTTAATAGCCATACCTGAAATTAATGATTCTCATACACAATAAACAAAAGCCAACAAATTTTGCCTCTTGTTTTTTTTTTTTTTTTTTTTTGGGGGGGGGTGGGGCGCCTTGGGAACATATAATTTTGGCTTTCTTTGATACTAAATCTTTTGTTTAATGTTTTGAAGTGTTTCATGCATTCCCAACCTCATTCCCAAACTTCATACCATTTCTTATCGTTTTTCTTACCTTTGAATCTCATCCTTGAAGCTCAAGATAAACAGAAAGGTTTTCATTTACAAAAGATACTGCACATCCAGCTGGAGTCACACCATTCTCATCGATTACCTGTATAATGTTTATTTCACAGTACAGAAGTATTTTAATCAGAGGAAAAGAACTAGCAATATGCTACATTGGCCTCAATTCAAAAGCAATAACCATTATAGTCACACAGCATATGGCTTTATTTGATTGGGAGGATGGAAAAATGGATGGATGAAAAATGGTAGGGAATGAAAAAGTGGGAGGATAAAAAAGATTAGTTTTCCATCTCCCATTAATCACCCCAACCAAATACACCCTAATGGTGGTCAACTTTAGTATCTTATTCAATCATATGATAACAAGTTTGTTCACTGCCAACTATATGAGTGGACGTACAGTAAAAAAACAACAAAGCCTTAGTCCCAAAACTTGGGGTCAGCTATAGACAGACAATAGCAGAATAATTTCTCAGAAGCATTTAAGTACAAAGACACGTGTAACAACATGGCTACAAAGACTTCACTGAGATGAACATACACCACAAAAGCAGTCAAAGAAAGACAAATAACATCATCTTGTCTGTCCATTGGGCTCCATAAGAATTTATAAAGCATCCCAAAAAGAGGGTGTGTGTGTGTATTTTTTTGATAAGTAATGCCTCAAACATGAATATACAAGAGCCACTTTAAGAGCAACATATGTGACATACCCTCAAAGATGATAAATTGGCAAGAGTAATAATTTCAAGTTCATGGCTGCTAATAATCTCTGCAAATGCATGATTTCTGCAAAGCACAAAAGCAGGTCGCCTGAAGACAGAAGAATCATAGCCAGAATTAGGAGATCTTGTAATTTGAACATATTCAATCAGATTAGTTCAAATAAATTAAATTACACATGCACCTAGCATTTGCAAGGTTAAGAGATGCTAGTTGAGCTAAAGCTCATTGGTGACCAATTCAAATAAATTTAACATAAACTTGCACAGATTTACAATTACAGGCAGTGTTATTAAACTTGGCGGGTTTTAAGCAAACCATGTGACCCGACTGGTTTTTATTAACCCAATTGGATTTGAGAATTGTGTAAAATTACATTAATTGGTCCACCTCATTGACTTATTTACTATTTAATATGTGATAATGTGGTAATTTAAATAAGTGAAAACCTAGAGAAATAAAAATAATGCATGGCCAATTCACACTACTTGATCTCAGAATCATAACATGGTTAAAGAAACGATATTCTCTTTGGAAGCCTAAGGCTAAGGCAAAGCCCAAGAATAAGTGTCCATCGTAGTTAATTAAGTTTTTATATTTTATTTGGTTACTCTTGAGTCAAGGGTATCTTGAGCAAAGGGTATTTTAGTAATTTTACAGTTGTTGGGTATGGGCCATAGTTATAGGCCATGGGTTTTATTAATTAGTCTTATTTAATTATGGGTCATTATGTATAGGCTTTGATTTAATTTATTAGGTTTAAATAGTAGTCCTAGTACTAGTAAGAATCCTAGTACTACTAGTAGTCTAGTACAAGTAAGACTCTTTATATATATATATATATATTGTGTATTCAAGGAGTAGAATGAGTTGATTATTAAAATTGAGGGTTCATTTGATACGTGTGTTTAAACAATAGTTCTTAGTTTTTTTGGAAATACGCGTGGGTGAAAAAGTGCGTGGAAATACGTGTAATGTTGTTTAAAAACTGAAAGCATGTGTTTAAACTCACGTACTTAATGGGGCTGAGTGTTTTGAACACTCATAGACCATGTCAACATCTAGACCAGTCACTGTTTAATAACTATGATTACAGGCACTATATTTGATCATAAAGACGGGAAATGAAAATTTGAATTTCACGGGAACTCAATTTGATTAGTTAGAACTTTTTTTTATTGTAAGTTATGCCATTGATGAGTTTTGAACCCACAACCTCACCCTCCACTCCTCTCATATGAGAGGAGAAACCATTTGAGTTACCGCTCATTGGCAATTACATTAGTATGAAATTAATCTCATATGAGTTAGGACTTGAGAGGGTCCAGATAGATAGAAGGGTTAAGAACAAGGTAGAAGTGCCTCAAAGAGGCTTGGCAATATCCTCACTCAATTAAAAAAGAGAAAAATAGACATCTTATTCTTCTTTTCTCCTTTCATTTTTTTCCTCATAAGATATTGATTCAATCATTGCATCCGATCCCACAATTCTGATAAGATCCTCATTTCTACAAAGTTCCATTTGATAAATAAAAAGTTGAAAAAAAAAATTATAAATTTTAATAATTCTCTTTAATTATTTACGACTTAATTAAAAATAATAATTTAAAACATGAAAGAAACTAAAAAACAGAGCAAAGACATCAGGTATCATAAAATAAAGAATTGATTTCATTTGATTTGCCAGATTCTCTCAACAACTAGAATTCAAGGGGATTGAAACATAACATTCTCAAATGTGCCTTAAGGTTTTAAAAGAATAAATTTCTTTTAAAATGCCGCTAAGAAGGAATCATAGAACATTGGGAACCCTTAGAAGTAAAGACAAACAACGCAACGAAGAGAACCTATAAATTATAACAGCTAGGACTGCCCTAGTTATAGTTTTTAAGGTTGCGAAGATCCCTATCCATATGATGAAAATGTTGTCTCCAAGATCATCTTTTTTTAAGTTCAATTCGGCATCCTAAATGGGATCCTCCATGACCTTTTTGATTTAGAAGTTTTCAGTTCTAGGCTTTGCCATTCGCATACTCCTGGCATACCATATCTCAGACTCTTTCTTTAATTAGTATTTTGCCTTAAGAAAGTGCAAGTTCTTACATTGTTAAGCAAAAGAATAATGTCCTATCTACTTTAAAAATAAAACAAACAAACAAACAAAAACAAAAACAAAAAACCAAAAAATGAGTGAGCGAACAAACAAAAGTCGATGCAAAAATAAAAAATTGAAAGACAAGGAAAAATTTGTTTCTTTTAAAAAATAATAATAATAATTTCCATGTACCTTTCTCGTCTTTCATTTGCAAGTGATCTGAAAGATTTCACTGCGGAATCTACAAGATCCATCTCATACTCCACCCTTTCATTTGCCCAGCACTGAGATAAACATGAAAATCATCAAAACAGTGATAATACGAATTATTAAATCAAATAGTTACCATCATCCTTCTCAAACAGCTTATGCAATATGCTTCCCCTCCATTCAATGTTAGTCCCTACCACTCCATTTAAAATATCCAAAAATGCAATTCGCTTTTAGAATTAATAATAACAAATTTATATCTTTCTAACTGCCCTTTTTTTTTATGAGTAATACAATTTTTATTGTAATCAAAATAATAGTCACCCAAGTATATAGGATTTATACAACTGGGGACCATACAATCAACACAAAAATTACACGAATCTATTAATTCACTAACCATACAATCAAACACACAACTTACATGAAATCTATTAATTCACTAGCAGACCATATATCTACTAATTCATTAACAGACCATATATCTATTAATTCATTAACAGATCATATAGACTGACTATGCAAAACATCCAACCCAATCAGGCATAGATCTCTCTGTGTCCTAGAAACTGCACTTTGTTCCTCTCCCTCCATATACACCACACCAAGCAATGCAGGGCAGCCATCCACAATCGATGACGCCAATACAACCTGGCCGACAAGCTAACAATTGAATAATAGACATCGGCATTGCCCAACAAACCCCAATAAACCCAACACAATAGATCACAAATCTACAGCTATAAGGCAATGAAGTAGGAGATAATCTGCTGATTCCCCATTGCACTTACACACAATGCCAATCTAAACACCACACATTCATTTTCCGTAAATTGTCAATTGTCAAGATTTTCCAAACAAAGAAAACAACTCTAGAAGCAATTTGCCAAAACAAAGAAATCAACTCTAGAAGGAATCTTGATTTCCACATGTACTTCCAAGGGAAAGATTGATTGCCATTACAATGAAGAAGCCTGTAGTAACCACTCATTGTAAATCCCTTCTTATCGGGTTTCCAACATAGCTGGCCAAGCAAGTTTAGTAAACATAGAAATGGGATGATTTGGAACATGGTCCCCCACTGATTGATGTGGAGTGTTTGGAGGGAGAGGAATTTTTGGATTTTTGAAGGAACAGAAAGATCGATTCAAGACTTAAAGACTTCTTTCTTCCAGACTTTGCGCGTCCGGTGTTCTCTCTTTTAGTTCTTTGTTTGATTTGATCAATAGATGTAGTTTTAATTATTCTTAATTTCTTAGTTTTGTTTGTCCCTTGTTTCCCCCTTAGTACACGTCCTGTGTGCTTTGGTTTTTCCTAAACTTGTTTTTCTATCAATAAAGTTTATTACTTATTAAAAAACTAAACTTACCTCTACAATTGATGGGTACTTGCATATCATAATTGATTCCATCGCTGTCTGGTCCCTTGATGAAGGAAGGTGCTGCCATAATTCTTCCGTAACATACGGCATAAAAGGATGAAGCAATCGCAGCCCATTGTCAAGACATAACCAAAGTGTATCTCGAGCAAAACTCCTGGCAGTCTCAAACTTTGGATCACTCCCAGCAAAGAAAGGCTTAATTGCTTCAATAAAAACATCACACAATTGGTATTGCCACCATGAATACACAGTACTTGCTGCATCTGAGAATTTATACGATTCCAAAGCTGCAATAGTTTTGCATATGGCTCTGTTTAATAATGAGAGTATCCATTGACAGCTAAATGGCAAGTCATCTGGATTCACATTTGTGGGCGGAACATAATCATCCCCAAGCTTGCTTATAGAAAATCGTACAGCATTCCACAATTTATTACACCACTGACGATACCCCACCACTCTTTGAATATCCAGATTTATTTTATCAGACTGAGACAAAATGATTACACACATCAGTAATTCAATTAAAGGAAACAGCCAAATGAGTGATAGAAATCTGAATAAAGAAACAAACCTGAGCTGTGTAAGATATAAGTGCGAAGCGGAGAGCATCCGCACCACATTCAGGAATACCATTAGGAAAGTCTTTCACCTGTCCCTCTTTAGCAACAATCAGTTCCTTGGGATCTAAGTTACCCTCCTCTAGCCTCTTATGAAGACCTTCCAAGGATATCCCATTTATTACATCAAGCGGATCAATAACATTTCCCAAGGACTTAGACATCTTGCGCCCATGTGCATCACGAATCATGGGATGCAAATAAACCTGCTTAGAGTTTAAGGTGCTTCAATTAGATCACATCACCTCTGTTATTAAAATAGTTTTGCCCATGAAAATGTACACTATATAGAAAATAATAATAAAAATTCCAAATATATACTGAATACATTTTTTTTTTCAGAAGATATAACGGGGCATAGTCAAGTTACCTTTCTAAAAGGTACATCACCACCCAACTCCATTCCTAGCATTACCATGCGAGCAACCCAGAAAAAGAGAATATCATGGCCAGTTTCCAAAACTGAAGTTGGATAAAACGCCTTTAGATCTTCCGTATCATCAGGCCAGCCCAAAACAGCTAATGGAAAGAGACCAGAAGAAAACCAAGTATCAAGCACGTCAGGATCTTGACTTAAATGAAACTTCTTCCCATTATATAATCGGCTAGCCTCCTCTTGAGCGTTGTCCTCATTTGTTGCAACCACCCAGCGGTCACTGTAAGAATTAATTTCCTTCAGCTCATCATCCTCCAAAGTGACATACCATGCAGGAACACGGTGGCCCCACCAAAGTTGCCTCGAGACACACCAGTCACGAATGTTTTCAAGCCATCTGTGATGTTTAAGACCCAAATGCCCACATTTTTAAGCATAGAATAACATACCAAAAATAGATATGCTAAAAAATAACATTTTTAATCTTTATGATGTGAACATCAGAAATTTATAACGCAAGGTAAAAAGATATGAAAGGCCACCTCTTCCAGTCAGAAGCATACTGTTTTGGGATGATCTCAATCTTCTTCTTTTTTTCATCCATGACAGCATCAAAACCTTCCTTTGCCATTTTATTTTTTTCATCCATGACAGCATCAAGGCCTTCCTTTGCCATTTTATCGCAGTTAACATACCATTGGGGCTTTGAAAGTGGCTCCACAACATCATTGGTTCTTGAACATATGCCTAGACGCATCTCATTACCTTGAGCACCTCTATAAAGACCCTAAATGCAAATAAATAAACAATATTGAGTAATAAATAGCATCACACACAAGCAATACATGAACATAGGACAGCTGTTAAGTAATAAACTTGTGCAGCCTTTATACAAGTAACAAAAAAAGAACACAAATAACACATAGACTCGCATTTTTGAATTGGACACAAAAGACATGAATATAGGATAAATTTTACGTAACACAGAGAAAATTAACAAAAACAATTTCAGGCACCAAGAACGTGGCTTAAAACCTACTTATCAAAAAGAACAGTGAATTTTTTTTCTTTTTTTTGGGGATAAATAATAAAATTTCATTGATAAAAAAAGGTATTCCATGCTAATGATGATGAACACGAAATACAAGCAACAATTACAAACAAATCAAATAGAAATTCTAAGGGAATATTGAAAATAAAAAATGGAAGTACAACACAAGACCAATCAAACAAAGTCCTAATTAACAAGGACTTCAAATAATCTACAGGTTTCGCATAGTCTTCAAAACTACAGCTGTTGTGTTCCCACCAGATTAATCACATCAGACTGTAACTATACAAGTCCAATCCTGACATGGGAAAACTACCATGGTGGAGCAAATTTTATTGAGCAATAGCCTTTCTAGATAACTCCTAGGATGGTCCACTCCTATGGTCCTCCCACAAGACACTGGGGATGCTCCCTTATCAGAACTCCAGCAGAGCCAATAATCCCTCTCTATGTTTATCCAAAAAGACAGAAGAAACCCCACCCCACTTCTCCCCTTCCCCACCCCCCCCCCCCCCTACCAGGACAACTAGGATGGTCCCTTAGCAGAACATGTTGCAGCCATAAAACTCACCAAAGCCAAAATTTGTCCAAAAGCCCACCCCAAAAACAGAAGATACCTTATAAACACCTTATAAACATCCTCTCTTATAGCCAAATAAAATATTTTCCAGAACCAAAATAAGTGTAGCAACCTGTCCTGAAATCTGAACTCGTTCCAATTGGTGATGTGCCGAATGTGGATTTTTTGGTTGCTATTTATGAGTTGTCAGGCAGCTCAATTACCTATGGCATATTTGGGTCCTCCCTTGGGCTCTTCTTTTAAATCAAAAGCTGAATGGAGTGGTGTGATAGAGAAAGTAGAGAGGTGTTTGGCTGGTTAGAAGAGAATGTCCTTCCAAAGGGGGTCAGATTACGTTGATTAAGAGCATTCCATCCCATTTACCTACTTATTTCTCATCATTGTTTCCTATCTCAATGAGCATTGCTCAGCGTATTAAAAAACTCCAGCAGGATTTTCTATGGGGAGGAATGGATGATGAGTTTAAGTAACACCTGTAGGTTGGGGGAAGCTCCGTGAACCACTTCAAAAAGGGGCGCTAGGCATTTGAAATTTGGTCATATTTAATTAGGTTTTACTAGGAAAATGGTTATCGTTGTTCATAGTGGAAAGGGAGGCTTTATGGAGAAGGGTGGTGGACACTAAATATGGTATTATATGGGTGGGGGGTGGGGGGTTGGTGTTCTAATAGGGTGCAGGGACCTAATAGAGTTTGTCTTTGGAAGAGTATCAGGAAGGGTTGAAGGGCTGGGACAAAGTCCACAAATTTGTCATTTTTAAGGTGGGGGAGGGCTCCTCCATCAAATTCTGACATGATCCATGAGTGGAGGGATTCCTCTGCAAGATAACCTCCTAAGGCTTTATGGTATTACTTGCAATAGAGAGGCTTCAGTGGCTGAGCTTTTATCTCCTTCAGGGATAGCTTCCATTGGAATATCAGTTTTGCACAACCGGTTCAAGACTGGGAATTGGAGTCAGTTGCATCATTTTTGGATATGATCTATTCTGGATTGGCAAGAAGGAATGGGGTGGACCAGCACTGGACCAGCCATGCTGGAAACCCTCTTCCAAGGGGGTTTTTGATGTTAAAGACCCAATTACACGGTATTACATTCCACCACCCCAAGCAATTTTCCATGGAAGACTCTGTGGAAGTTGAAAGTGCCATCTAAGGTTAGTTTCTTCCTTTGGACTGCAGCATTAGGGCAAATTCTAACCATTGATAATTTGTGGAGGCGTCGAATAATTGTGGTTGATTGGTTTGTAAGAAGGATGGGGAGACTATTGATCATTTATTGATACATTGCTCTATAGCTAGAGAATTACGGAATTTGGTGTTCTCATTATTTGGGGCTCAATGGGTCATTGCCAAGTAGTGTTGTGGATCTTCTAGCAAGGCAGTCAAGCAAGTTTAATGGGCATACTGCTGTGTTGATTTGGAGTATGATTCCTCATTGCTGCATGTGGGGTATTTGGCGGGAGAGAAATGCTTGTACCATTGAAAGACATAAGAAATTGATTCATCATCTGAAGTTATCTTTCCTCCAAACTATGCTAGGTTAGCCAAATGCTGCGGGTGTTCTACTTTTAATTCTTTATATAAGTTGCTTGATAGTTGTACTTCCCATGCACCTTATTTTTTATGTTTTGTTGGTTCTGTAGCACACTGCCTGTGTGCTTTGGTCCTTTGTAAGTTTTTGTTTTCGTTTAATGAAGCATTATTACTAAACCGAAAAATGGAAAAAGAAAAAAGAATTAACTTATATGAACAGCAATGTACCTTCTTTTGTAATGCTTCAATAACTGCCTCTCGAGCTTTAAATCGTGGCATCCCTGCAAACTCCGAGCCACCCTTGCTGTTTACTTTCCCATCATCAGTAAAAATGTTGATTGACTCAAGTTTATGATGCCTACGAACCTCAAAATCATTCCGGTCATGAGCCGGGGTAATCTGCAGGAACATTTATGGATTATGAGTTCTTACAGCCTGGAAACATAAAACTCAAAAGTGAAATTTTGATGCAAGTGTTGATATCATTGAAAATAACTTTACCTTAACAGCGCCTGACCCAAACTTCGGATCAACAAGAGTTGCATCACAAACTATAGGAAGCTTTCTTCCATTGAAGGGATGAATGGCATATTTTCCATGAAGATGATTGTACCTTGGATCATCAGGATGTATAGCTATAGCAGTATCTCCAAGCATAGTTTCCACCCTAGTAGTAGCCACAACAATCTCACCAAGCTCTCCTTCCAAAGGGTAAGCAAATGAAGTCAAAACACCAAATTCCACAGGTTTGTCATATCCTGGAACGTTTAGTAAAGTTCTTCCCTTGATTTCAATATGTTCCACCTACAAGATCAAGCAACTTCAATAAATTCAGAAACCATGAAAGACCTTTTTTAATAAACAAATCTTAAAAAGCTCATTATAAAGACTGCCTGTTAGAGACTTACCTCAATATCAGATATGGCAGTCCGTAACACACAATCCCAATTCACTAGACGTTCATCTCTGCCAAATAAATAAATAAATAAATAAAGGATATAATATAGAAACTTCAAACTATAGACAAATAGCATTACAAGCCAATGCTTTTTAAATACCACACCGACAAAAGAATTGGAAAATGAGAGATTCAAGGATTTGAGGTTAGCCTGGGGTTCAACTAGAGATCAGACCAAGATTCAACTGGGGTCAAACCATAATGACGTAATTATAAATTTAGTAGCTAATTAATATGAAAATAAATTTGTAAAAATTATCAGTCGACCAAGACAGTATTTAAAGAGGTTCAAATATACATTAATTATAGATAGGATGACATTTTTCACAATTTATTATAAAGATTTTTTTTATAAGTAATAAACTTCATTGAAAATTGATGAAATAAAATTCAGAGAAAATTAGGCACACAGGCTAAGAGGCAACAAAGAATAAAAAAAATAAAAAAAAAAACTACATTACAATAAAAGTACAAAAATCAAGCATATTTAAACACACAACGTACAGTAAAAAGGCCACTTTACTTTTGTTTTCCCTTTTTTGGTTAGTTAAAAGGATTTGTGGTGGTGGTGGTGGTGGTTTTTTTTTTGGGGGGGGGGTGGGGGGGGGGGAGGGGGGTGGGGAATCATCTCAACGGGCATCTAATTTCACATGGGCTGACTATATCCAAATTTAGGTCAAAACTTTAAAGAGAGAACTTGAAGCAAGTGATTGAAAAAAAAATTAGTTTAAAGGAACAACCACCATGATAAAGAATGCACAACTTTTCTTGGTGTCAAAGCATACCTTTTTATAAGCTTGTTCTTGTGAAGTCTAACAAAAGCCTCTGTCACAGCTCTTGAGCTTTTCTCATCCATTGTGAAGCACTAATAGAAGAAAAATAAGCAAAAATCACTCAGAGAGTGGGGGAAGAAGAAATAAGAAGAGATTCATGACTGAATCTAACATGAAAAAAAAAAAATCTAATCAAGAATGGTATGCTTTATCCACAACTAGTAGAGCAGAGGACTTAATGTCCTTGTGTCACCAGTTCAGATCTGATAGCTGGCACATGATTAACTTGTATGAGAATCCATTTTACAAATTAATTGATATGGGCCAACATATACATTTATTAATATTATATTATAAGATATATAAGTATTCACGGACAAAGTAAAAATGAGTTATATCAAACTAAACCCTTACCTCACGAGACCAATCTAAAGAGGCACCCAAGCCACGTAACTGTTGTAAAATGGTGCCACCATACTTGTTTTTCCAATCCCAAACCTTTCAGCACAATATAATGGAAACATTAGAATATGTGTGTGTGTGTGTGTGAGAATAGACAAAGCAACATGAGGACATCAAAATTATGAACAGAGTATATTGTTTCCCTTGGCAAGGACACTGATATTAGCTAGTGTTTGAACTCACTTCAGATACAAATTTCTCTCGACCAAGATCATGCCTGGTTAATTTTCTTTCACGCATTATCTTCTTTTCCACTACCACCTAAAAAGATTTAAGTAAAAAAGAATAAAATGCCTCATATTAAACAATTGACTGAGAAATAGTTGTATTCTAAAGAATATTCAAAATTCATTCACCACATGCAAGCATAAGTATGGATTGGATGTGAGTAAAGCAAGCTTGAATGAAAAATGGGCTATTAGCCAAAATGCTTATTGAAAGGCATGTAACATATAATGAGTTCATGCCTGACAGTGCCATATAGTCATAGGATTGGACCCTTTCAAAGGTCCTCCTCCCTAGACCAAAATTCAGTGCAAAGCCACATCAGAATGATTTATGCAAAACATTGGGTGCAGAATGCAAAGGCCCCAAACAGCTTCAGTTAACTGTTGCTACAATGCTTTGGGGAAAAAAAAAAGGAAAATTAGTAATCGTGATGTCTCTTCGGGCTAAATGCTGAGGGGTGACATCAATCAATTAAAAGATGATCATATGTACAAGGGTAAGTGTTGGTAGAACATCTCATTAATAAGTTATTGTTTCCAAAGAAGTCAAACAGTCTTTAATTAGTAATTCCCAGGGAATTATCAGAATTTATGCCTTAATTCACCTAGGCAGACAAGTCTTTTATTGTGTTTCTAGTTCCTTAGAGTTAAGTCTCACTTTGGTCTAGCAAATTTAATGTTCTATTTGCTAATTTCATTCTCCCATGCTTACAGGGCTATTCTAAGCTTTATATAAGCTTTTTGGCAGGATTAAACAAAACAAAAAAAGTGTATTTTCAGATTATATATAGCCTTTGTGCTTTAGAAAATGGATTTTTTCTTTTCAACTCTTATCCCATTGGTGGACTCCTTGGGTGGCAAGTTAGGATTTTGTATCTTTTTGGGTGGTGTTTAAGTATCCCATAGAGTGGTGAGCAAATATCCCCTTTAATTATTAAGTGTTTGGTTCAATCCATCATTCCTATAATATTCCATTTATCCGTCATTCCTATATCGGATTGGTTTGGGTATCCCCTTACAAATCCAATATCACAGCATTATGCCCCTGAGTGATATGTGAGCTCACTCTCCCCAACCCAAAATATGCAACTAACATTCTCAAAGCTACATGTCATTGAGCAATAAAGGACAGCAAAAAGCTACGTGCTCATAGTCAACAGTATACCAAAATTTTAAAAAGTATAATTTACTAACAACTTGTTTAAGAGGAAAAAGGAAGAAGAACCTGTGTTGCAATCCCAGCATGGTCCATACCAGGAACCCACAGGGTATTGTATCCTGACATTCTTCGCCAGCGAACAATTGTATCCTGCATGCAATGTATACCAATTCATATTAAAAAACCGCAAGATGGAAGATGTATAGCATAAACATAAGATTTTAGGTGACCACGGGACCTCTATAGCAACAGTAAGGGCATGGCCTATATGGAGGGCACCGGTCACATTTGGAGGTGGCAAGACCTGCAAAATAAAGAAACCAATTTAAGAATAGAAATTATGAGTGCACAACTACATAATGTAATTAAAATATACATACGTGTATCTTACTCCTTTCAGTTAAACTTGTTTCTATCTGAACTTGCATTTAACTTAATCAATTCACTTTTGCATGTTGCACAGCATGCTTCATACATTTCTTTTACATTTGTACAGTATTACTTATGAGAATTCTCGTGATTATAATGCATTCGTCAAACGGCTAAATTCTCAAGATTAGAGTTTTTACCTTGCAAACATCAACCATTCATGCATAATCAATGCATAGGAGTTAAACGGGCAGTTAAGACCAAAATCACAAACAGCCAGAATGTATGGGCAAACTTAACCAGTCATAAGTCTAGGAGGTACAGACACTTCATTTGGGGTGCTGTACCCGTGTCCTATTGGAGTCACACCCGTCTCCTGCCAATATTGTACTCGCCATGTCTTTTTAAAAAAGAAAAAAAAATTGCTCATGTGGCTGTGTAGTACCTATGTCCATGCTTCCTAGGTCATAACTCAAAATCCTAATTAACTAATTGACAATGAATTGAGTTAAATTTACAAGAGGTGGTTGTCTGCCAAAAAAACTTCTTGTTGGACAAGTAGAAAGCAAGTTGTAGGAACTATTCCTTAGTCTCGTCCATTTTAGATACTATTCTCATCTCCGCCAACCAAATCCTTGTAGTTTGACTCACTTCTCAGCAAAGTTCAATCAAACTCTTCAACGTTCTAGAAATGTTAAAACTTCCCAAGATGCACATGAAAACTGTATTGAAATCTAATTCACACCAAAGTCACTATTTGTTTTTGTTCAGAGTTTCCTTTGAGAGAGGAAAACAGAAAACACTAACAAAGAAAAAAAGTGCTTATAATTCAAGAAACAATTTTAAAGAAGTCCAAAAAGAAACTCACAATAACAAATGGTGGTTTGGAGCTCTTCGCATCTGCAACAAAGAACCCAGATTTCTCCCACCATGCATACCACCTAGATCAGAAAGCATAGATGAAAAGAGTACAAAAGTTTCAATTATTTTGATGTATAAAATACTATACATTAAACAATAACATGACAAAAGTTTCAATTATTGTCAATTTGGTACAAGAAAAGATAAAAAAGAAAAACAACACATACGATTTCTCAACTGCAGTAGGACTATACTGCTTTGCCATTTGACTAGAAATTCTTTTCTTCTCGCCAAAAGGCGTTGGAGGGTCAAGAAACTCCTCAGGATTCTCTTCCTTCCCCCCACGCTTTACCATTTTCTTTTCACTCTTTTTTTGATTATGTGATGCTTGTTGCGCCTAAAACAAAGTGGAACACACTAATCAATAATCATTATGAAGAATCCAAATCCTCATACGCATCAATAATTCTTAAAGCAAGGCATGCAAATACTACAAAAAATATTTCCTTGTTACCTGCAGTTTAGCAGCTTTCTCTAAAGCCTTTTGCCTTTTCAATTCTTTCTCCCTAGCCTGCCAGATAATTATGTATTCAATTTGGCCAATAATTTATAATAAATAAATGGAAGTAAGAAAACACAATAAATAGCATACTAGGGTTAAATATATTAGGGTTTATAAGTAAATTATGTGTAATAGTCCAAGATACCCAATTATGTTGTAAGCCCGTGTACACCTAACCCAAGCCTCTGTATATACCTTACTAGGGTTCATTGTAATACACAAAAGACCCAAATTTAAAAGGCAAGTAATCAAATACGTCATAATCAGCAACTCAAAAGTCAGAGAAAACAAACTATATATGGATGTAGCCTAAATTTGACATGTAATCTTTCGATTTCATCATACTTTCTATCAGTAATCTTTCAATTTCATCATACATTCTATCATAGAGGTTAAAGATACATGCATCTCAGTGTGTATTTAGATGTGGATTAAAATTATAAATTATTTCACTATCAGCTTATTTTTGCTACTATTCATGGTGTCACTGCACTTTTTGGCATTATTTATGACTCCACTGTATTATTTCAACTAACTTTTGCCCAGTACTTTAAGCATTAAGATTTCAATTTCAACAAAATAAACCGTATCTAAACAGACTCTCAATCTATAATAATTGTCATTAGCCAACTTTGTATTAGCTAAAACAATATTACATATCAAAGTGTTTCATGGATGTAATGTTTCTCACATGTTTTATATATGCCCAGGTTAGCGACTAGTATCGTGAATAAAAACCACAATTAAAAACTACTCTCTATAAAAATAAAAATAAAAACCTTGTCTGCTTTTTTCTTCTTCCTCTCCAAGTCTTTTTCTTCAATAATTTCTGGGTTTTCCTCCGAAACCGCCTGAGAATGATAGAAATCAAAAAGAGGTGAAACAGTGATAGAATCAAACAGTCAGTCGACTTTAAGTTTACCAAACAAAAAAAAAAAAAGCAGTCGACTTTAAGTTTACCATTTTGTTATTCGTATCTCGGGGGGACTGCCGCTGAGATTGTGAAAATTGCCGTGAATGGCTTGCAGAAACCCTCGCCGCCTCCTCTCTACTGCTTCGTCTTCGTAAATAACCCACAGTTTCCTCCTCTGCTTCTGCTTCTGCTTCTGTCTTCGTTTTCGTAAACAACCCACAGTTTTTATACGTTACGTGAGTCGGTGACTGAGTCGGTTATAAATAAGAATTCGGATTACAAGAATTCCCTTGGCTTGGGTTGGGTTGGGTTGGTTGGGCTTGTTGCAACAACTATAATAAAACCCCACAGCCACAGGCTCACACTCTCACACCCAAGCCCACTGATCAATTCTCAAAAAAAAAAAAGAAAAAGAAAAGCCCACTGATCGATTCACACTTTTTTTATTTTTTTATTATTTTTAATACTGTTTTGTCAAACTATCCAACTATTTGGGATAATTTACATAAATAATGTGTTTAGTGGTTGATATATATATATATATATATATAACTTAGACAAATGACTTATTTTATTTTATTTTAATTATTTTTATATCTATAAAATATATTAATTATAAACTTCCAGTCCAACCAATGAACCATTAATTGAACCAATGAATCAAGTCTTTTAGTCGGGTCAATATTCCGTTTCGTTATAATAACTATGCTTACACCCTTTAATGAAACATATCCTTAGAGCATTGAAAGCCCTTTAGGGAGGAGACTTCCATAAAGCCTTTTTATAATTGTTAACTAATGTTGCAACTTGGATCTGAATACTGGAAATATAATTACTTGGACAATTTGATGTGCTCATTCTCACACCTTTTGATTTTATGTTTGGATTGTGCATTTTTGGTTCATATGCTACATTCTAATGTCAATTATTATTTTATTCATTTATTTATTTATTTTAGAAATTGATCATTTTGAAGATTTTTCTTTAATCTTGCCAACTTGGATCTCTGATCATTAGTTAAATTATAATGTGCTATGTCCTACTCCTAGGTGTAATTTTTTGTTAAATTATAATGTGCTATGTCATAGGTGTAATTTTTTGGTAAATTCATGTTGCAAAACACATTATTAATATTCTTATTTTGGAACATGCATTGATTTACAGCACATGTCCTTACAAAATGTCTCACTTATGCATTAGTTTAAGTCAACTTCATGGTTTATGCCTCTTGATTTATAGTTTCCGTTTGTCATCTTCTTTTCATTGATATTTTTAGTACATTAGAACTTTCATCATAAAAACCCAAGTTGCAACAGTTATAATTATAGTCTTCAATGGGATGTGTTATGAATTATATTTTTTGTATTAATATACGTTTGCAAAGATAAATCAAACAAGGGTGAAAATTATAAATTTGATAACATTTAAAAATTAAGACTTGTTCTTTATCATTATGGATGTACACCACGTGTCTAACTAAATGTCTCACTTATGCATTAGTTTAAGTCGACTTCATGTTTTATGCCTCTTGATTTAGTTTCCATTGGTCATCTTCTTTTCATTTGTTTTTAATGTGCATTTAGGCATATTAGGCCATCAACATAATTGATATTATTAGTACAATAGAACTTTCATCATAAAAACCCAAGTTGCGACAATTAAAACAATAGTCTTTAATGGAATGTGTTAGAATTACTATATTTTTTGTATTAATATACGTTTGCAAAGACAAATCAAACAAGGGTGAAAATTATAATTTTGATCACATTTAAACATTAAGAGATAAGACAATTACTTTTTTATTTTTTATTTTTTTTAAGAATTGGAGAAAAGATTATTACTAAGTGAGATATAAAAGGGGAAAAAATCTTTTGAAAATATTACTACTATATTTTAAGATCTATTTAGGTATTTTTCTCATGCATCATAAGGACTAGCAATAAATACTATAAAGCTGAAGATGTTTAACTTATAGTTGACTTCCTTAAGTTGTGACACATAAAATTTGTTGCATTCATAAATTTACACATCAATAATGTTTTTTTTTTTTTTTTTTGTTCCAAAATACCCTTACAAAACTAAAGAATGGTCTGGTAAAAATACATGTCTAACTTGCACTAAAATATTGCCTACAACATAGGAACACTCTCTCACTAACCCACTTCTTCAAAGCAACATAGGAACACTCTCTCACTAACCCACTTCTTCAAAAACCCTACGTTTCTAATACTTTTTTTTTCTAAACACCCTTAAATTTTTTTTGTGATTAGAAAATGTAGTAATCCCAAAATATCAAAGACTAGTAAAACTCGAATTAGCTAGGCTCGGCCATATAATGGGTCCAGTCCTTGTTTTTGCATGGCCCAAGCCCACTTGATCAAAGGAAAATCAGTGTGGTTGATTCGGTTTTGAGTGAGCTTCTATTTTCTGTAATCTATAATCTATAAATATTATAGGCTAAAATGCAAAACTGACTCTCTAAGTTTTTTTAGATTTCATTTCAGTCATCTAGCTTTGCTTTCGTTTATTTTAGTTCTCTAAGTTTCAAATTTATTCAATTAAGGCATTTCTGTCAAATTTTGTTAAAATTTTTTGAAAATAAAAATTTATGAAAAATATTTTTCAATCATTAATTGAATTTTTAAAATTTAAAAATTTTGAATAAAAATCATAAAAATAACCGCAACATATAACAAAGTTAATGAAAAAGTCTTCATTGAATAAACTTAATGTATCGTTTGCAAAGACAAATCAAACAAGGGTGAAAATTATAAATTTGATAACATGTAAACATTAAGACTTGATGTTTACCATTACGTCAAAGGGTTTAGCTTACCTCCAATACTTTTTTAACTGGCCATGTCATTTTGTTTTTTTTTTTTTTTTTTTTTTTTTTGGAGAAAGAAACAGTGGGTTTTAATCCTTACCTTTTATTTAGTTAGTTAGTGGGTGATGTAACGGTCTCTTATTAAAACAAAAGGAGATGTCTTTTAAACATATACATAAATCAAACCTCATGCCAAGATATCAATTCATGTCATATTTTGCCAATCATATAAGGAAATTTGGCCTTTATCCTTAGGATGGTAACAAGAAATAACTTTTGTATCTACAAGAAGAAAGTGTAGTATAGCTTTGTAAAAGAACCATTCAAACCATAGATTATTTATTGATTTGCAGTTTATTGACTGTTTTGTAGCGAATTGGAAATGATTTCGGACTTCTTTTAATTAGGTTTGAATGACAATTGTTTTTTTGAGCAAAACACGTTATTTAAGCTTCTCAATAATACTTCAACCTAAAAAATAGCTTCTTAATTGATGCAAGGTTATGTTGGAATGTAAGTTTAGAAAACATACATTTATACGATTCTCAAAAAAAAAAAAAAAAAAAAAAAAACATATATACTTTTAAAGTGCTGCGCAGCACCAAAAATAAAGAGGGTTGCCCCAAAAAAATTATGAAACACGTTACTGATCTAAAATAAAAGAAACAGTGTATAACATAAAATAATTATATTTCACTGTTGTTTTTTTCGTTTGGATAGAGGTTGCACCAATGGAGACAAAATCCTCTCCCAAATCCGTCTTTGTAATACGTTAAAGGTGTATTTATTTTGAGGTAAAATATGGTGGATGGAAAACTTTGGAAGGAAAATAGGAAGGTAAACATTTTTGGAGCGTGTTTGGTTAAGTGATGAAGAAAGAAAATAAATGGTAGGCCCAGATGTTTTCTCCTTGAGCCTACTAAAAAGTTTTCTCCCTAAGAGTCCGTTTGGTTGGAGGAGTGGAAAAATAAAAGGATAGAAAATGGTAAGAGAATAGAAAAAAATTTATTTTCTTTCCTATTTGTTTGGTTGGAAGTGGAAAAATGGAGGGATAGAAGGGTTTAAATAAATTTACTCATATACCTTTGTTAAAGAACGACGCCCAATTAAAACAAAAAAGTGACAAATAACCACATAAAAAAAAGCAATCATCCAAATATATTAAAAAAATAAAAATCATGTCCCCAAAAAAAAATCACGTCTACTAAAAAAAAAAAAAAAAAAAAAAAAAAAAACAACTATCACGCCCAGCCCTAGAAAATTTAAAAAAGAAAAAAAAAATAAAAAAGGGGAAGGAAAAGGCAACGTTTCTGCCAGAAGAAGGAAAAAAAAAAGAAAAAGAAAAAAAGAAGAGGCAATGTTGCCTACAAAAGAAAGAAAGAAAAAAAAAAAAAAAAAAAAAAAGCCAAAACAACGTTATTGAGAAGAAAAAAAAAATAAATGCAACTTGAAGAAGTTTTTTTTTTTGATAAGGCAACTTGAAGAAGTTTGTGTGCACATATACTAAGCATTTTTGTCAATCAAGAAAAAATTCATCCTCATTCAGTTTTCTTTTCTCTCCATTTCGGAGAGAAAATATTTTGGTAGATCAGGAGAGAAAATAATTGAACCCTATCATTTATTTTCCTTCATCCCCACCCAATTAAACACACTACAAAAAAATTTTTCCTCCGAAGTTTTCCATCCAACATATTTCGACTCCAAACAAACACACCCTAAAAGAGAGAAAACTTGAGAGAAAAAATATGAGGACTGAATGACAAAAATGCGTTGCTTGCTTTTTTTTTCTTTTTTTTTGAAGCCTTTGGTGGCTTCACCTTGCTGCTTCTTTACTTCACTGGGCAAAGCTGCAACGTGATTCTTTGTTTTGTTTTTCTTCTTCCTTCTTTTTTTTTTTTTTTTGGTTTTAACTAGAAATGATTTTTTTTTATCCTGGACATGACTTTTATTTTTTAATATAATTTGGGTCATTGATTTTTTTTTGGTTGCTTGTCACTTTTTTTGTTTTAATTGTGCACCATTTTTTAACAAAAGTATATAAGTAAATTTATGCAAACTCACTTTTCCCATCCCTCCACTTTTTTACTCTCAACCAAACAAAAATAAGAAAAATTAAATTTTTTTCTACCCTCCTACTTTCTATCATCTCATTTTTCCATCCCTCCAACCAAACGGGCCCTAAGAGGACACCATTTTGTCTGCACCTTCAAGGCAATGACCAAAATTGAAACATTCCTCATTGTTGGAATGTCTATGATTCAAATCCTCTCCCTCACTTAGAATATATATATATACATATAAGCATAGACATAATACCATGCCCATGTCCCTTTCTGGTAAAGAGATCTAATGCTTCCAGACTTGTATTTAAGGAGAATTAATTGCCAAACAATTGTAAAGAAATCGAGTGATTTGAATGAAAACAAGGGAATTAACATAACAATCTAGCATTGTGAATAAGAGCTCATTTTCAAGATGTCAATTAAAGTGACTCAAACAGTAGACAGGTTTAGATTCAAAACCATTCATCCAAAACAGAATTATCCTCATAAAATTTAAAGTGATGAAACTGCCTAACAATTGTACCAAATTGAAGCAAACAAAATTATGGCACCAAGTTTACTCATCCTCCTGGCTGCGCAACCTAGCCAGTTTGTTGGTGACAACAACATCCAACTGTGCTGCACGCTCAACAATCTCCTTTCTCTTCCGGGTTGATATGTTGTGTGCTATCTCAGCACAGTAGGTCCTAAAATTACATCAAGAAGTAAATAATAAGGGAGAAAATTCAAACCAAGAGAAGGAAAAAGAGATTGCAGGCATATGAAAGTAAAAAAGTGCTAATATTACCTGTTGTGCATCATAAGAAGTTCCAGCTCCTTGACATTGTGCACAACAAATTTCTTAAATCCATTGGGAAGAAAATGGCGAGTCTTCTTGTCCGAGCCATAACCAATATTTGGCATCAGAGCACATCCTTTGAACTTCCTCCTGACACGTGAATCAATACCCTTAGGCCTTCTCCAGCTTGGCTGCCATCCACAAGTACATTTAAAATATGTTAGCATTCATAGATCCATATAGTTATTAACAAGCAACATAGCCACAACAACATTCAGACTCATGACTTACGAGCAAGTATGTGACAAAACTATTTAACAAGTCATGATTCTCCAGTCAAGAACAGATTTAAATAAAATATTGGTCTTAAACCTAAACATTCAGTGCCAAGCAGGAAGACCAAGGTCTGTTTCAGCTTCAAACTAGAAATTTGTATCATTTTATTATCCTAATTCAATTCTAATCATAGCCCATTAGTCATTATAATGCAACAACTGCAATAAAATACTAAAATATCAAATAACTCAGGAGAAAATAAATTGAACAAGCAGACCTCCCTACCAAAGGCCACCAAGAATGTACAGGCCTACTGCTATATATCATGACAAAAATTATCTATTTCAAAGAAATCCTGATAAAGAGCTAGATTTCCAGATCCCAAGAAACAATATTAATGCATCAGCCATCGTGGGGAGTCTCCTTGTGAAGATTACCCAAAGCTAACATCAACAACCCTAGAAAAAATAAAGCTAACCAGAATGGAATCTTTACTTGGTTTTCCAAATACAACATTCAAAGAGTTCTACAATTCTGAGCTCCTTTCTTTTCAAAACTGAGACCAAAAAGGTCCTTGATCATGTGAAAAACGATCAAGGAAACGCAGTATATCACTTTCATCTGTTCCTTAAAGATTCCAGAATGTATAGTCTCCATAATCTCTGACATAGGTCGAAAAAGATCGCATCATGACTGTTTCCTTGGTTCAACTGAAGTTACAGGTAGTCCAATCTAACCATTCAGGCAATCAGCAATATATGAACTTAGGACTTATGCCTTTACCAAAAGAATTATTTACATTTCAAAACAATCTTTTTCTTTCATAAGTAAATACTATGTTAGACAGAGACACCCAACCATTTAGGATGTGTCCAAAAGAACAGTCTGAAATTTAAACCCACAAAAACAATAAAGAAGGAAGATGGTCCCAAAAGCCAACATCTGGTCATACAATAATATCAAGAAAGAAAATTTAATGGAAAAAAGTGAATGATCACAAAAGAATATGTGAAATAGCATAACAAATTTCATCATTCTACTGTCCTTTCAAGAAATAAGCAATTCAACAAGCCAACCAATTCAACATAAATTTACACATGCTACACCAGTCCAGGTGACTATTCCTTTAAAAGGAATTTTCATTGTAAAAATCAACCTAATGCTGTTGTCCACAAATATGCAAAATGCAATCCATTGACCCTTCATACACCTTATACTCCTCCAAGGGAAGTTGTTAATGGTATTACCTCTAAAAGATGTGTAAGAGAAACAGACTTCAAATTTTTCCTTATGCGCCAATTTCCAACACAGTCTGACCTCACCCACCATTCACCATAATTGAAAGGGAAATTAGTGTATAACAAATGACACGAAAAGAAACAACTGATTCCACTTCCAAATCTTGAATAGCACATTAAAATAAATATGTTGCCAACAATGAGCATCTGTCTCCTATGATTGCACCATATCAGAGGCAAAAAAATTATCCTTGTAAACCACAAAAAGAAGCAATCCTAGCAATGAGTCCTTCCCACATCACATCAAAATCAAACCTGCCCACCACCACCCACTACAAACTTGATGAAACACGAAAAGCAATTGCACTGGCTCCATACACTCTTCTCCACAGGCTCGTACGAAGGGATCTTCAAACTTTGCAGAACTCCATTGACCCCAATAATTTGTGCCCACAGTGTATCATGCTCCTCACAATGATCCAAACTACAACAATGATTCAAACTACATGATTTTCTAACACCCAACCCATCAATAATGCTAGGACAGCACACCAAATCCAAATGAACCATAGGAAATTAAGAACCCTCCACCATTCCTCCCTACATAAAGTCCCACTGTAACTTGTATATTGTATTATCACAAAGGGGTATAGTAAAAAGGCAAAGGAAATAAAAGGTAGATTATTCAAGGTGCTCTTCCAAAGTATGATCCTGTAATCCTAGGATATGTATGGTTTCTTCCAGATGGTTTCAACTTTTTCAATAATAAAATATCTGCATCTGATATAAATTTGATAAAGATATGGCTACTAGTTTTAAGTATCTACGCTCCCCCTAACCCTCTCTCTCTATCTCTCTCTCTCAATTGTATTACGGCCAAACGAAACAGCTGTCTAACAGGCATTTCAGGTTACAATTTCCAAGAATGAGCATGCATCAAAATATCACGAGCATCTTTCCCTTCATAGCAATTACACCCCTAGTGAATTTGAGTCATACAACTAATGTTTTGCATCACCATCTACTCATTACCTTAATGCTAGGACTTAGACACAAACAGAGGCCAAAAATAGCTATGCAGGTCTCTAATCTCTAATCTTATACTCGGATGTGCAAGTTTTAAAGACTTGTAAAATGTGCCCAAAGCTGCCATAAATATTAATGGAAACACGTGAAAAATATACATTTGCAGAAAGCATACGATTTGTACTTAAGATTTGAACAAATGGGTCCCCTTCCAATCAATCTAAACATTCTCAAACGATGACATAATCCCAACAAACATTTGAATTAACAATTCAGACCAGAATAACACACACACAAACATTAAAATTAGATTAAAACAACAAAAGGGTATCAACAAAGTTGGGCAAAGAGACAACCTTGACAGAAATCTTCCTGTCACTTTGTGGGCGCTTGAACTGCTTCACACGCTTCTTAACAATCTTCTTTGTCAGCAAAGGAACAGCCATTGTTTCTATAACATCAAAAACAAAACAAACCCATATAAGGATTTACAAATATATCATCAAAATAGTTACAGAGAAATTGAAAATGTTAGAGGAAGATACAGAGAGAGACTCACAGGTTTATGAAGGCTGCTCTGCCACTGTTCTGAAGAATACAAAGAGAGAGGACTAGGGTTTTAAGTTTTAAGCGATTATATATAGGAAAGAGTCACGATTTGGTGCGGTCAGGATCACTATAAGAAATTATGTTTCGCGATTAGGCCTAACCGGAAACACTAGACCATTGGGGGCCTCATCCAATTAAATGGGCTTGAAGAAGGCCCATTTGGCCTCGACCAACAATAATTATATGGTACGTAAATTCTCTAATTTTAATTTAGATGTAATATATATGAATTTGAAAAATCCAATGATCTTGAAAAGACCCATATAAACCACCCAAAATCAAATAAAAAAATGTCACCTTGTTTCTGGCTAAAGATTGAAGTGAGTTTGAGAGTTCATACGGAAGAGAATCTTAGAGACCAAGTAATAAGGTTCTTAAAACTTCCTATATCTAAAAAAAAAAAATCTATAACTTACGAGGCTTACTAGTAGTTCCAAATGATAATTAGTTACATGCAAGTAAAATATTGATTCTATTTGTTTCAAATTATTAGGCATCTATTCCATTTTAGAATGTCCTAAAATGAAGTCCTCTTTGAAGAGTAAAAAAATAAATTCTATAATATGTGCCTTACTTTATTTAAAAATTCAATACCCCTCTTTCACTACAATTTAAAGTAATGAGGGTAGTTTTTAAAATTTTTACCATTTTATGTAAAAAACAATACATATAGGCTATCAAAATAGGATAGAGGGAGTATTATTTTGACTAATGTTTTTTATTTTAGTTTTCTTTTCTTTGCGTGCATTTTAATTTTGTTAAAACAACAACAAAATGTTTATTTTCTTTCCTTATATCACTTAATAAATTTTTAACTTCCTCTAAAGTCATTATATATACACACACAACAAATTTCTCACATGCATTACATGTGATTGAAACGAATTAGCAATTCATTTAAGTATAGTTCTTCGGTGTTGTAGCCTAGGTTCCTAATTGCACAGAAATCCACAATTATTTTGATCAATGTAGTAAACAAAGTTTTTTTCTTCTTGAATTAAATAAAAATAAGTTACATGCTCATAGTCTATTTCAAATATATGTAATCTAATATGATTTGTCAAACAAAAATAACCATTTGGTCAATTTCTAGCTCTCTTGGAAAACCTAGACGCATGGGAAACCCTTTTACTTGGTTCAACTCTTTTTCTTTGGTGCCTCGCCAGTAGGGCTTTTGAGAGAGCTTTAAAATGTTATTTTGTGTGATTCCTTCATTGGAAAATCTGTGAGTCTTGAATACATTGCCATAGATGAGTTGATAGGGTAGTGGTAATGCTTTAATTTAACGAAACATGAGGATCAGGGGTGAGTTTTCGGGTGCAAATGTGAGGTATCTAGAATGCATGCTTGCTATTAAGGAAAAATTCCAAGATATTGTGATTGAAGGAGATGCTAAACTCTACTTTGATGCACTTAATAGGGATGTCCAGAATTGTCACTGGAATGCAAAGACTTTGCTATCAAATGCTATGGAACTCAAGACTTATTTTGCTAATTGTTTTTTTTATTGAGTCAAGAGAAAGTATAATGTTATAGCTCATGCTCAAGCTAAGATTGTTTCTCTCGTTTCCCCTGTTTTCAATTGTAATAATTACTCCCTCCCTTCTTATGTGTGGGAAGCTTGGGAGAGAGTTATGTTAATTGTATATTCTATTCCTTTGGTTGGTTAATTTATGGTTTTAAAAATCGGACTGAATGAACTGATTCAATCGAGAACTGGACACTAATTCGGTCCAATAAAACCCTTAAAACCAGTATAAAAAGGGTAAAAATTAGAAACCAAGACAAAAAACGGTTTTTTGACCATACTGGCTTTTAAAACCATAGCTTAATAAAATGGAATGCTTGTTTATCCAACAAAAAAAAAAAAAAAAAAAAAAAATCATTGATGGGTGGTGCTGCATTTTGCTCTAATGGCATGAGATTTTTGAACCTGACCTAAAAAAGATATGGGCCTCGCATAAGCCTTATCCTTTCCAAGTGGATTTAGAGAACCTTCGGCCCAATGATCACCACCAGGCTGCTTTTAAGCTTTTAGCCTTCCACAGTCCACACCATGCCCCACGTGACACCTTCATGAGTCTATTGTGGCTGACCAACACGGCGTCAGCGTGCATGTAAAATGTAACGGAGTTCACATTAATTTGGTCACGCAATTCCTGGCTTGGGAGTTGTGAATACAACATGGCATTCCAATATATAAATCATATTCTTGCATGGTTAAATCAATCACTTTATTTTTGTTTTTTGAAAGAATCAGGCTGTAAATTTTATTTAAGTTTATCCTTGCATGGTTAAATCAATCACTTTATTTTTTTTTTTTTTTGAAAGAATCAGGCTGTAAATTTTATTTAAGTTGAGGTTTTTATTTATTGTTTTTGTTGTTTTTAGAACCACTTTAAGTTGAGTTGAATCATAGTGATATGGGCATAATAGTATTAGACAATGGCATTCCCTAAAACATAATATATAAAATCTAGGCAATACAATAGTACGACATCATCATATGATAGAGTAGCAATAAATTTGGTGTTACAAAATATTTTACAATATTTTTCAATGACTTTTGAGATGTGATTGGTGTATAATAGAAGTAATGTTAATAGAGGGTTAATATGAAATTAATGTTGCACCAATCATAATTGGTCACATTTTTTATTATAAAAAAAAAGGCCACCTTAAAAATTGTGAAAATTTTGTTAAAAAGAAAAAGTTGTCCCCATAGAATATTAGTGTAGAATGAGTGATGAATAATTCTTGAATACGAGTAATGCAAATGCACTTTTAAACAAAATGGGGCTGAGTTTGATATATTGGGCCTTGTAAGAGTCACGTTAAAATCCCAATAACATCTCTATGTACTGTATGATAAAGGTAATAGAAAAATAAGAGAAATAAAAAGATTTTCCCCCCTTTTCATTTATCGACGTTTAATTAGAATAAAAAAAAATGAATAGACAAAAATGCATTTCATTTCCCCGAGGAATTTTTTTGATAATGGAGTAGGTTGTGAGGAAATAAGCGTGGGTTAAAATATAATTATTATTATATTTTATAATATATATCGATGCATTTCACCAATTCCTGTTAAGTCTTCTAAAAAAATTATTAATTCCTTCTAAGATTTTTTGGTGATCTAAATTCTAATATTACATTTTGGTAAAAAATTTTATCATTAAAATATAAATGATCTATTTTTAATTCAAAACATGTCAATTTATTTGAAAATATCTTCAAGTCTATTATGATCATTCCTATTCTTTTTTCTTTTTAAGAGAGTTTCCACTTGTGACATTCGTTCCGGATGATGTTCTTTATCATCAAATCAAGACACAAATAAGATTTTTGGTGTAGGTAAGGAATGAACTTCAAGTCTTTTACTTAACCATTTGAAACATGATTGCATAGAAATTTAACTAATATAAAAGATAAACTTACCATAAAAGGAATAAAAAAGCCAAAATAAGAAAAAAAGAAAAGAAAAGAAAAAAACACCGTGCACTCTTAACATGATGGTCACTCAGGTCAAAAGTCGGTGTTTAAATCTAAAAAAGAATTTCATATACGTATCTCAAGTAGGGCCTGTTTAGTAGAGTAGTTTAAGTAATGTTGTTTGTATTTTTTTGAAATATGTGTGGGTAAAAAAGTGTATGAAAATGAATGTAATGTTATTTAAAAATTAAAAATATATTGCTAAAATGCTCTACCAAATAGATATATTCTGGATAAACATTATTGCATTTATGTAGAAGATAAACTAGCCATAGAAGGGGGAAAAAAAGCCGTAATAAAGGAGGAAGCAAAATGATACTTTTCGAATCATTCCTACCTCATCCCCATTTTGCTCCTAATTTTCTGTGCATTTAGGAGGGAGTGTATATGCCCAATTCCCAAGTCAAAGTGTATTAATAGTAGTCCACTTTGTATTTTGGGTAAACTACATATTTGGTCCCTAACCTTTACACCATATTTCAATTTAGTCCCTAACTTTTTAATGGTGTCAATTTGATCCCTAACCTTTCAATGTCGTGTCAATTTAGTCCCTGATGTTATATCTTAGATGAAAATTGCTAACATGACAAACGGCCAAAATAACATTTAAGTTTATTGTCTCATCAACGTAAGCTCATTTTTTGTTTTGACCATTAGACACATCATAAATTTTCATCCAAAAGATAGCATTAGGGACTAAATTGACACAATACTAAAATGTTAGGGACCAAATTGACACAATTGAAAGGTTGGGGATCAAATTGAAATATAGTGTATAGGATAGGGACCAATTACGTAGTTTACCCTTGTATTTTCTTTAATTCCTTATTCCACTATTAGTGAAAAATATTACTCTATTTTCGTTGATCACTTTTCTCTTTTCCACCTCAACAAACAAACAATGAAAAAAAAAAGTTTCAATATATTATAGGTCCTTAAAAATTTAGCCAATTTTAGTCCCAATTAGTTTGAACAATGCAAGTGAGTTTGAACATTTTATTATTTTTGTTAAGTCAAGCTCTATCATTCACTATTTGATTGGATTACAACTTCATACATCATACCAACAATAACTAATCTTTATTAGTGACCAATTAGGAAAGTTTGGAAAGAGACGGAACTACCCTAAGGGGAAAAAAACCCCCTAAAAGATAGTGGGAAAAGTGTAGGTTTTTCATTTTATTTACTTCACTAATTTTATCTAGAATTTTATGTTAGTTTGATTTAGTTAAATTTAATTTTTATTTACATTATTGGTCGCTTGTAGTGATTTTGTTATATTTAATTACTATTTATATTATGGTTAATAATTCTTGTACATATTTTTTTTAATGAGATAATTCGATAGTTAGGGGAGAGGATTTAAGTTGAGTATTTTTATATTTTCTAATTTTAAGTGCAGAAATTTACATGTAAATATAATTGACATAAAACTACCATATATTTGGAAAGACACTTAGCATAAATTGGAGTGTATTGAAAATCAAAAAAATACTTGGCTTCAAATTATAATTCAATGGTAAAGACATTTTGTTATATTTAGTTTTAATTAATGTTATGGCTTTAAGACTGCCCCAAGAATTGAATATTTTTAGGTACTCGCCAGTAATGTGGTGCTCTCCCCTCTCACATTTATAGTGGGATCTATAAATTTAATTGGTGGGAATCATCATGAATGTGAAAGGAATGAGCACTACATCACCATACTCCGGGAGTACCTAATAATTACTTTTCAAGGATGGGTGAGATTTGAAGGAAAAAAAAGAAAAAAGAAAAAAGAATGAAATTTAAATGTGATCAGTTTGTCATTTTAAAATTTGTAAAAACATGACTCCATAATAGAATGGGGGATAAGTTTATTAAAGATAATTTGGTAGCTAGTTTAATTAAAAAGAAATTGCTAAGAAGTTTGCCTCTTTTTTAGATTTTTTTAAAAAATTCTATAATCGATAGGGTGAAATTTGAACTTTATATGTTTTCATTGAAAGTAAGTAGAGGTGACAACCTATAATGCTACAAGGCTCTTGATTTCAAGTGTACTTAAATGCCCCTACACACATGTGAATGTTTGAATGCATGTATGCCAACCTATTATCTATTTAAGTTTGTCTTGAATTGTGAATCAAACCATATAGTTTGGTCCTCCAACTCTGAAATAGCAAAAGTTTCTGGTTCCACTCTGCATCCCATTTGGGTTTTAAACTTTTAATAGTGGGAACCTGAATGGGCAGAGGCAGAGCTATGTAAACCTACCAAGAAACACAATGGGATCAAAATGAGCATCGATCAAAATAATATTCTAAATTAACTAGTTCCTTCAATGGAAGGTAAACGTTGAAATCACAAAATTCCAAATATGGTATAAAATGCTATAGAAGGTATTAAATCCGGCATTACCATGAATCTTGTCTTCCAAAAGTATACATTGAATGTAAATGAAGACAGTTTTTCATTACGTGGGCGTGAGGTTCGACATGCATGGTTCTGAGTACAAGTGTGTGGACAGTCTCATCCCCATATGCAAGTTTGTCCTCAATGTCTTAAGTATCTCACTTATCAACTATCTAAAAATAAATAAAAAGTATCTCACTTATCTTCCAATCTTCTATTAATTGCTACCAGCCATAATACTTAATAAAGAGAAACCCCGCATGCCATGTTTTACTCCACTTCCTTTCCTTTCCTCAACCTTCTCTCTCAAGGACTAACTTTTGATTGCGTTGCAAAGAAACTCTCACTCCATTGTCAACTACTCATGGTAAGCTTGCTCAATGAGTTCTTGAATATTATTTTCTTATGTTCTATCATATTACAACTCTCTTAAAATATTAATCGTCATAGATCGTATCAATTATTGGTAAGAATACCTACCAATCATCTTCTTAGATTCTACAAACACGAGAGTTTTATATATTGAGTACGATCTTTTATATCATGCCTAATATATGTGACTCTAGTTACTTTCTGATGGTGGTGGGGTTGAAATAATACATCTACATAGCTTCCATTAGAGCTATAGGGTTATAAAATATAGAATGGGACCAAAGTTTTCCCCTTTTATAGGGGAGAACAATATCACTTGAATACAAAGCCTGTGGTCCATTTTTAGAGTGTTGAAATGAATAAAATTTGGTCACTACTTTGTTATATATATTATCCTGTACAAGGATATTCTTTCACACTTTCGCTTCTTCCTGCTGTTCTGATTGTTACATGTTTCGATCACTTATTTTTCTTTTCTATCTCCTCAAAATAGGTTCTTGAGATGAGTCCCGAGAGAGAAGAGTATGTGGATTGGAAAGGGAAAAACGCAGATCCCAGAAAGCATGGTGGAACTAGAGCCGCAAGCTTTGTATGTGGTAAGATATTTCAACTAAGGTGTAATCACACCTTATTTAATTGTGGTTTGAGTTGAACGCGATTGGTCAATTTAGTGGTTTTATAATTTTCACCTTGTGTCGGTTTGGCAAAGATTATTTTTGCCAACTTATTTTACCATTTAACTTATTTTTAGTACTATTTATGAGTCCTGCTGTACTATTTCAGCTAACTTTTACTTTTATTTATAGTACTTTCAGTAAAAAGTTTTCAGTTTTAACAAAATAAGTTGACCCCAAACGGACCCTTTAATTTACTAGAGATTTAATTATGTTATTTCCTTCTCTCATTTCCTTTTTACTTAAAAAAAAAAAAAACTTTTTTGTTTTTTAAACTTCAGAGTGAATTGTACAAGTTTGGGAGACTTTTTGAGTTTATTTTGATGGACCCTACACCAAACAAATAAAAAAATAAAATCAGAAAAAGTTTTTATTCTCCTTTTTACGATAATTTCAACATTAACAAATAAGCACTAACATCTTTTATTCTAACAATGACACATAAAGAGGATGAGAACTACATCTTTCTTTCTAAACTATTTTTTTGTAATTTTTTTCCTTGTTAATATAATATTCCGTAAGTTTTCAAAAGTACAAGAGACTCTTCTTTTTGAAGTAGCTCTCACATTAACTCAATTTTCTTTTTTAATGGGTGAAACCGTGAAAAAATTTCAAACCCCTACATATTTGACATAAACCTAAGGTTTTGCAACTTTTTGTAGGGATCAATTCCTCCAAACTTAACTCTGCTCTTGAAAAAAGGTAATTGTGGTAGTGGTAAACACTATTTTTAGAGTTGCAAACAAATTATGGGCTGTTTGATCCTATGGAAATCAAATTAACTCATTATTATTCTATATGATTTTATCTCTCTTTTTTCATTTTGCATTTTTTGGCTTGGTTTCTCTTTGATCTTGTCAACATACAGTACGCTGTAAATGAGTCACAACCATCATAAAATCAGTTGGAAAGTACCTTTAAATTAGATAATGGAGTAGTATAAGCTTTGTTCTAGCATCCGTGTGTTGATTCTTCTCACTCACGCAAATCACGTAGATGTGAGAATGAGACTTATTGATTTAACTTAACAATGCTGTAATTGCACCTCATTTCTGTGTGTGCAGTGGTGGAGGTATTGGAGAATTTGGTTTTCTTATCAAATGCCTCAAACTTTGTTGTATACTTTCTGATGTCTATGAATTACAAACCTGCTGAAGCTTCAAACTTGGTGACCAATTTTATGGGAACCTCTTTTCTGCTCACGATATTTGGTGGATTCATTAGTGATTCATTCATCACAAGATTCAAAACCTTCATCTTCTTTTGTTCAATTGAGTTGCTGGTATGTTATCCTTCAACTCTGTCTTTTCTTGTTTAATTTCTGTTCAAATGGTCATGTGGTTTAAGGAATTGAAAATTTGAAATAGTGCAAGACCTTTTCTTTTTCTTCTTATGTGTATGAGTTATTGTGAGTGAAATATGAACAAGACATTTGGAGGAAATCATTAGAGTAGCCGAAGTTTTCTTTTAGGTTCTATCTTATATGCATGATATTAGTTGGGTTGTTACCAAGTGGCACCTTAATTAGCTAAGGTGAAATAAAAATTTACTCGCCCCCAATTATAGTAAGTTATGTGCTTAATTCCCCCTCCCCTATTTTGGACTTTATTCACTTTACAAGGAAACAAAAAAGAGACATGTGACAAGTTGTAATTAGCGAAAAAATAATATGAACAATTTATAGTGGGACAAAGCATTTTTATTCACTAATGTGCTAAATGTAGCCAAAATGTTTGGTAATACAATGTACAATGTAAATTAACCTACCTAGCCAGATGGGATCTTTAAATCTTTTTATTTCCTTCACAAATGTTGGCTACCAAATTTTGCATCCGTGCAATGTTTTGTGCAGCAAAAGTCAAAAAGTTTTTCATAGCTCTTGACATATATAAAGTATTAAGATGACACCATTTTTGTAGGGACTTATCTTACTGACAGTCCAAGCTCATGAACCACATTTACATCCAGCCATGGGCAGAAGGCCTTCTGGGTCTCAAGCAGCCATTCTTTACGCTGGGCTCTATACTATGGCCATTGGTGTTGGTGGTGTTAAGGCCACCTTGCCTGCTCATGGTGCTGATCAGCTTGACCACAGCAATCAGCGACTCATCTCTGCCTTCTTCAACTGGTTTTTCTTTTCCCTATGTACTGGTGGCCTCATATCTGTAACTTTGATGATTTGGATTGAAGAGAACCTTGGTTGGAATTGGAGTTTTAAGATATCGGTGATAGTCTTGAGTGTGACCCTTTTCATTTTCACCATTGGTTTCTCATTTTATAGATACAAACTTCCTGGTGGAAGTCCATTATCAAGGATCTTTAAGGTAAAGCAGAAGTTTGTTATTATCGTTTCAACTTTCAATAGACTTCATTCACATGTCAGAGAATACTTTTGGCTAAATTATAAAATTAAAATTTGGCAAAAATGCAATTTACATTGGCTAACTTTGCTTAAAAATCATTGTAGTCATTTAAGTCTTCAGTTGGTCATTTTAGTCAATTAACTTTACCTCAAAATCATTTTAATCCTCTAAGTTTGAAAATAGTCATTTTAATCCAGTAATTTTATCCAAAAATCATTTTAATCCTTTAAGTTGGTTTTTTTGAGTGATTTTTCTAGCAAAGTTACCAGACTAATTAAGTGAGTTCTTAAAAGACTAAAAATGATTTTTGGGCAAAGTTATAAAACTAAAATAACAAATTTCAAACTTAAAAGACTAAAATGATTTTTGGACAAACTTACCAGACTAAAATGAGCAACTTCAAACTTGAAGGACCAAAACGATTTTTGGGCAAACTTAACATGTCTAAATTGGATTTTTGCCTTAAAATTTCTATTTATAATTTATTTTTAATTCAATCATTTAAGTTTTATTTATTTATTTATTTTAATTTCAGACCTTCAACTTTCATCCACTTGCAATTTAATCTTTTCATTCAATCTACACTGTAAATTATTAAAATTACAGTCAGATTGGATGGAACAAGATGAAATGATTAAATTGAGAACATATATAAGTTAAAAGACTGAAATTTAAAATGAAAAAAAAAAATCTTTGAAGTACTGAATTAAAAACAATCAAAGTTAGAGTGTACAATTTGTAATTTAGTCAATAAAAATTTGAATTTTTCTTTCAATTACTTCTTATTATTATTATTATTATTTGCCTTTATGTTTGTGTCCAGGTGTTTGCTTCTACAGCTGGAAACTGGAAATTATCACCAATAGAGAGAGTGAACGGACGATCACATAGCAAGTTCAAGTAATGAATTAATTTTTCCTTATTCTTAAATTAGGTGATTTGTGCGTACCTAGCAAGTACTTGACATGAATGAAATTCATCACTAACTTCGCACAAGTACCTTGTCATGAATGAAATTTATTACTCACTTCACACAAGCACATTTGTGTGCATGTGCACACATAAACACAATGTTAAGTGGACCTAATTTACCATGAATGATGAATCCTATAAAATAAAATAAAAAGAATAAGAAGAAAATATCTTTTAAGCCCACTTCATTGAATGAGCCTTTTACAAATATGTGGATCTCACGCAGCCCAAAACCTTATGATGCATATGTTCTATATAGTATATAGAGCATGTGTAAAAGATGATTTTGGCAGATTTGGGTAGGAGAGCAACAAATTACAAGTTTCAAATCCTTGCTAATTTATGTAGGAGGCAAAAAGTCATAGTAGATGGGGGCAAAAAGTCATAGTAGAGTTTTACATCTCCCACACTCAAGCATATAGAAACTCAAACTACCTCTAAAACAATTGGGAAAAAAGAAGCCAAAAAAAAAAAAAAAAAGCAAAAGAGGGAGAAAATTTTGGTTTTTAACAGTGCAAAATCTTGCATCATGCTGTTTTCAAAATGTTTACTTATCATTAATTATGTGTCCTAAGTTGACAAATAATACAAATTTATTTGCAGGATTCTAGATAAAGCATTGATTGACAACACAGTTACTGCAACTGAGGTGGAGGAAACAAAAACCTTTCTTGGCCTGCTTCCCATATTTGCAACCACAATTCTGATGAACTGTTGCCTTGCTCAACTGATGACATTCACAGTACAACAAGGGAACATCATGAATAGAACAATACACAATTTCAAAATCCCTACTCAATCATTGACAGTATTTCCCCTCATCATCATGCTTGCTTCGATTCCCTTATACGAGCAGTTCGTACGTATTTTTGGCAATCAGGAGGCTAAAATGTTCCAACCACTTCGGAGGATTGGGTTGGGGCTAGCACTGGCATCAGGGTCCATGGCTGTGGCAGCTATAGTTGAAGTTAAGAGACGTGAGGCTGCTGAGAATAATGTCATATTGTCTGTCTTTTGGCTTGGGTGGCAATACCTTTTGCTAGGAGTTTCTGACATGTTAACTCTTGGGGGAATGCTTGAGTTTTTCTACTCAGAAGCACCTGATAGCATGAGAAGCATGTCTACTGCATTGTCATGGTGCTCTACATCAATGGGGTACTTCCTTAGCTCAGTGCTTGTGGGCATAACCAATTCAGTGAGTGGAAAATATGGTAAACCATGGCTTGGTGGAATAAATTTGAATCAAACCCGTTTGGATCTATTTTACACCCTCCTTTCCATTCTTAACATCCTTAATCTTTTGGCCTATATTTACTGTGCCAAGAGGTATTAATAATTTGAAAACTGCAGATTAAATCAGTATTTGAAAGCTTGTCGCTGTGATTGTAAAGACTGGAAGTCTATATATTGAATTTTGTAAAACTATACAATGAATTGTTTTTATATAGGCAGATATTAAGTGCCGGACAAGTAATATGAGTACAGTACAAATAAAACAAAACCAAGACTTCATTGGACTTGTAAAGTATTGTGCTGTATGTTATTAAAAGTCATTTTTAGTAGAATGATACAAGCATATACATGTGTAATGAAAACGAACAGAGTGCATCGCCAATTGTACTTCTAATTGTTTGTGTATGCAATTAAGAGTTTATGGGTTGAGACTAGAGAGTTAATTACGTCTAGGAGTTTTTAGTAAGAACTTGTCAAACTTTCTCTCTTCTTCCTCTCATTTCCCTCATCACTCATCTTCTCAGTCTCTCCTCTTTTTAGGGTGCCTACATTGAATCAGTCAAATCCATTAATCACTTTGGCTTCCACAAGACCCAAAACCGCAGTTAATCATGGATCTTATTCATTTTATATGGATGAATATATTTATAGTATACACAAAACATAGTAGATCAATTTTTGATCAAAATTGGGGGTTTAACTCAATTGAGGGAGAAGTTTCTTGAGGATGGTCTAAAGATGTTGGCAATAAGTTTCAAACTCAAAATCTCATGGATATCATAGAGTCTTAGGAATTAAAACGGTTGAATTGAGCTCTGTTGTTAAGTCTACTTCTAATATAACATATCTATGACCCATTTGCCAAGCCATTTCGTGGCCAAAGCGTACAACCCATAATTCGGCTTAGGTGACTATGGTGTTGCCATCTAGTAGCCCTGATGGTTTCTTAAATGGCCACCTGCTCCAACTAGTCCAGAGTTTCCTACGTACGAAACTTCTATATATCCGTAATAATTTAGAATTGTGAACATAGTATTATTAATAAACATCATATTTTCTCAAAAAAAAAAAAAAAAAACATCATATTAATAATTATTTTATTTGGTTACTTATTTTATCATCCTAAAATATTAATAAATTAAAAAAAAACCCAAATAAGATTATTTATTTGTTTAAAGTTGTTTTCTATCTCACCTTTAAACAAATAATAAGATGGTGAAAAAACTAAAACATTCATATCAACTTATGCAAAAATTATTATCTATTTTAAAATAAGAGCTTATTTTTCTATGTTAGCTAACTATTTTTAAAACACTTATATCTAATTATCTAATATTCTATACCCTATTTCATTAAAATATCAATTTTCTTGAATTTCTTAACCATTTCTCTTTTCACACATAACAATCACCATCCATTCTTCCTTCACCATTGGGAAACGAAAAAAAATAAAAAATTGTTTTGCATAAAAAAGCTATAGTGATCTACTTGTATATTGCACAAGAGTAATGCTGAGACCACCGAATTGTGGTGTGTCCCCACATGACCCACTGACACACCTTTGCTAATCACAACTCGCCATGTGGCAAGTTGTGGCACAAAGTTGTGTCCAATTCAGTGGTACTAGCATAACTCTTTGCACAAACACTATAGCAAAATCCCATTTTACATAGTTCATAATTTGATGTTGGTGATTATTGATTTTATTGGCTATATTTTCGGTTTGGAAAGGTTTTATTTTCAAACTAATTTAGAGAGAAAACCCTTTAAACTCCTTCTACATTTTTTTATTAGATGTGAATTTTGAAAATCTAACCATGAGATTACATCTTATTATATCCTCCATACATGAAAATTTTCAAGAAGATTATAGATCAATAGCTATATCATCAATCAAATATTTAAATTTCAAGTTTTTGTAGTCTAATTTATTCAAAAAAAATAAGTTTATTAATCAAATAGTAAATTACATCCGATTTAAACGGAATTTGACATGTGTATTAAGAACATAAAGAACATGTAATCCAACAGTTAGATTTTTAGAATTCACGTTCAATAAAAAGATATAAAAGAAGTTTAAGACGTTCCTCTAAGAAACCTTGTCCTTTAGTTTTATGCTATTTTAGCTTGTGTGAACTTGCCAAATATACATAAAACCAATTACTGGAGCATATGGGTCCAGATAAAAGCTCTCTTATTTTATTTTCAAGAAAAAATGTATCTACCTATACTACTAATAAGAGGATTCTCCTATTTCGACTTCAATTTTTGGCATACCAAAATATCCTCATACAAATTTCGAAGTAACATATTCTTTAGTTTAACTTTTTCCTACAAAAAAAGCAAAAAATGTTAAAACATTAATACTATCTCACGTACAAAAGGAAAAAGAAAAAAAAAACTGTTATTCTCACCACCCATTTGTATTCAAATGTTTGATTTCTATTTATATTTGTTATTTATTTGAATTCAAATACTTCAATTATCTTTATAAAAACAAAAAAACAAAATTACTGCTTAAAAAAAAAAAAAAAACCTACCTCACGTAAAAAGTAAAAACTACTCATTCTTATCTCGAAATTTCAATAGTTTTTATTTTTAAATTCTTTAAAACATTCCAAAACTTTTGTTATCCAAATTCTATATATTTATCACAAATCTCCATCCATCCACACTAACTTATTTTATCTTTCTTTTGTTCAAATCTCAAATTTTTTTACTTATTACAAATTTTATCCCAATTAATAAATTCAAATATCCTATTGGATTTTTTTTTTTTAATAATTTTTTTTTATAAAAGATGGAATTTCTACTCTAACTTAATCTAAGTGTATATGTATGTAAAGCTCCTTCTTGGAGACTTGAACCCCGGCCCTTGCTCCCTACGCCTCACGAGTACTTATACTTGTGGAGTGACCACCACACCAAGAGTGCGTAGTATTCATTGGGTTTCAACTTCTTATGGTTCTCTATCTCATTTTTAAATATTATTACACGTTACCTTATCTCCTTCTTTTAAAAAAAAAACAAAACATACACACAATTATTTATATATCACTTTTAAGCATTATAATACTAAAAAAATAATAATAATAAATAAAAATGAGCATTATTGCACGTGCAAAGTGCGTGTGATGAGTGTAATAACTATGTATTATTTTCATAATTTATTTGGTTTATTTCTTAATTTAACTTTTTAAAGCTTCTACTATTTACAGATAGAACTGTATAAATGCTAAGCCAATTGAACATCACACTTCTGTTTATGATATTTTGGAAGAGATGATTTCGTAAGCTTCTTATAAATATTTCTTATCATCTGCGTGCATGATCTCTCGAGAATATGCAATTTCTTATCATTTGCGTGCACTCTCTCTCTCTCTCTCTCATATGGAAGCAACCACCATCCCAAATGATAAAAATAAACAAATCACATTCGAATAATCAAATCACAAAGTGTCACTTCCTAGCTGTACACAAAACACCCCCCTCAGACTAATATTTCACTCAATTCATGTAGCAGTGAGCTCCGAGGACATTCGTATGCAGGGAAGGCATCATTCTTGCCTCCTAAATTTTTTAAAATTTTGAGTATAATTATAGGATTGGTTTTTTTTTTTTTTTTTTTGATTGACACCAAGTGCTCAAGACTTTGTCCCAATTAATCCTGGGGGTGCACAAGCCCTCAGAAAGGAGTTTCCTATAAGTGCACATTGGGTAATTTAAGGGGCAATTAAATTCTCTCAGTCAAATGAACAAAATTTAACTACAAATTTAGATATAGCCAATTATTATAACTTCCACTAATAAAATTAACATAATTACATATTTTGAAAATCTAACTATTGGATTGTATGTCTTTTATATTCTTAACACACATGTCAAATTTTGTTCCAATTCAATGTTATTTATTATTCGATGCATAAAGTTATTTTTTATGCATAGTTTTAGATTATAAAAACTTGAAATTTAAACATTTGATTGATAATATAGTTACTAATCTTTAATCTTCTAAAAATTTTGCAAGCATGAAAAATATAATAAAACAATGTAATCCAATGATGAATTTTTCAAAATTCACATCAAACAAAAAGATGTTGAGTGGAGTTGTAGCAATTGGTTACAAACTAATTTGTAGTCAAACTTTATCGAGTTTAAATTACCTCTTATGTAATTGATGTAATAAAATGATTAAAGATAAATAGCTACCTCAGTCATAAAATGTATAAACTTTAAGTTTTTTAACTTTAAAATCATATATAAGACATAATTTTTTTTATCAAATAGTAAATAATATTTAACTGACACGAAATTTGATATATAAGTTATATAAATCTAGAGAATCTGTAATCCAACAAAAATATTTTCAAATTGTTAATCTAATAAAAAGTTATTAAGTCATTTATATAACATTAATACAAGAGTTATAACATGTATAACTTGATATCATTTATATACTAGCCAATAAATCCCTGCATATCTGAGGTTGCAATTAAATTTAACCCTGACCACACTCATGTACAAATATATGAAACATTTTAACTTTATTTTTGGCTAATAATTGGAACATTTTTAACTAATAAGCAATAGAGTATATACACTCATAATATTACATAAACGTATAATAAATTAAAATTTATTCTTTTTATGTGTAGGTGTATGAATTTTTATGTACTAATAACGACATTTACACAAACTTAGAATTTAAATAGAAGGATACTGACACACAATTGGAGTACATTCAAAAGTTAAAGATAGTTGGCACCAAATTAGAATATAATTACTAATTAGAAGGAAACTTATAACAAAATTGGAGTGCAATTAAAATTTAATCTGAATTCTAAATTGAGCTTCTACCTTTAATATTTTATAATATTTTTATATAGATAAGGTTTGAAATTTTGAACCGAAAAAAATATCCGAGTACCCCTCCAAAATTGAAAATTGTTCCAAAAAAGTAAAATGGTCATGATCAATCATATTCCTATGGCTTGTGTCGACTACTAAAACAAATGACAAAAAAAAAAAAAATATATATATATATATATATATATCATTTATATAAAAAATCCCTAAGTGCTAATGGTGTCAAGTTGTTTGCCAACTTGGCTGCTTTTTCATATGCAAATTGATGTGTTTAACCTTTTCTTTTTGTTTATAATTCAATGATTGAGACTAAGTTGTTTTGAAGAAGTTTTTTATTTTATTTTATTTATATTTTACTTGGCAACATTAAGCCCTCGTTCGGGAGGAGGGAAAAAATGGAATGGAAATTAATAAAAAAAATATTTTAAAAATATTTGATCTATAGAACATAATATTCAATGAATGAGACTAAGTTGTTTTGAAGTTTTTTATTTTTTATTTTTGTTTTATTTATATTTTACTTGGCAACACTAAGCCCTCATTCGAGAGGAGGGAAAGGAATTGAATGAAAAGAAATGAAAAGAATAATTTTAAAATATTCTTCTATTTCCTTGTATAGGAGTTTTAATTAAGGGAATTGAAAATTCATTTCCTTATTTGAGAGTTTAAGTATGACGAAATAGAATGGGTAGAAAGGAATTCTAATTCCTCTTTATTCCCTTAAAACCTCAAATTTTCATTCACCCAAAAATTGGGAGGAATTGGAGGGAATAAAATTAAATTTAATGAATTTTTTACTAAAACTCTCAAAAGGCCCCTATATATTTAGCCATTTATTTTAAAATAGGGGTTTAATAGTAACATTCTCATAAAATGATTCTATTCATTTCCCTCTATATTACTCTCAAATAATGTTACTTACCTTCCATTCCTTTATTTTAAAACATTCATATAATGTTACTTAATTCCATTCCTTTCTCTTACTTAAATACATTCAATTCCATATATTTTCATTCATTTCTCTTATGAACTCCCAAACAAAGCCTAAGTACATATGTGAATAAAATAAAATGGAAAGAAATAATCATAAAGGAATTGAAAAGAATGAAATGTATTTAAGTAAGGAAAAGGAATGGAAAAAAAATGAATGAGATAAAATTAAGTAATCTTGTTTGAATGTTTAAAATAAAGGAATAGAAATGAATGGAATGTAAGTAACCTTATTTGGAAGTAACATAGAGAGAAATGAATGGAACCATTTAATGAAAATATTACAATTAGACCCCTATTTTAAAATAAAATACTGAATATATAGAGGTATTTTTTGAGTTTTAGTAAAAAATTCATTAAATAGACTTTCTATTTCTGTCATTAAAAATTCCAAACAATGGAAAGAAAGAATATTGTAAAATTATTATTTTTCATTCATTTCCATTCCCTCCTCCCAAACAAGAGATAATAGTTTTTTTTAGTTATATAGAAAAATATTGCACATATGTGCTGTAGGAACCGAGTTTGAGCACCATTCTTTAGATGAAGTGGACTCAAGTCCAGTTAGCCCGATACAATGAATTTGTAGAATATGAGTTCAAGAACTATGCCCTAGTATGGATTGCAACGACTAAACGTGGTGGTGAATGGGTTAAACGACAAGAAAGTAGGCTGAAGCATGAAATATTACTCCTTAGCCTTCCTCTTAGGGGCTAGAAGTTCTTATTACTTCTTCAGTGCTAGGTTACTGAGATGATACCAGTGGTACCACCTTTTTTGCCTCTCATGCCCCCCCTTTCTAGAGGACTTCTTACATTATATATTTCTTTTCAGTTGATCCTAACTCTACATTTGTCGACCAGGCAGGTCACTATTCGAGTGCTTGTCCCATCAGCCGTTTTTCCATCTTTCTATGAGTTGCAACTACCAAGACTGTAGTGTTTAGGGGTCATTTCCTCATTAATGCGGCCAGAACACCAGCGGCGGGCATTTAATGTGGAGATGACAGTTTGTCTCGGATTTGCTCTTCTACCGTCCTCCCATGATCGGCACATTACACTCGTTCTTTCTCTTGGAGTGCTCTGGGAGGCTGCCTTTGTTGGGGTGTTGAATCTCCTTCCTCTAGTAGGGGTTGGTCGAGGACATAGATATCCTCGGCGGTCCTCTTAGGTGATCCGGACTTTTTGTGTCATCTTCGGAAGTTTTTTTCTCATCGGCATGGGCCTTGGGCTTGGTATGAAGTGGGCCAGGGTTACCTAATTCCTTGGCCCCACAAGAGCCCCTCAAAATCCTGCTGTCAGGCTCCTCGGGCGAAGAGGAAGATTTTGATGTCCTCGGTCCTTTGCCATGGCTTATCAAGTTTTGTCCTTCATCAGTGTCAGAGCCTTTTCAACTGCCCAAGGCACGTTCCTGACGTTTTGGTGCACAAAGTGCGCCGTCATTATTGCCCTCGTGAAGTGGTGTAGATCCAACAGTTGGGAATTTCTTTGAAAATTGGGCGGGATTTACTTCGCCGTATCAGACCCCTTGAATCTTGTGCGGATTAATTTCTACTAGACTTCGCCTTCTATATAAGGCCCTCTAGGGGAATTGCTCTTTCTCATTTACATATCCCCATGCTCAGCAAAAACTTCAAACTTTCATCACCTTAGGCATTTCCAAGGACTTTGCCAAGGTTGTGATCAAGGCGTAGGGAATGAGATGGCCCTGGATAAGGGTGAGGCAGACTAGACTTCGCCTTCTATATAAGGCCCTCTAGGGGAATTGCTCTTTCTCATTTACATATCCCCATGCTCAGCAAAAACTTCAAACTTTCATCACCTTAGGCATTTCCAAGGACTTTGCCAAGGTTGTGATCAAGGCGTAGGGAATGAGATGGCCCTGGATAAGGGTGAGGCAGTTGAGGCAAAGGAAACAAAGGACAAAGGTGTTCCTTTCCTTCAACTGAGTAAGTAAGAAGGCCTTCCTCCTTCAGCCAAGAATCGAAGCAAGTACGGGTCGCATCAGTCTTTCGGCGTGACAAAGTTTGGGTCTCGCGTTGATGGTGGGACCCCGATAAAGGTTTGCGAGATTACTGAATGGTTGACGCCCGAGTGTTGCCCTCTTCCATTGCCTAATTATCATGAAACTGGGAAAGAATCAAGGGGACATCCTAAGATGAGGCCCTTAGGCATTTCTGCCTCTTCGTCTTTCTCATCGCCAGTGCCATCCCCACAGGCTCGTTTGATGCTGGGATGAAACTGCGGATCTTCCATTCCCATGAGCTTTCTCTTTTTAGAGTTAGTTTTAAAACAAGCCTGCCTCAGCCTCTTCCACCGTAGTTAGATTTAAGACAAGCCATATGATATATGATGTATTTTTCTTTTATTCAATAATAATAATAATACCCTCTCAAAAAAAATAATAATAATAAAAAAGCTGTTCTTCTTACTTTACGAATCTTTTGTTTTCTCTGCAATGATATTTTAATGTGTGTTATTTTTTGCTTCCAATGGGACTTAGAATTGATGTAGATAGTAGTAACGAATAATTGTTACTCTAACTTCGACAAAGCTGACGATAGCCCTTAGTCGCTATTTTTAACTAAGTTAACAACATAGAAATTACCAAGAAAATAATTGGGTGCTCTGCCCCATGGACGGTGCGATTGGCCAAGCACGCTAGGTTTAAACAAGTGTTTGATCTGAGGATCGCTTTCCCATAGGTTTGAGTCCGAGGACCATGCAATACCTTAGTTCTGTCTAGGACTTAGTTGTTTTTTTTGAAGTACCTAGTTTCCCCACAGGTTTGAGTCCGAGGACTATGCAATACCTTGGTTCTGTCTAAAACTTAATTGTTTTTTCCGAAGTACCTAGTTTCCCTACAGGTTTGAGTCCGAGGACCATGCAATACATTGGTTCTGTCTAGGACTTAGTTGTTTTTTCCGAAGTACCTAGTTTCCCTACAGGTTTGAGTCCGAGGACCATGCAATACCTTAGTTTTGTCTAGGACTTAGTTATTTTTTCCGAAGTACCTAGTTTCCCTACAGGTTTGAGTCCGAGGACCATGCAATACCTTGGTTCTGTCTAGGACTTAGTTTTTTTTTCCGAAATACCTAGTTTCCCCACAGGTTTGAGTACGAGGACCATGCAATACGTTAGTTCTGTCTAGGACTTTTTCCGAGCGCCTTAAAAGGCTCAGCCTCGAGTGCATTACCATAACATGAGGTAGTAGTCATGGCCACCAAAATGGCCTTCTCCGCTGATGGGATTTTGATCCCGCCATGTTTAACCATTGCCCTTGCTAACGCACAAGCTTTTCCCACAGACGGTGCCAATTGTAAGAGCCGAATTTGAGCACCATTCTTTAGATGAAGTGGACTCAAGCCCAGCTAGCTCGATACAATGAATTTGTAAAGTATGGGTTCAAGAACTAGGTTCTAGTAAGGATTGTAACGACTAAACGTGGTGGTGAATGGGTTAAACGACAAGAAAGTAGGCTGAAACATGAAATATTACTCCTCAGCCTTCCTCTTAGGGGCTGGAAGTTCTTATTACTTTTTCAGTGCTAGGTTACCGAGATGACACCAGTGGTACCACCTTTTTTGCCTCTCATGCCCCCCCTTTCTAAAGGACTTCTTACATTATATATTTCTTTTCAGTTGATCCTAACTCTATATTTGTCGACTAGCCAGGTCACTATTCGAGTGCTTGTCCCATCAGCCATTTTTCCATCCTTCTATGAGTTGCAGCTACCAAGGCTGTAGTGTTCAAGGGTCATTTCCTCATTAATGCGGCCAAAACGCCAGCAGCGGGCATTTAATATGGAGATGACAGTTTGTCTCGGGTTTGCTCTTCTACCGTCCTCCTATGATCGGCACATTATACTCGTTCTTTCTCTTGGAGTGCTCTGGAAGACTGCCTTTGATGGGGTGTTGACTCTCCCTCCTCTGGTCGGGGTTGGCCGAGGACATAGATATCCTCGGCGGTCCTCCTGGGTGATCCGGACTTTTTGCGTTGTCTTCGGAAGTTTCTTTCCCCTCGACATGGGCCTTGGGCTTGGTACGAAGTGGGCCAGGGTTACCTAATTTCTTGGCCCCACATGTGCAATTAAATAATAAATATGATTTTTATTTAATTTGTAGATGATGGAGAAAACCAATTACAATAATTAACGTTCCAATCAATAATATCGTTAAAACTAGGCCTTCGTAACAAAATTAAAGATTATTTTCTAATAGTCTCTTTAAGAATTAAAAGAATATTGACTTTAATTTTAATAGAGAATGAAGTTGAATATTCACAATTATTTGTATCTTTTCTTTTGTCTATATTATATCAACATTCATGTTTGGGTTTTCATATATTACTTTAGTTTTGAATCTTATAAAATTTTTATTCTTGAATGGTGAAATGCTTTCGGGAAAATTACATTTTAAATACTATGTATTTAAGGGATGTAACAAATTATACTATGTAATTTTAAAAGTAAAAAATTAAACCCTGAAATTTCAAAAGCAATAAATTAAATAATTTTTTTTTAAATTTTATAAAAAGAAAAATTAAACTCTAAAGTTTCAAAAGTATCAAAATAAACACTAAATTCTCAAAAAATAACATATTAAATCCCAAACACAATGTCATTCCGCTTAAATGGAACTGCATGACAATTGATTACTTGGTTCAACAGAACAAGAGTGACCCTTCGAGGAGCTACCTTCCTTCTTGTTAGGAGAGAAAACCCAAATGCAACTTAGGCCAACCAAAGGGTTGAGCAAAGATACTTTGATGCTTAATAAATCAAAAATATTTTGGAATTAAATTAATTGAGTAACACTCTTCAAAGATGACATACCTTGGTCAATTGAACTAGTAGGTTTTTATAAGTGGATTTAGGTAGATTAATTTTGGCAGGAATCATCCCCTAAAATCAACATTTTCAATGTGCTAGAGGTTGTCCCCTTTGGTCATCTAAAGGGATGCACACCAAGGTAGTGCGCCTAAGGATGTAGATGGGGGATATATAGAATCAATCAAAATTTTTTGCGATGAAAGTTGGTGAGGTTCAATAACTAATTTCTAACATGAAGGGAAGTTGTGAGTGCATAAAAAGCTCTTCTTTTGAGGAAAGGTATACGGGTTGACTAAAATTGACCAAAGGAAAGGTCCCCTTTGGCACTTAGGCCTCGTTTGGGAGAAAGGAATAGAATAGTTTGGAAATGAATGAAAAGAATAATTTTAGAATATTCTTCCATTCTTTTGTTTTGGAGTTTTAATAGAGAGAATGGAAAGCTCATTCCCTTATTTGGGAGTTTAAGTGAGAGGGAATGGAATAGGTAGGAGGGAACACTTATTCCTCTCTATTCTTTTAAAACCTCAAATTTTCATTCCCCTCGAAATTGGGAGGAATGGGAGGGAATAGAATTAAATTTAATGATTTTTTTATTAAAACTCCCAAAATACTCCTATATATTCAACTTTTTATTTTAAAATAGGGGTCTAATAGTAATATTGTCATAAAATGATTCCATTTTATTCCCTCCATGTTACTCCTAAACAAGATTACTTACATTCCATTCATTTTCATTCATTTCCATTCCTTTATTTTAAAACATCCAATCAAGGTTACTTGATTACATTTCATTCCATTCTTTTCCATTCCCTTTTCTTACTTAAATACATTCAATTTCATTCAATTCCTTTCCATTCCCTTATGATCATTCCATTCAATTACCTTATGAACTCCCAAACAAAGCCTTAAAGTACGTTTGGTATACTGAATGAAAATTACATTAGGAATAGTAATTTTTATTACTAGGAATAAAAACATTGTAATGGAATAACTATTACTATTCATAAGTTTGAATGTTACATATGGAAAGCTTGTAAATGATGATGTATAAGGAAACTTAAATACATTCTATTCCATTCCATTCCTTTCCATTCCCTTGTGATCATTCGATTCAATTACCTTATGAACTCCCAAACGAAGCCTTAAGGTACGTTTGGGATACTGAATGTAGATTACATTAGGAATAGTAATCTTTATTACTAGTAATAGAAAATATTGTAATGGAATAACTATTACTATTCATAAGTTTGGATGTTACATATGGAAAGTTTGTAAATGATAATGTATAAGGAAACTTTATATTTTTGGAAATATATTAATTTTAAAACTTATTATATGCACTAAGGAATAGCTATTACATTCACTTTAAAGAAGAATAGCTATTCTTCAATTTAAAGAATAGTTATTCCAATGTAATAACTAATTCATGTAATAAAGATGCAACCAAATGACCGAATTGTTATTACACATGAATAACTATTCCATTACAGGAGCTATTACAGTATACCAAACATACTCTAGTTGATCGCTTCGAGTCATAAACAGTTTGTTGTGAGGTAAAGGCATGGCTAGTTGGCCTAGAAGGTATTGAAAGTCTAACATCGTATGTAAAGGCAATCTCAAAGATCAAAATGGTGTTCAATCTAGGCTACCTTTGAGTGTCGCGTCCTATCAAGTCTAATCCTAAGGCTTGCAGGCTGATATTGATGCTTGGTTTAGGAGTCATTCATGGCTTAGTCTTGGGCGTGATAGGTGCAACTCTAATTCTGGTCTTGTTAGAACATTTCCATCTAGAAATTATAAGTCTTAATTTGTCATACCACTAAATTATAGAGTTTAACATGTAATTTATTAGTTCTAAATTGTATCTTTGATGCAATCATCGATTCTCTTAAATGACCACAATTACCGCGAGCAAACGTATATATTAATGATAAAGAATGTATAATTTATTTATTATCCTAAATGACCATAATTATCACGAGCAAATGTATATATTAATGATAAAGAATGCATTATATAATCTTAATTTGTCATACCACTAAATTATAGAGTTTAAAATGTAATTTACTAGTACTAGAGTGCATCTTTGATGCAATCATCAATTCTCTCAAATGGCTACAATTATCTCAAACAAATGTGTTAATGACAAAGAATGCATTATTTATTTATTTATTTATTTATTATTATTATTATTATTATTATTATTATTATTATCATTATTATTTTGTTGTTGCCATACTTTGGTTTGAGATGAGATCATGATTCATCCCTTCTTTACAAGCGGAGAGTAAAGTTTCATTGCATTTCACTGGTTGTTTCTGTAGTTTGAACTTCGAATATACCTTAAACGTGAACTCCACTATAACACATTTTCTCAGTCACTAGTCTCCCCGATATATTCTTCTTTTTCATTGGTAACACAAGCATGCAATATTGCAATATACATGGCTTCAAAGTCAAACCCTCTATTTATTCTTATGGTAATGACAAGTGTGCCTGTCTGATTTAAGTCAGAAATGTTTCATCATCCATAGAACCTGTATATACATTCTTATAAATCTAGAAGATAGCAATAGCATAGCCTTCAATCTTTTTAGAAGATAGCATAGCCTCTCTCTCTCTCTCTCTATCTCTCTCTCTCATGGCGAGGCTTTGTTTTGCATTTGTGATAATCTTAGCATTGACTTTGATGGTTTCACCAACTGAATCACAAACCTGCACATCACAGAGCTTCACAAATGGCAAGGTCTTCACCAATTGCACCGATCTTCCATACCTGAATGCCTATCTCCACTGGACCTACAACGCAACCAATTCTTCTCTTTCCATTGCCTACATAGCCCCACCAGCTATGCCCGATGGCTGGGTCGCTTGGGCTATCAACCCCAATTCTACAGGCATGATTGGAGCTCAGGCTCTCTTAGCCTTCAAGTTCAACGGCGTCATGACCATCAAAACCTACAATATTGTCTCCTATAACTTCACTACTTCAGGGTTCAACTTGTCCTACGATGTATGGGATCTTTGCTCTGAGAACTCTAATTGGACTATCACAATCTTTGCTCAATGGAAGCTGAAAGAGAAGACTGAGAAGGTGAACCAAGTTTGGCAAGTGGGTCCTGCTGTGACCCCACAAGGCTGGCCTATGAAACATGATTTCAGTCCAGAAAATCTTAATGCCTATGGGGCCCTTCAGTTGGTGAAGGCAGAAGGTCCAGTGATCAGTCCTGCGCATGCACCTCAACCTGTTGCTTCTGGACATGATGCAACTGCTCCTACACCTAGTGGGAGTTCAAGAATCAAAGAGAGAGTGAATGTGGGTGTTTGCTTGAATTTGTTTGTTATTCTTGCAAGTTTGATTGCTTTCTGAGTTTGAAGATTTTGTTTGATGTTAATAAGATCCACTACCAAAAACAAAACAAAAACAAAAACAATCTATCCCGGCACTTCAAAAGCGCCACTACAGGTATTTAAAGCACGGGCATAGGTCCATTCGGGCTATATACCAGTATTTTTGTAGTGAGAGGTGCATTCATTACAATCCTCAGCGTCAAATAGTTATAATTATCTCATGTATGAGATAGATGTATTACAATATGAGAGCTTCACAGAATCATATATAAAGTCTCCTAAGTTCTACCTACTCTGGTTCTTATGGCCTTCTTCTTTTTTTTTGTTCAGAAATTTAAGAGACAAAAATTACGAAATCTTTTTCCTTTCATTGTTTTCGGTCATCCATTCTATTGTGAAATATAAGTAAGATATGATCTTTTTTTAGAAGTATATAAACAAACATAAATAAAATTTTAAACTTATATTTTACCAAATTTAAAAATAGGCCAAAATGCAAAATTCACTTTCTAAGTTTCACAATTTTTCATTTCAGTTCTCTAAGTTTGCATTTTATCATTTCAGTGCTCTAAGTTGTAATCATTCTCAATTCAATTCTCCATTAACATTCTGTCTATTGCTACCATTAAATTGCTCAAAACGATGTCGTTTTGGCCTTAATTTAATATTTAATTTTTATTTATTTCTTAATTTTAAAAACCAAAAAGTTAGAGGGAGAGAAGAGACAGATTGAGGACCAAAAGTGGATGTTGCTACCTCAGACTCCTGTCATACAGATCAACAAGTATCTTTCTACACCATCAATCAAAACAAACAAACGAACATAGATTGATCAAACTAAATCACCAAATTTTAACCCACAAAAAAATAAAATAAAATTTGAAAATGTCTCTGCAGGTTGATCTTCTAGAAAATGGTGGTGACCCCTCGTCCTTAATCTTTGTCATTGAGATTATCAATAGTGTACGATCTCTTCTAGCTACAAAGAAATATAATCTTTCCCATCAAAGTCTTCAACAATCTTTGCATCCCAACACAATTTTTTTTTTCTTTCAAAGGTCATTTAATCCTTTTTCGAAGTTTTTTTTAAGCTTTGAGAGATGGACAGCAAGATGCAGATCATTTCGGTCTCTCGATTTCTCTCTCTCTCTTTTTCCCTCTCAGTCTCAGTTATCGAGTTAGGCTAGGGGTGGGTGGGGTTTGTAACTTTGTATCTCGTGTTCTTCAGATGGGGGAGGGACAACATGTTTTCTTATTTTAATTTCTTTTTTTTTTCAAATTAACGTTTTTTTTTTTTAATTTAAGAAATAAATAATAAAATAAATATTAAATATTAAATAATGGCCAAAACAACGTCGTTTTGGGCAGCTTAACAGCAAATGTGGATGTTGAGTTAACGGAAGACTGAATTGAGAAGATTTGAAATTTAGAGGATTAAAATGACAAAGTGCAAACTTAGAGAATTGAAACGAAAAGATGTGAAACTTAGAATGTGAGTTTTACATTTTAGCCTTAAAAATATCTGCATATATCTTGTATTAATTATATTGATTTTAAATTAGAGAGGATAATCATATATATATATATATATATTTATTAATTATATTAATTTGAATGACAAGGAGATAATAATCTCCCCCTAAAATATTATTTGTATAGAAAGAAAAGAAAAACCTATGGGTGTTTTTCTCCTTGTATTAATTGATGTGAGAGTTAAGATGCTGCATATTAGTTTTGTACTTATTTATTCATGCTTCATTCGGAAACACCAAAGGTGGAAATGAACGTGCAATTGTCTTAGAAGCAGGAAGGTGCATGGGTAATGGGTTATTATTAAAAGTGTTCCTTCTCAAAGTGTTGTATGCAGTCATGATTCATGTCAAAGAAACACTGAAATTTTTATCCATAAAAAGAAATTAATGTACGAATTTGGCCCTTTATGGATCTTACGTTTTCTTCTGAGAGCATCATAGGGAACAAATACACCGTTTTAAGGGGTAGAATTTTAATTGTTTTAATTGTAGATCTTTTGCGATAATAAAAAACTTTACTTCAAGAGAGTTTTATTTTATTTTATTTTTTATTTTATAGAATACTAAGTATTTTCAAAACATACATGGGAAAAGGGAAAATGTCTTAAAGAAACAGACTAGTGTATATCCAACATGGCAACTCTTGGATACACAGCAGAGATTTTAATCTTCTTTGACTCACACTCATTTTCTAATTAATATAAATATTTTCAGGAAAACAACTTCCCAGTCAATGCTCTAACCACAATATCTGTCATAACTACTAATTAGGCCTCAATTCATGCCTAGCCATTCTATATAACCCTATGCTTCCATTCAATTCCAAGAATTTGTGTGTGTGTGTGGAATACTTCATATGTCGATATTGTACTTTATTCGCCTTAATTTTAGACGAAAAGCACAATTTTATTTTCGGCCTAGGTAAACCCTAGAAGCATGTTTTATTAAAATGTTACACTTGGAGTCCCAAAATTTGAATTCACCAAGCCCATTCATGCTAAATGCATATTAGATCAAAAAATTTCATGAATCTACTATTAAAACTTGATTTTCACTAACTTCAACCAATGTTAATTGAGTCTTAAGTTAGTTAATTTACCCAAGTAAGATGCCAGACCACTAAATTTACAAAATTATGGCCAAATCCTAATTTTGACTAAACTTGATCAACTTTGAATGAGCTTCAAATGAAACTCTCTATCTTCTTGATTGGAGTACACATGGTTCTATGAGAACCACAACTCAAGAGGATAGTGATTTTTTTTTTCTTAATGTTAAAAAGAAATTTCAAGGTCCTATAGCTGCGTTTTATAAAAACGCGGCTATAATTATATATCTATAGTCGCTTTCTATAAAACGTAGCTATAGCCGCGTTTTTTTAAAAGGAATATAGCTGCATTTTTTAAGGGCGGCTATAGCCTGCCTAAAGTTGCGTTTATTTTAAACACAGCTTAAACTAGGTCTATAGCTGTGTTGCTTTAAACGTAGGAATTTATAAGGAGTTACACTTAATTTAATTGTATGAAAAAACAAAGAAAAACCCTCAAAAAAAATTTCATTTATGAATAAATGAAATTACAATCATATTTAAAAATAAAAGCTTACATGGCTTTAGTCCTAAGTATAAGCTAATAAAAAAAAAATTACAAGTCTTTATTTTCTAATGACAATGTAGTGAAAGGGGGAAAAATTACATAAATAAGCCTAACCTACGTTCCTTAAACTAATCTCTAAGTCTAAGTAATAGAGTGAGAAGGTGTCAGAATGCCCAAGCTGAAGACTGGTCTTCAAACCCACAATGACCAATATATATAAACAAGTCACCCATTGACACACAATTAAATTAAAACCAAAAAAAAAATGTAATGAAAATAAAATTCAAAACATTATTACAAAAAAAAAATTTATTTAAAACAATACACATGAGGATATTATATCATTTTAAATTTCATGGACTAAATAAAACAATTTTGAAATTGAATCTCTTGCATTGCCTAGTTACAATCCTAGGTAATTTATGGGCATAATCCTCAATAATCTTCAAAATAAATACTCTAAGTTGAGACTGATCAACTTAGATTCTCTAATTGTAATCTAGTTAGCTTAACTGGTAAAGTCTTTGATGGTTGAATAAGAGATCTAGGGTTCAATTTTCACTTATACCAAAAACTGATTGGTGTATTGGTCTGATGATAAAGAGCATCATCAGGTTTGGTGTATTGGTTTGATAATAAAGAGTATCATTAAGAGCAGACGCTATAGGTTAAAACTGTAAAAATAAAAAATAAAAAAATAATTGTAATCTACCCTTCCTCATAAAATACAAACTTTGGTGTGGTGAATGGTCATAATATTTTACCAACAAGTGGGTGTCAAACAGAGGTATCTCCACCTCGACTAATTGTGCGATTTGTGGGGATGATTCTCAATATGCTAAACATGTACTGAGGATACATGTTTATGCAAGAAGAGTACGAAATTGAAGTGAGGGAAAGTCTACCTTGGCAAAAGTGCTTAAAATGCTGCTTTGTTCAAGTCCTCGGTGAAAATGTATCTATCGTTTAAAGCTTTGGATAGGTCTCAAAAAAGCAAGCTGGTCTTCTCTCTAAATGTGTTAAAATGTGTATAATCCTGCATCAATTATGAATATAGGTGAAATAGTGAACATAAAGTAGTGTGAAATGATATTTTCCCAATGGTGGCTTGTGGCGATGAACAGTGAGGAAGGAGAGCAACTGTGATGAACGGTTGGCCTTCTGGGCTTGGGTTAGGTCGATGTTGGTGCTGCTGCTCATTCATTGTTTTGAATTCTTGATTTTGATTGAGGTTTTGATTTGGGTATTTGATTTTCTTTTTAATTTTTTTAAAATTATTTTCTTTTATGAAGTTTTTTGAGTTAGAAGAATGTTTTATTAGTTGAAGTTTTATTGGTCAACAGCAGGCCTTTTTTTATGAACTTTTAGTGGCTACGGTTGGATAGAAATGAAGTTGATAAATGTTCCTGAGTTTATGAAAGTGAAAAAATAATTTTTTTTTTTTATATATAAAAAAGGGATATAACTATAAGTTTATTTTGTTATTTATTTAAATGTTGATGTGACTTTTTTTTTAAAGATTTAAATTTAAGTACTTATGTGGATCTTAAAAGAGTAAACCTTTAGTCTGGAGCTGGTGTAAATGGGTTAATTTACGCCACCAATGAATGAATGCCACATTAGATTTGTATTGAATAACCAATACACTCTAGCACACACAATTATATCTTAATTAAACTCAAAATCCTCAAACACGTATACATGATTCAGACCCGAAGAACAACTCCTCCAATGCTAAACCCATTCCATCTCCTCCTCTCCTCTAACCACCGAAGCTCCACCCCACCGCTGGCGCTGCCGCACACATTGTCTCTAGAGCTAACGCCGCCGCACCGGACCTAAGGTTTATTATTTTATGATTTGCTATTTCCCCAAACTTTGGATTTCGTGATTTTGATGGGTTTGGGATAATTTTTTGGATATCAATCTGTTTATATTGGTATGAGTTTTTTTTTTATTTGGCATGGATTTTTATTTTTATTTTTGGTATTTTCATGGGTTTTGATTAGATTCTTAAGTAGTAGGTTCAAACCCTAAAAAAAAAAATTTTGATCATGGTTTTTTATTTTTTATTTTATTTTATTTTTTTTCAGCTAGCCTAGATTCTTTTTTCATATATGTAAAACAAATTGCTCTGGTGTCTTTGACTTAACTATTCCAAATTCCCATACTTAAATACCAAATTTTTAGCTTTTTAGCTACACAAAAAGTTACTTTATCTATTTTACCTTCACACATCCTACAGCAATGGAACTATTTTAGTTTTTAACACAATAAAATAATATAAACACTACAATAAAATAATATTTCATTCAACCACCACCACACAACCACAACCACCATCAAACCCATAAAAATCACTGCACAACCATAACCCACCGTGCCCATCAAAACCAGTGAAGAAGAACAAAAAAAGAAAGCAGAAAAATCAATACAACCAAACCAAAACACAAGCACAGCTCAATCCCAACCGTCCAATCTAGACTCTGATCGGAGTTCTTTTTATATGTCCAGAGGTGATGATCAAATGGGCCGCGACCCAGCCCAGCCCAAACCCATACCAATACGCCAAGTTTAGTCCGAAAATGGCGATAATCGTGGTGGTGCTGATCGCCGCTCTTTTCTTCATGGGATTTTTCTCGATCTATATCCGCAACTGCTCTCAGGGCCCAGCCAATTCGAATAGCGTTCGAATGAGAGGCCTCTCCCGACGCGCAGCCACGGCTGGACTCGTGTAGATCGGTGATGGATCTGTGGAGGAAGAAAGAAGAGATGGAGAGGCAGTGAGGAGAGAGACATGGAGAAAGGAGAATGAAAGAAAGAATAAAAAATAAAAAAATAGTGCGAACACAGAATAAAAAATTATTTTTCTTTTTAGCTTTCAGCTATAGTGCACATCTATAGATAGATGTGCACTGTAGCAAGAAGGTAAAAAATTTTAAGTATAGCTCCACTGCTGCAGTCTTCTTTTTTGTGTTTTGGTGTAACTAAAATAGCTATATAATTATTTAGCTACACTACTGCAAATGCTCTAATGGGTTAATATATCTGACTACTTAAATTGAATTTATCTTATGATAGGTAGTTGTAGTTCAGGAGAATAGTGGAAAATTCAAAGGAATAGATGTGTGGAAGCTTCCTACTGGGTTTGAAGCAGAGAAAATGTTATTTTAGATCTCAAGTTATTCTTTTTTAGAACCTTAATGGATTGGTTTTTAGCATCGAGAAACCAATCTTTATTTTCACTTTTGATTTAGTTAGATTTATGTAATTTTTGTAATTGATTGTATCACTTGTCTAGTTTATTTACTTGGGTGTCTTCTTCTTCTTCTTCTTCTTCTTCTTCTTCCTCTTTTTTTTTTTTTTTTTTTTTTTTTTTTTTTTTTTTTTTTTTTTTTTTACGTTAATAAATCTTTATTACTTATCAAAGAAATATGTGTGCATGTTTACACCTATTCAAATGCAAGAGCAATGTATAGTATAGCATACTCTTTATACTATAGCATACTATACAAGTGTATACAAACAAAGGTCGTTAGCAGGAATGAAGTCAGGATTTTACAAATCGTTCTTGGAAGAAACTTGCAGCTTTTGTGCCTAACCGGAACCCAGATGTGACCCGTAACCATCCACAAGATGTGGATTCTACTAGAGTGGTAGGTGTTGATAATACTCTTTACTGGGTTTGGTTAGATGATAACGAAAACTATTAGAAACTTTTGCTTCATGTAGGATTTGAAGTCTAAGAAAAAGAACACTGTTATAATAGAAATTTTTTTCTCCCAAAGCCAAAACTTATCAACAAAAATCAATGAAACCCTGCTTTAATAAAATACAAATGCACACAAACAAAATCAGATAATAATCCAGTATCACACTATAAGGAAAAAAGACATGTTACAATGGGAAAAATTGTTGCAATAAGGTGTTATTGCAATGACAAAAAAGTTGTTGCAAGCCGTTGTAATAAACTTTGAGGCAATAGGTTTATGCAACACAAAAATCTCGTTGTAATAAATTCTATATATTGCAACAAACAAGTTGATGCAATAACTTCTTTATTACAACAAATAACTTTATGGCAATAGCTTATTGCTTCAAAGGTTTTGTTATAATATATGAAAAATGTCATAGCTTATTACAAAAAACAACCTTGTTGCAATAGGTTAAGTTTTTTTTTTTTTAATAAATATTATATTAATTTGTCTATTGAGTTGTTTTGTATTGAGTTCCTTTAATAAAAAGCAACTCAATCCGCTTTTTCTACCCGATTCTACGTTATACGAAGATGGAATTCCCAATTGCCCATTTCAGAGAACCACATATCTTGTCATTTACAGCAACAAATCCCTATACCACGCAATCCTAAGCTCTCATCTATATTCTTTTGGTGGCCTAATTTTGAGTGATAAAGAATCTAAGAACAATAATATTGAAGTGTGGGCACTATATCTGACCGATCCTAGCCAATGTTGGAAGTATTGTCCTCCAATGACTCATTCCAGATTTGACCCTACAACTACCGTCCTAGATAGTAAAATATATGTTTTTGGTGGTTCTTTTAAACGAGATTCTTCGTCATATCACTTAGGCTGGATGGAGGTTTTTGACCTAGTATTAAAGGAGTGGGAACTTTTACCCAATCCTTTTGGTATTGATCTAGCTGGTTAGATAAGTTTCGTACTCCTTGAGACCAGGAAGGAGATCCTTATCACTTCTTGGATATTGGAAGGCAATTCTTTTCCACTATATATCTATAACTCTTTGCCAAAGATTACTTGATATTGCAACGTCGAGTTCTTAATGGACTAGGGGAAAGTGGCAAATTTCATGGTGATAGGATAGGGAGAGAGAGATGGATTTAAGGCAGAGAAGACGTTGTGTTAGATCTCAAGTTATTCTTTTTTAGAACCTTAATGGATTGGTTTTTAGCATCGAGAAACCAATCTTAATTTTCACTTTTGATTTGGTTAGATTTATGTAATTGGTTGTATCACTTGTATAGTTTACTTACTTGGGTGTCTTTTTTTTTTTTTTTTTTTTACATTAACAAATCTTTATTACTTATCAAAGAAATATGTGTGCGTGTTTACACCTATTCAGATGCAAGAGCAATGTACAGTATAGTATACTCCAAGTATAGTATAGTATAGTATAGTATAGTATACTCTTTGTACTATACTATACTATAGTATACTCCAAGTACTATACTATACTATAGTATACTCCATGTACACAAGGAGTATACTATACAAATGTATACAAACAAAGGTCGTTAGCAGGAATGAAGTAAGGATTTTACAAATCATTCTTGGAAGAAACTTGTAGCTTTTATGCATAGTTGGAACCCAAATGTGACTCGTAACCATCCACAAGATGTGGATTCTACTACAGTGGTAGGTGTTGATAATACTCTTTACTGGATTTGGTTAGATGATAATGAAAACTATTAGAAACTTTTATTAGAATCGAAAACAAAGATACTCCTTATGACTCCAGCGCACTTCCGGTGGCACTTTATGAATACTGTTTCCGAGATGAGAGAGTGCTATCCCTTGGAGACGCATTTTGAACCGGGTAACAGACTTCACCGGCAACCGCGACAATATGTCAAAAATGACATCTGTCGGCAGTGAATGCGAAACTATTGGCTCAGAGAGAGAGAGAATGCGACATCGTCGTTGGTTCTGAGAGTGAGAGAGTGCGACTGGCTCTAAGAGAGAGAGTGGGTGGGAATGGGTTTGAAATTTGAATTAAATGGTTTATATGTATATCTCTATATATAAGCACACACAAATTCACAGTAGCTGTTAAATTTGGCATTGTAGCTACAGTAGCTACGGCATTTTTTTTTTTTTTTTTTTTCATTGGTCATTGGTTTCTACCTTTTTTTCTTTTAAATATTTATATGAGCTGGCATATACATTGTTATACTAACACAAAAAATTTCACAATATTTTCACAATTATTGAAGTGTCAATTTCTTATAGGTCGAAATTAAATAATAAAATATGATATTGTAACCAACCACAACTAAAAATAAATATTTTGTGAAAATTTTGTAACACTTGTTGTTATCACAATATTTTCACAATTGTTAAGATCTTAATTTCTTATAGATCAAATAAAAAAAATGCTAAGTTCACAACATTTTCAAATTAATTTCACAACAAATCATAGGTAAGCTATTGTTGATGGATAAAAAAAAATGATATCAGTTGTGGGTCCATTTTAAAATCAGTAATAACTTGTCATCTAGAATTTTTTATGAAAATATTATGGAGATAACATTTCTATAAAATAATAATAATATATCAGACTGAAACTTACCACGGCTGAAAATAAAGATATTGTGAAAACATTGTAACATTTTGTGAGTAGCTACTGTCTTTAGTAAATAGGTTCTAAGAAATGAAAAAAGTATTTTGTATCAAATGATACCATGTCATCCTAAGAAATTATCAAACTAAATAGATAGACAACATTTATTTATTTTTCTATTTTTTAAATTTGATTTAAAAATAAATCTAATTCTTCCCCCTACCAAATACACGCTACAAAACCCGATACCTCTTTAAAACCAAAAAATGTAAAAATCTTTCTTCTCTACTCACACACTAACATCTCCTTCCCCTAAACCTAAAACTCACCCTTCCCTTCCTCCAAAATCAAAACCCAAAACTTAGATTCTCCTCTCGTTGCCGCCGCCGCCACAAATTGCCACCACCATGGATCGCTGCCACCACGGAAAGGCAGCCTACTAAATGATGCAAAATCTCACACAACCAACATCACTCCAATCCTATTCAAATCCTCACACAACCACTGTCTCTTTCCATGTCTCTCACAACTTTCAATGTCAAATAAGTAACAATTTGAAGTTAGAGTTCCAAATATCATCAAAGTAAAGATTCTAATTTGTTTATAAATTGTCTAAGATCAGGGTTTGCTATCAACTACGGATTTAAACGATGTTGGCTTCGTTGAACCTAGGGAAACCCTATAGAAGATCAAATTCTACAGGGGCTTCGTCTCTTGGCATTTTAAAGAATGGTTAGTGATATTTTTATTTTGATTTTACGTTTTCCCCCTTACCTATTCTCTTTATTTGGAGTAAATTTTTGGTTTTTTAAAAAACCAAAAGAGCCTTACATTATTATTGTTCACTGGGAGCCTTAATAAAGGGCAGAGAGAGTCAATAGGGGAGAGAAAAATCTGAGGGACTTTATAATCAGACCAGAACTAATTGATTTTTTTTTGGTAACACAAAATTGATTTTTTTTTTTTTTGTAATTGGGCGAAGGGTGAAGACGAATTATGCAATGATTTTTCTGCTTATAACTAGGCAAAAGGAACTCTTTTTGATGGACCGCGGTAGTGGTAATTATGCTTTCAATGTCTTACTTTTACTGTTTATGGAGAATAATATTCTAAATTAAAGTTGCTCATTCTTCTTTGGTATGTTTTGATTCTTAATTTTTTTGTCTGAGATATATGCAATGTTTACTACATATCAGCTTTATAAATGTACTATTCAATTTCTAGATTTCATAATGAAGTGAACCCCATGTTCAGTTTTCTAGGAACATTAATGTGAATTGTTTTCTTTCACTATGGTGACTCTAAATCAAAATCATATATACTTTTCTAGGATAAGATTCAGTCTTTCATTTGGGATTACTAGAGAATCTTTCTCCCTCATAGTGTATATATATGCACATACATAATTGATTTGTTGGCTTGGATCTTCAACAGTGCAGCATTTGGCTTCTTTCTATATGTAGATAGTACATAGAACTCTAGGGGAATTTGGTTAGTTAAAGACAGTTTGGGTAAGCTTCTACAATGTTTTGTGCTTTTAGAAAGGGTAACTATTACTATAATTTTGAAATTAGTGTGGTTGACTCCACATATCTCTATTTCCACTTAGTTAAAAAAAATTTAGTGTTAAGATGATAATCAATCATCAATTTGTCCAAGAACTGGATGCTAACGTTAGAATTTTGGCCATCATTCCCTCATGCAAAGGAGAATACAGTGATATTTCCGGTTCAATATCTTAGGGGAGAAAAAAAAGATGTTGCTACATCATTTCAAATATTATGATTATTTGCTGGTAATTTTTCCGCTTTATGGTGTTTTTAAAACAAGATTGCTTTTGAAGCAATTTGTACCTATGTTAATGGTGTATATACTGTGAATTTTAATATTGATGGTATGGAAGATTTATATAAAATCATGACTCTAACTTTTGTTGAGGGCTGCAAAAGTAGGAAATGAAAATTATGAGATTCTTCTTTATAGACAACCATTTGTTCCTGAAGTGAGAAGCCAATGTTTCACTGGAAACCAAGTAGCACCATCCTCATAAAAGTATTCAACAGACTTCTCAATTCAACCATAGAACCCTTAAGTATCCCATCCTCAAATGTTTTCCCTTCTCTTGAGATGCTATATAAAATGTCTCAAAAATCTGCACTGCACACTGTTTTGAATAACTTTCTACTTTGTTTTAAATAACATTTTGTAAACCAATTTTCTGTTTCGTATGTCAAGTTCTATAAAAGGAACAATGTGAGTTTGTTTGTGTTGGTTGAAAAATTCTGATTTTTTAGAGATAATGAGTGATTTCGTTTCATTCATCAACTGATTAGTACCAAACTATTTCTTAGAAACTTTGCCACAACAATGTATTAGTAAAAAATTTGTAGTTTATTCCTCTCTTTATTTGTTTGCATTGATTGAAAATTTCTGAAATTTTTATCATAAAATCTATGGAATTTTTAGCATAAAATTTTTGGAACACACTAGAATTTGAATCTCTATCTCTCTTCTTCTAATTTATAGATTCTCCTTCCCGACCTCAATATCAGACCGTTCTTTTTCGGTAATTGGGTGAGATTACCTGCAAATCTGAAGTAGGTTTATAATTTTTCCTATTCTTTTCCTTTTAAAAAACAATTTGATGAATTCAAAGATGTTGATCAAGTGTGTTGTGATGGTTGTAATGTTTGGGTGCATGCCGAGTGTGAGAATATTTCCAACAAGCTTTTCAAGGTGTGCTTAATACACTTGATTTATGAATTGTGGTGTTAATTTCTGTTCTTGTCATAAGTGTTTATTCACTGACTTGTGTATGGTTTAAAGTATCTAGAGAATGTAGATTACTATTGCATAGATTGTAAAGCAAAGTCTAATTATGAGTCACAGCTTTAGAAAAATGCAAGCCAAATGTGAAGTATGTCTGTCCAATTTTTGTTTGTGTGTGCAATTCATTTCCCTCCAGCTGATTTTTGGGGCAATTGTATATTCACTACAAAAAAACGAAGGCTATAGCTGCGTTTGAAAAATGCAACTATAGGCTATAGCCGCATTTTCTATTGCCGCGTTTCCAAGCGCAGCTACAGGTACCCCTATAGCTTCGTTTTCCGACCTCCTATAGCTACGTTTTTCCACCCCCTATAGGTTGAGACTTTGGGCTGCATTTAGAACGCGGCTATAGGTACAGCTTTGGCTGCATTTTAAAAACGCGGCTAAAGCCTCCTACAGCTGCGATTTTGAAACATGGCTATATGTTTTTTTTTTTAAATTCTGGGGTTTTTTTCCCCCTAAAAAATTCAAAATCAAACACAAACCCAGAAAATTCAAAATCAAACACAACATACTCACAATACAAACACACCCAGAAAATTCAAAATCAAGCACAACATATTGACAATACAAACACAACGTGCTCCAAAATATAAGAACACAAACCCATGAATCTCCTCTCATTCAACAAAACCAACCCAAATCGAACACTAAATCCATTCAAGGAACACAAAAGTACAAGCTCAGAAACACAAAAGAACAAGCTCAAGAACACAAACCCATTTAAACATAAGCACAATATCAGCAACACAATAGCACAAGTTCAAGCACAGATCCAAAAAATTCAAAATCAAAACTCAAATCCAAATCAAGACATAGACACAAATATTGCTAGAATATCCACTTCATTCAAAATTTTCAGCATTTCCTCTATTTTCTTACTAACTAAACATAAAATAAAATTGAAAAAAAAAAAAAAGAAGAAGAAGAAGAAGAAGAAGAAGTAGCTGCAAAGAAACAAAGAAAAAAAAAGAGTTGTGCTGGAGTGAAGGAGGAAGAAAGAAAAAGGGAAAAAAAAAAAAAAAAAAAAAAGAACTTGGCGTGGCTTGCAGAAGAAAGGAGCAAAAAAAGAAGAAGCAGCTCCAAAGAAACAAAGGAAAAAAAAAAAAAAGACTTACGCTAGAGTTGTGCTGGAGTGAGTGAAGAAGGAAGAAAGAGAAAAGAAAGAAAAGATGAAAGTGGGGGTACGTGGGAAAGTGGGGGGTACGTGGGAAAAGAAAGAAAATTTTTTTTTTTTTTTGGTGTTACATATAACTGCGTTTTTTAAAAATGCAGCTATAGCTAACCTATAGCTACATTTTAAAACACAACTATAACTTAGCTATTGCGTAGATTGTAAAGCAAAGTCTAATTATGAGTCATAGCTTCAGAAAAATGCCAGCCAAATGTGAAGTATGTCTGTCCAATTTTTTGTGTGTGTGCAATTCTTTTCCCTCAAGTTGATTTTTGGGGCAATTGTATATCCACTACAAAAAACGAGGGCTATAGCCGCATTTGAAAAACACAACTATAGGCTATAGTCGCATTTCCAAATGCAGCTACAGGTACCCCTATAGCTTCATTTTTCGACCTCCTATAGTTGCATTTTTCCACCCCCTATAGGCTGAGACTTATAGCTGCATTTTATTAAAAAACGCAGCTATAGACCCACTTTGGGCTACATTTAAAACGCAGCTATAGGTACAGTTTTGGCTGCATTTTAAAAACGCGACTAAAGCCTCCTACAGCTGCAATTTTGAAACGTGGCTATATGTTTTTTTTTTTATTTAAATTCTGGGTTTTTTTTCCCCTAAAAAAAATTCAAAATTAAACACTATCCCAAAAAATTCAAAATCAAACACAAACCCAGAAAATTCAAAATCAAACACAATATACTCACAATACAAACACACCCAGAAAATTCAAAATCAAGCACAACATATTGACAATACAAACACAACGTGCTCCAAAATATAAGAACACAAACCCATGAATCTCCTCTCATTCAACAAAACCAACCCAAATCGAACACTAAATCCATTCAAGGAACACAAAAGTACAAGCTCAGAAACACAAAAGAACAAGCTCAAGAACACAAACCCATTTAAACATAAGCACAATATCAGCAACACAATAGCACAAGTTCAAGCACAGATCCAAAAAATTCAAAATCAAAACTCAAATCCAAATCAAGACATAGACACAAATATTGCTAGAATATCCACTTCATTCAAAATTTTTAGCATTTCCTCTATTTTCTTACTAACTAAACATAAAATAAAATAAAATTTAAAAGAAGAAGAAGAAGAAGAAGTAGCTGTAAAGAAACAAAGGAAAAAAAAGAGTTGTGCTGGAGTGAAGAAGGAAGAAAGAAAAAGGAAAAAAAAAAAAAACTTGGCGTGGCTTGTAGAAGAAAGGAGCAAAAAAAGCAGAAAAAAAGAAAAAAAGAAGAAGCAGCTCCAAAGAAACAAAGAAAAAAAAAAGACTTACGCTGGAGTTGTGCTGAAGTGAGTGAAGAAGGAAGAAAGAAAAAAGAAAGAAAGAGAAAAGAAAGAAAAGATGAAAGTGGGCGTAAGTGGGAAAAGAAAGAAAAAGTTTTTTTTTTTTTTTTGGTGTTACATATAACTGCGTTTTTTTAAAATGCAGCTATAGCTAACCTATAGCTGTGTTTTAAAACACAACTATAGGTTAGCTATTGCCGCGTTTGTTAAAAACGCAACTATTTGACTTTATAGACTAAGGAGTTTACAATCAGGTTTTAAACCTAATTTTGTAACAATTTTTGAAGTAGGTCTTTAGAAAATAATGGACAAAATGTTCTACTTGAGAAGGTAGCTGTGGTGTGCAATGCCATGGAAGAAACATATATTCCAAACTTTCATATGTAAGCCTTGAACTTATTTCTAAATATTACATGTACGTTGACATATTTTTCTTTAATATCCTTTCTCACCACCACATTCATTTTCTTCTTATGCAATCCTTATAGCAACTTTCTATTTGTTTTGTTGAATGATTCATTAAGATGCTTCTTTATTATTTTATTTTCCCCCCATCTTAGAGTAATGTGCAAGTGCAGTTCATATGGGTTAAAGAAGTATACACCTAGAAGATCAAATTCTACCTGAATTGTTATTAGGAATTTTCATTTTCTGGGTTTTGTTACTTTTTTTTTCCAATTAGGTGGCATTCTCCATATCTATGTAAAGAGGTCAGTATTTTCTTTTAAGCCTTTGTGTTTTTGTCAATCTTTACACCAACCTGGACAATTCCATTAAGACAAAGAAACCAATGATGTTTCATAGTTATCAGATGGACCAGATCAAGGACTCATGTTGAAGGTCGAGCAAGTTTGGATTGTAGCTGTTGACTCAAGCAGAGAGGGAGAGTATCAAAATAGAGCAATGGAAGAATTGTAGTTGTGACTGTATAAACGACAGTGTTTATATTAACAATTATACTACCTGTACTTTAGTATTAGTTTAATTCATAGCTATTATTTATATACACGTTTATTAATCTGATTGGTTGTAGAGTTTAGATTCGTATATTGTGGAGTTAGTAAGAAGTTAGGTACTCTCAGGCTTTGTATAAATACTTGATGTACTTTCATTTTCTTTCAATGCAATATAGAATTCTCTCATCAAATTCTCATAATAGTTACTTTGTTGTCTCAAATGACATAGTGTCTTAATGAAAGAGCTAGCAAGATGCTCTAAAATATAGGCACCTGAAAAGCTTAAAATTCCATTTTTGACAATTTTGAGTCCAACCTTAGGAACAAACTGTGGCAGTCATGGTACGACTCCACCATGCAGGTTAACCCTATAAGAACTTTCCCGTGCATCGCACGGGTCAGTGACTAGTTATAGAATATTCTCAAAGTACCATAAATGCATACTTTGCTCTCTCATATAATTGTGGGTCTCACTCATTAAATTCACGATGAGACTCACAATTTATGTGAGAGGGAGTGTACACGTTTATGGTAATCCTGAATATTCTATTACTTTCCCAAAATAACATCCACAAAGGCCTAGAGGGCCTCAATCCAAATTGAAAATCCCAATAACTCGGCTCTTCAAGTTCCCTTTTATAATTAATACTTATTGCCTTTTCTTTGGGGATTTTAATCTGAAATATTCATACCGGTAAAATATGTTCCAAATCTCAGCTGTAGAAGATTTTTTTTTTCTTTATTAAATATTTTTTTAACTGTTTGGTTTATTTGTTTATTCTTAGAACCTTTTTTTTTTTTTTTTTTTTTTTTTGGGGACTCAGAACGTAATTTTGTATTCCTATGCCTTGTTCTTTGAATGTTCTATTTGAATTATTTAATGGATAATTTGATATTTTTTATTCGTGAATACATGATTAGTATGTCATTGTGTATCTTTAATATCAACCTCAAACCAGTAAAGCCATCACCTCTTTCGTTAGATATATATTTTTGGTGCTACACCTGAGCCTAATTAAGGCAAAGACAACTTGGGATCAGTGGAAGGTGGGAAAGGCAATGAACAAACCATCGTCCATGATTCCTCCGACAGAATTCCTCAATGTAGCAACACTTATAAGAAACAAAGAAACAGGATAGTATTTTTCAATTTAAACAAAATTTCTTCAAGAGTATTTGAGTTTAATTAATATGAAAATGTTTTTGAATATATATATATATATAGAGAGAGAGAGGGAGAGAGAGAGAGAGAGAGATGAGTTCAAGTACACTTACACCTAGTATAACTCTAAATAATGTTACACTATCTAATAACTTGTTATTGAATTAATATTTTGGAAATCTCACCGTTGGATTACATATTCTATATGTTTTTAACATGCATTTCAATTTTCATACTAATCAAATATTATTTACTATTTCATCCCTAAACTCATTTTTTATGCATTATTTTAAATTACAAAAACTTGAATTTAGGCTCCCTAGTTTATTTTCCTTTGGATTTAGTTCATTTGTTTTCTTAAGAAATTGTGATGAAGATTCTAGCTCTATGAAAAGTCTTGTGGCATATAGTTATTTTACCATTTAGCTTAACTTTTGCATATCATTATATATATTTCTTAACTTTTCGGCCGCATAATATTGTCCGCTAGAGGATTTGAGTCTGAACTTTTTTTTTTCTTTGGCTTCGCAATCTTGGCATATCAGAGCATGCTTCATTTTCTTAATTGATCGGCACTGATCTTATAATTTTATAGATGGGATTTTTCAAGTTTGGAACTTCATATGTGTAAATTCTGTACCAGGTCCAGGTGGGTTTGATGACTTTGATCTACATATACAATTAGTCATATAGGAAGCTAGATTCCTTTCTTGTTCAGGGTCCAGGGATAAATATTTGTTGGTTTTCCTCTCCCTACACAAGCCATGGAAGGGTTTTAAAGAAGAAATTGGGCAACTCATGGCCTTATCTCATGACAATGAGAAATGTTATAGATATTTATATATACATACAACGAAGGAAGATTTGAAAATTGATAAAAATAAAAATAAAAATATTGCAGAATCAAGATGAGAATGATTTAAGAACAAAGTTTAGCTACAAAATTGGTTGTAGTTTAAGGTTACAAACTCACTTAATAAAATAAATACTACAATATATTTTGAAAATCTAACCGTTGAATTGCATGTTCTTTATGCCCTTAATACACATGTTAAATTTTGTGTCAATCAGATATCATTTACTATATGATCTATAAACTTATATTTTGTGCATAATTTTAAATTATAAAAACTTGCAATTTAAAAAATTTATTGATGACATAGCTATTGTTCTTTAATTTTCTTGAAATTTTGCAAGTATGGAGGATATAAGAAGAAGATGTAATCCAACGGTGGATTTGTCAAAATTCACCTCCAATAAAAAGATATTAACTAAGTTTATAGTTTAAAGTAACAACTAATTTTGTAGCTAAACTTTGTCCATAATTTAATCTTGAAGACAAATCTGGCAGTGTTCTAAAAGCATGTGCAGGTCAGCATATATGCTTTTAAACTGTAGCATGGAGATCCATACCATAATTATTGAATCTGGAAAGGGGTGGTTGGACTTTGTTTGTTGCAAATGCCCTTGTGGGTATTTATCACAAGTGTGACGTGATTGAAGAACCGGAGAAGCCTAAAAGATAAATGACAGAATGAAATAACGGTCAAAATGGCACAATAGTACTATTTATCAAAATATGTATTAATTTATCACTATTTTGAAAATACGTAGAAATCTATCACTTTTTAGGTATTTGAGTTAAGGGAACTCGAGTTTTTTATAGTACTCGAGTTCTATCAAAATTTTTCCAGCAAATTTGAAGGCTATTTTTTTAAAAAACTCGAGTTCATGGAATTCAAGCCCGTTTGGTACATGTGTTTAAAAACTGAAAATTGTTGTTTAAAAATATTTATAGAAATATGTGTGAGTAAAAAAGTATGTAGAAATGAGTGTAATGTTATTTAAAACTGAAAATTGTTGTTTGAAAATGCAAACCAAAAATCCCCAAGTATTCCAAACTAAAGTACTCAAAAAGTAATAGATCTCAATATAATTTTTAAAACAGTAGTAAATTGATATATATTTTAATAAATAGTGATATTTGGCTATTTTGGCTTGGGTTCTCGCTACAAAAGCAAAGTAAGAAACGTATGATAAAAAACAAAGCATCCAGGCCAATATAAAACCGTGGCAATCAGCTTCAAATCAAGAAAGAAGAAGGAGAAGGAGGAAAAAGGCTGTGAAATCGGTATCAAGTCAACCTAAAGTAGGAACCCACTTAATTGGTAAGCAAGGGCCTTGATTGGAGGAAAATTCCTAGTAAATATCTAATCACATTTCTGCACCACAAAAAACAGGTACGAAAAAGTTTCTTATCTGTCGGCGAATAAGACTTACGTGAGTCCCATAGCACATATAAGATTTTTTTTCAAAAGGTATACATCATATTTTAAATTTAAAAAATTCTTTGAAGCCCTTCAAGTTTCTGAGCAATTTAATCAAAAAAAGCGAATGGGGTGCCTCCAATCAAGCCCTGGGCAGGTTACGTGATCCAAGTTAATGGTGCAAAAACTTTGAATCATCACTAATAATTAGAGGTGGCCACAACAAGTAGGGCTGGGTTGGATTAAAGACCATCTCACCAACCAATCTGGTTTGAATCGTTTGATTAGGTTCCAAAATTTGAAGCCGTTGTCGACAGAATTTGAACGGATCTTCAACCGCGTTATCATTTCGAGTTTTTAGACAGATCACATCGGGTGATGTCACTGACAACAGAGATGGTCAGAGTCAATGCAGTGGATCCGACGTATTTAGTTGTGCCTTGGTCAAGCATTTCGACTAATAAGAGCATCTGTAGTCGGTTTCTATATCTCATCCTATTTTACCATCTTAAAAAGTAACTTTATCAATTATACAATATAATTTTACAATTCTCTAACATTTCAAATTTTATTTCTCAATTCTACTCATTAAAATAATATTTCTACCACAATAAAATAGTATATCTCACAATTATCACTGTACAATACAACACATTATTTATACATTATTTATTCTTTTTCTCTTTCTTTCTGTTCAAGAACCACCATCATCACCACCACCGCTGCACACCACCACCACCACCGGCAACCAATAATCTACCGTCAACACCCAAAAAAAAAAAAACCCAGAGAAAAGACCAGAACCACGCCGCTACACCTACTGCCCTTCGTCCATCAAAACCACCACCACCACCCCCTCCGCCCATCAACACCACACAAAAAAAAAAAAAAAAACCAGAGAAAAGACCAGAACCACGCCGCTACACCTACTGCCCTTCGACCATCAACACCACCACCACCACCACCACCACCCTCCCTCTCCGCCCATCAACACCACACAAAAAAAAAAAAAAAACCAAAGCAACCCACGGTCAAAAACCGGACCCATCGCCGCCGAAGCTCGAAGGAAGCGGATTTGCCGCTGGGAAGCTTGAAGGAAGTTGATTTGTTGACCCACGCGGAGAAGGAAAAATGACAGAGAGAGAGAGTTGCCGGAGAAGGAAAAAAGCGGAGACCCACCACCGATCTAAAGAGTTGCCGGAGAAGGAAGAACACGGAGACCCACCACCGATCTAGAAACCCACCGTCGATCTCAAGACCCACCACTATCTAGATTTGGTACAACGCCGATCCAACGTTGATCCTCTCCGATCATGGTAGATGATCCAATGCCAATCCTCTCCGATCATGGTAGATGATCCAACGCCAATCTAGAGAGTTGCCGGAGAGTGAAGACACTGAGAAGAATCAGAGAGCAAGAAGAAGAGAGAGCAGAAAGAAAGAGAGAAGGAAGAGAGAAATGAGAGAGGAGAGAGAATTTCCCAGGTTAAAATGAGAGAGGAGAGAGAAATGAGAGCATTAAATTTTTTTTTTTTTTTTTTTATAACATTGAGCTACAGTACCATCTTATATTTGAGATGGTACTGTAGCGAAATCTCAAAAAAAAATTGGCATATGCCATATGCCCTTCCAGTTGCTGAGCAATTTTGGGGCTTAAATGCCAAATGTTCTTAACATTTGGCATATGCAAGCCCCACTGCTGATGCTCTAAGAAGAGGCGGCTCCAGGATTTTTTATAGATGTGTTGACAATGGCATAATCAGAAATTTGGGGGTGGAGGTAGGCGAGTAAAAAATAATAATGCTCTTGTTTATTTATTTATTTTTTTGGTTTAGTATTATAATGTTTAAAAGTGATATATAAATAATCGTGTTTTTTTTTTTTAAGAAAGAGGTAAGACAACATAAAATAATGTTTAAAAATGAAATAAAGAACCGTATAAAAATTTGAGATTTAAACAAATGAAAAATGATATACGTTAGCGTGGATGGATGAGGATTTGTGATAACTATATAGAATTTGGATAATAAAAATTTTGGAATGTGTTAAAGAATTAAAAAAAAAAAACCATAGAAATTTCGAGATAAAAATGATATACGTTAGTGTGAATGGATGAGGATTTATGATAACTATATAGAATTTGGATAATAAAAATTTTGGAATGTGTTAAAGAATTAAAAATAATAATAAAAAAACCATAGAAATTTTGAGATAAAAATGAGTAATTTTTACGTGAGGTAGTGGTTTTTTTTTTTTTTTTAATGAAGATAATTGAATACAAATAGATAACAAGTACATATAGGAATTAGACATTTGAATACAAATGGGCGATGGGAATAACAATTTTTTTCCCATTTTGTACGTGAGATAGTATTACTATTTTAACTTCTTCTTTTTTTAGGAAAAAAAAAAACTAAAGGGTATATTATTTCAGAATTTGTATGAGGATATTTTGGTACGCCAAAAATTGAAGACAAAACAAGGGAATCATCTTATTAATTATATATATATATATATATATATATATATACACACACAACTTTCGCATTATACACAATACAACTATATTGTACAATAATCTATGTAAGGATATTAGGCCCAATAGAATGTATTGGGCCGAGGGTCCAGTCCGAGGACACCTCACAAATCCGAGGATGGATAGACGTATGATAGAGATCAGCATTCACAAATAAAGGAGAGGATTTGGGTGTTATGATCCAGGGAAGTGATCCGAGGATGAATGCTTTATTGGCCAGGAAAAGCCAAGATCAGAAAATGCGGTCTGACATCAAGAGCAACATTCCGAACGTTTCCACTGATGAAGATAAGTATCAGGAAGGAACAAGACAAAAGGGAGCTATGAAATATCTAAGAGAAAGTTGCTACCACCGCATTAAATGCTTGGTAGCTAACTCTCTGACTGCATTTATGTGGAGAAGACCCCTGAACAGTGCTGTCTTGGCTACCCTAACTCACAAAATGCCTGAGAGGGTGTTTGATGGGACAAGCACTCAAGTGGTGGCTTGAACGATCAACAAATAGAGGGCAAAGATCATCTAAAAGGAGATATATAATGTAAGAAATCCTCCCTAGAGAAGGGATCGAAAAATTAAGAGAAAAACACTGTAACAATCAAGAACTGAATTTGTCATCAAACTTGAGAGAAATATATAATAACTGATCTCCTTGAACGGTGCCGAGAATGATTTTCTTTAGTTTAAATCAGTCTATCTTATTTTCTTGTCATCTAAACCCACTTTACTTGTTGTCCAATTCATTTAAGCCCAATTTTCCAACCCACTCTCTACAAATTCATTGTATTAGGCTTTTTGGGCCTACATTCATTTATTCTTTGGGCCAGGGACTCAAACTGCGTTCTTACAGTCTAAAAAATTATTAATAGTTTAAAGATTGTTAAGACAACAATCATTAGATGTATAAACAAATAACTAATCATACATTTTTGTCAAATTAATAATAACTTATTATATTTATAAGTTATATCAATTAAATAAAATATATATAGAATAAATGAGAATAGTAAGTTAGTAACACACCTGTGAGTCGAGCTGGGAGGAAACATGAAACTAAGAGAAATAAAAGTAATAAGGTTTTGCTTTTGAAGCTCTTTAAATTGGAGCAAGTAGTAAAAGATTTCTTAGACTTTAAAATTTGTAGAGCATTTATCAAACTAGTTACAACTTATCACTATATTGTGAAAGTAGTATTAAGAGGATCATATTCAAACTTATTTCAGCTATGCTTAAAAGAAATTTGAGTTAGGGTGTTCAAATTTTTATTGTAGGGGTCAAAACATTAAAATTTAAAAAATACAATAAATAAATAAATATATATATATATATATATATATTTTTTTTTTTTTTTTTTTGGGCCAGGTCAGGGGTTTCATTTGAACCCCCTGGGCTAGTTGTGGCGTTGCCCCTGTTAATTAGTAGTGGAGCGTTTTATTTTATTTTATTTTATTTTTTCAGGACAAGCTAAATGTATCATTGTATTCCTATATAACTTACTCTTTAATTGTAAATGAAAATGACTTTGTTTTATAAAAATAAAAAGAACTTTTAATAAAGAGATTTGATAAGGAAAATGGTGTCGCATTTACTATCTACTCCAACTTAGCAAAAGAGACTATACGATGTCGTTTCTCTCAAAGTACAGCAAGTCACTTAACAAAGAGAAATGCTATGTCCATACTCCATAATATTTTTACAATATTTTCACATTGAAGAGTAAAGACTCAAGTAGGATGGCCAATTCCATTGAGTAAGGTATCACTCAAGTTCCCAACTAAGATAAATTATGTTATAATCCTCTTGTAACACGTGGTTTATTTAAATACACACGTGGTTAGATTAGAGTTTGTTACCACACTTTTAGGTGAGTTTGTAACAAACTCATAGTTAGCTCAATTGGTAAAGTTTCTAATTGTTGAATAAGAGATTTGGGGTTCAATTCCCACCCACACCAAAAATCGATTAGTGTCTTAGTCTGATGATAAAAAACTATCATCAAGAGCAAATGCCACAGGTTGAAACTCACTTTCAGATATTTTCCTTCAATCTTTTGCTATTCCTTCAAGATTTACTTTCCATTAATTAAAAAAAAAAAACAAATTACGTACATATTTTTATAATCCTAATTTTTATAAACCTCTGCCTCAAATGTTCCTAAAAGTAATAAATTATATATGGCAACATAGTGAATATTGAAAAAAAAAAAAAAAACCATTCATTAAAGAGTATTTATACATTTAAAAAATGAAAATGAGCCATTACCAAAAAAAATTACTCAAATTTGAAGATAACATTAGAATAGAAAGAGGGGCATTTTTGGGAAAACAAAGGAGGCCATTACCCAACCACGCCCCTCCCCCATTCTTGTGACCAACTTTAATAGTAGTAGACCGTTCTAGGGTAACGGTGGCAACATAGAGGAGGTAGCGTGTAGGGTTGTCAACAAGCTGAGTTTTATTGAATAGTAAATGTTCGAGTTCGGCTTGACAACAAAAGTACAATATTCAAGTTCAGCTTGATCTCAAACCAAACTTGTCAATATTGTTTGAGTTCAAGCTTATCAAAAAAATTCTAAAAGCTTAATTCTTTACTCAAGCCAAACTCAAGCCCAAACTTGAGCACAATATCGAGCTTTTGAGCTTGAGCTTGAGATTCTACACAAGTATATTGTCAAGCTATATTAAGCATGTTTGGTTTGGATGACTAATCTCAACTTTCAACTAATTAAAGTATTAGTAAGAAATGAGTTTATTTGCCAAGCTCATATCAATCTTATTACCAAACATATAAAGGAGCCTAGACTTAGATTGTTTTTTGGGGAAATTGCAGTTTTAACAATGCTCACTCGTGGTTTGGCTCGTTTTAACTATGCCCACCCATGGTTTGAAATTTGTCACTTAACCCACCTGAGGTGGCCTCCGTTAGACCCCCGTTACCCACCTCTGCCCTTTCCGTTAGAAATTCCTCTTTACTATATAAGCCAAAATTAGAACCCAAATAGAACCCTAAAAAAAAGAAACGAGCTCTCTCCCTTTCTCTACCTTAGAACCCCCAAAAATCCCCAAACCCATAATCCCTTTCTCTCTTTACTTTGATTGCCAAAGTGAAATCCCCAAACACTTGCAAGCAACGAGGAGGTGTGCTTAAGCTTAGGTTTTCCTCTATATCAGGTATGAAATGACTTTCTAGGGGTTTTGGGTGGTGGCTAACAGTGGTGGTGGTGTTGGAGGTGGTAGTTTGGTGAGGCTATGATTTGATGGTTCAGTGAGTTGGCTGTGGTGTTGGATATGTTAGATTGTTGGGTTTTTTTTTTTTTTTTTTGCTTGGTTTTTCTTGTTTCTTTGTTTTTGCATCCCGATCTGGGGTTTTGGGCGATGGCTAACAACGGTGGTGGTGTTGGAGGTAGTAGTTTGGTGAGGCTATGATTTGATGGTTCAGTGAGTTGGTTGTGGTGTTGGATATGTTAGATTGCTGGGTTTTTTTTTTTTGTTGCTGATTTTTTTGCTGGGTTTTTTCTTGTTTCTTTGTTTTTGCATCCCGATCTGGGGTTTTGGGCGGTGGCTAACAATGGTGGTGGTGTTGGAGGTAGTAGTTTGGTAAGGCTATAATTTGATGGTTCAGTGAGTTGGTTGTGGTGTTGGATATGTTAGATTGCTGGGTTTTTTTTTTTTTTTTTTTGTTGATTTTTTTGCTGGCTTTTTCTTGTTTCTTTGTTTTTGCATCTCGATCTGGGGTTTTGGGCGGTGGCTAACAACGGTGGTGGTGTTGGAGGTAGTAGTTTGGTGAGGCTATGATTTGATGGTTTAGTGAGTTGGTTGTGGTGTTGGATATGTTAGATTGCTGGGTTTTTTTTTTTTTTTTTTTTTGCCGGTTTTATTTGCTGGGTTTTTCTTGTTTCTTTGTTTTTGCATCCTGATCTGGGGTTTTGGGCGGTGGCTAACAACGGTGGTGGTGTTGATGGTGGTAGTTTGGTGAGACTATGATTTAATGGTTCAGTGAGTTGGTTGTGGTGTTGGATTTGCTAAATTGCTGGTTTTTTTTTTTTTTTTTTTTTTTTTTTTTTTAAGATTTTTCTTTTACTTGCAAATCTAGGTTTTTTTAGAGAATCCAGCAAAAGAGAGAGAGTTAGAGTTTTAGAGAAAGGGTTTTTTTGCTTTGTCTACCCTCTTTCGTAAAACCTTGTGCTAATTATGTACATGAAAAATGATGAAACAAATTTTATCTTGACTTGTTTTTTGATATTTTTCTTTTACGTTTATGTGAAGAAGAAGAAGAAGAAGAGAAAAGAGGAGAGAGACATTAAATATAATGAAAAAGACACATTTACCCCCATTTTTAACGGTGAAAAGGGAGAGGTGGGTAACGGGAGTCTAACAGAGGCCACCTCAGGTGGGTTAAGTGACAAATTTCAAACCACAGGTGGGTTAATTGTAATTTCCCCTTGTTTTTTTTTATTGAGCCTTATTGAGCCTATTCATGAACATAAATTTTTTTTTTTTTTTTTTGCTCGGCCTCTACTCATTTATTAAACATGCTTAGAAATTCATTTGGTGGGGGAAATGGAAAAATGAGAGGATAGAAAATGGGGAGAGGATAGAAAAGTGGAAGAATAGAAAAAATTTTAGTTTCCCTCTTTTGGGTTTAGTTGGAATGGTGGAAAAGTGGAGAGAGAAAAAAAAATCATTTGTTTGGTTGAGAAGAAAACTGAGAGTATAGAAAATGTAATTTGTATAAAATTACACTCATGCCCTTATTGCATAATATGAGAAATATTTTCCTTACAATTATTTAAAAACCTTATTATTAATTAAAACTATAAAGAATAACATCTTATAAAAACTAACACATCATTAATATTATAATATTATTTTCTTTTTCTTTGTTATTATATATATTATTCAAAACAATTAGAGGTTTTTTTCTTAAAAAATAGAGGTGAAAGCCACCAAAAACCCGACCGTTGATTAAAAAAGAAAATGCAAAAAAGAAAAAGAAAAAGAGCAACCGTTTGATTTAAACGTTGAAAAAAAAAAAGTAACGTAAACGTACTCAATGCACAGACACAGCGGAGGGGCAAATTTGGTTTTTGATTAGCATCCATGTTTTCCTTTTAGTTTTCTCCTCGTTGAAAATATTTTGGTTTTTTTTTTTTTTTTTTATTATCTCTAAAATCCACCCAACCAAATAGATCCTAAATCTACATCTTGTTTATAGCCAAAAAAATAAAAGTTTTTTTTAGCAAGCCAAGCAAAGCTGCTTATGAACACTTAAATCCAAACCGATTTGCGTTGGGTTTGGTACCTTTGAAACCGTTGCTATTCAAAGAAGCTGTCAACACAATTCCAGCTTCGTTGGGCTGATATGATTGGATGGCTAGGCTGGATCTGTGAGCAGGCCCACTAATAAAATCATATGCAAAAAGTTTAACCAAATGGGTCACCAGAAAGAAAAAAACCAGTAAAAAAGTAACAATATAATAATATTTCATACCTTGCCATTGAGTGTTATTGACAAACGTGAGTCAATAGTGGCTTTTTAACGTTCTCTTCTAGGCTTTCGACACGACGACACGTTGTCGACTTTGAAGTTTGTGACCTTTGAACTAAAGTATTATTATTGACTTCAAATTGAGCTTAGTCTCTTCCTCACAAATATTATATTCGTAAGAAAAAAAATTTCTTTGGATTTGTTTTGGATCTGTATATTTTACTTAAATTGAAATTTTTTTATTAAAAATAATATATATAAAAGTAAAAATTAACTAAAATAGTATAATAAAATCTATAAATAGCATTAAAAAGTATAGTAAATTCTATAAATAATAACAAAAATAAATTAAATAATAAAATAAACTGACTTTTTAATTTGGAGCCAAACGCACGCTAAAATCTGAGTTTCTTTTGAAATATGACAAGAAATTAACATTCATCTGTGGCCGGCAAGAATCCACAAATTGAAACGAACCAATCTCCAAGTCTTCCTCCAAAAGAGCAGCAAACCTTAATCAACTGATCTTCTAGATATATTAAATTCGTAAGAGAAATTTTGTTACATTTTTAGTTTTGTTTTTTGCAATATGAAATGAGAACACCAATAAGATGATGGGGACGGCATTCGGCAAAGTTCACACATGAAAGGAATCAAATTCCAATCTTCCGCATAAAATAAAGTCATAGTCTACCTTTTTTGCGGGGCAATCCAACTATCCAATTCCAAGTCAGTCTTCCAAGAGAAGAGAAGAAACAAAAAAGTTGAATTTAAAAATAAATAAATTAAAAAGCTACTATAAAGTACAGACACAACTTTTTTTCGCAATAAATTTTAGGGCCGATGTCTTCCCACCCATATTTAACCACTTCAATGGTTACCATCTATAAGTATAACAGTTTTACAATAATTTTATAACAGAGTTTAGATAGTAAATTGTTTTTGAATTTTTATTTGAACTCATTACTAACATTACTTTTTTATCTATCATTAAAATTTGTCGTTAAATAAAAGATTTGAAATTTAATTTCTGCATCTACCAAAAACTAATTAATGTCTTAGTCTAATGATTAGAGCAAATGTTATAAGTTGAAAAATATATCTCTAAAAACAACTTGTTATTTGAAGAATTTGTTTTTAAATCGGTATGAATACGTTGTAGCATTATTCTCCAAGAATTGGGTATCTTAGCATTATTGACTTAAAAAATGAAAATCAACCCTAAAGTCATGCAATAAGCACGTGGGTGAGCAGATCAATTATCACCATACATTCAAAGTTTCCAACGGTTACACACCTAGCAAGTAGTAGGCAGTCCCCACATGCTTCACACTTTTAATTTACTCAACCATTTCATATTATACGCGTGAACGATTTCTCTCTTTCTCCCCAATTTTCTCTGGTGTTTTTCCACCATGTAGAGTCAAACGCTTACCGAAAGGAGAAAAATTGGAATTTTGGAATCGACCGCACCCAAAGGATACGTTTTATTGGAGACGCTTCTTCTTCCTCTTTTCATAGTTGATTTTTGGAACCACAAACTTGACCTTATTTTTAAATATTCACACTTTCTAAAATGACCTTTTAGAAAACGAAACAAATTGATTTTTCCCAATAGTTGAAAAAACCAAATTAATAGTTTAATTAAATCATTTCTATTTTAAAATTGTATATTGTGGGTGAGTGAAATTTGGGAAACAAGATGGAATCGTAGTAAGTATTTCTATTCTAACCGAACTGCGATGGACCTTTTAATCGAGTTGATAACCTATAAAAAAGAATGTCTAAGATTAACCAATGGCTAAGTTAAAAATTAGTGAAAAATGAGAGAATTATAGTGCATTGAGCTTGTTATACCTTGTTATAATGAGCGAGGGGTATTTATAGAGCATGTGGAGAGATTTTTAGCGAGAAATCAGTTTGAGACTTAGGAGTAAGTTTGTCATCTTATCATTTTGTTAAATGAATTGAGGGGATTTGTGTCAGGGTAGCAATCCTAACCACCCTTAAACTAGGTAGAACTAGTTGTCCCCTCACATAAGTTGAAGGGATGTGTGTTATAGCAATTGTCAACTGATGCAACTAGATGAGGCAGGTTTAATAGCATTAAATGTGATAGTCATGTTATGTGTTTAGTATGTTTGATTACTATATTAGGTCACTATGTCTGATCATCGTGTTTAGCTTGTTTGTTGTGGTGACGAACTAGCTGTTGTGGGTTGGAGTTGGGTCGCATTGGTCTACGATCTAGGTCACATTGGGCTCCATCGAATCTAATTTGGATCACGTTGGACTCTATATCTCTCCGATCATACCCTCATTAATCAAACTAAATCTTTGAGTCAGAGATTGAGTCCATAGCAACCTCTTTCTCTCTTTTTCTTGGCCGAATCAAAGGTCGAATTTGTGTCTTTGGCTCCAATCCAGTCAAGTGTTCCAAAAATCTACCAATCCCTTTAAAAATGATATCATAGAGGAGGTGTTGAACAAGAAAATGGAACAAGAAGATTTTAAAGCATTTACGGACAAGAAATATTAATTAAGTAACTTTAATTAGTTTAATTTTTTGGGTCATATAACTTGCAGTTTTGAGTCTTCATCTTACTTCTTATTAAATCTTTCTTTTTCACTCTGTTGCTAAAGTTTAGACCCTCAATATGTTAATAGCAACTCATTTTATAAAAGTTGACGAAAGGACCATATTGAATAAAAAATGGGGAGTTGAGACAAAGTTGTTTTCTAAAAGTTTTGAGTGAATGTATACGCCAAGTTAAGAAATAATTTTTCTTTCTAAACTTTACTTCTTTCTCATAATGCCAAATATACGAAAACGCAAAAAATTTACACCGTCCCACAATTAGTTTTGGAAAAAAAAAAAAGGTTTTTATTCATTAATGACATTTTAAAAAACCTGACCCCATTTTTGTCCCTTTATTTGAAATGGAGAGTGAGAGTGATGCTTTTAGGTTTACTTTGAAAAAAATGAAGACAACATGACAACGTCGAAATTTACTAAACCCACCCAAAGAACGCCACAACACATGTTACGTCAAGTCCACTACGTGTCATTTTTCAATTCGTTTTGGGCCAACCTCACTCCAATATATTTTCACAGCCACTCATAATTCGATACCTCTCTCTCTCTCTCTATATATATGTACTCCTCCACTTTACTCCCAGAAAGCCCACCGCACAAATCTCTCTCTCTCTCTCTCTCAAACTCAAATCCATGGCTACCATTGCGAAATCTGGGATCTGGGTTTTGGTGGTAGTGGTGGGTTTGATGGTTTCACCTAGTGAATCTCAAACCTGCTCATCTCTGAATATCACAAACAAGGTCTTCAGTAATTGCAGTGTCCTCCCATACCTAAGTGCGTCCCTTCACTGGACATACAATGCGTCCAATTCATCACTCTCCATAGCTTTCTCAGCTAAACCACCACAAGCCGATGGGTGGGTCGCATGGGCTATCAACCCAACCTCCCCAAAAATGCTTGGGTCCCAAACTCTCTTAGCTTACAAATCCAACGGCGCTCCAACTGTCAAAACATACAACATCACCTCCTACGACGTCACTTCCTCCGGCACAAAGTTGTTGTACGAGGTTTCCGATTTGACTTCCGTGGAAGTCGGCGGCACAATCACCATCTTCGCTAAGTGGAAGTTGCCTGATAAAACTGAGAAGATCAACCAAGTTTGGCAAGTGGGTCCTGTTTCACAAGGTGCACCTGCGGTCCATGCTAAATCGGGTGATAATCTTAAGTCTGTTGAGGTCCTACAGTTGGTGGGGTCCGGTGGGTCCACCTCTCCTACTGGTAGTCCTGCACCTGCACCTGGACCTGGGTCGAATTCGGTTCCTGTATCTCCTGCACCCAGCAATGGGTCTACTCCAGCAAGTTCAACTTCAAGAATTACTGTGGGTTTCAACATGGGTTTGTTGTTTTTGTTTGTGAGTGTTGCTAGTTTGATGGGTCTTTGAGTTTATTAACTAGTTTGGTTGGAGATTTTGATGTTCTTGGATTTGGTCAAGATTTGTATCGGGAGGAAAACGAGGTATTTGGTGTTAATAAAAAAGGAGTAGTAGTTGTAGTCTTATTTATTTTTGCTATCTTATCTGTATTGATTTAATGAATGCGAAAGTAGTTTTATTTTGAAATTCAAAGTGATGATTTTTATATACATTGATTAACGTGTTGTGGGAACTGTGCTTTTGTTTAATAAAAAAAAAAAGGAAAGTGTTTTTCTCATTTATGGGAACTGTGAAGTCATGACAAAAGAAAGTTAAAGACTTAAAGTAGTACCAATTTGGCCTTTTCTTCGGATCTAACTTTTCCTTTGTTTGCCACTGTTGAAGAGGAACAAAATTATTTGAACAAAGATCTAACTTTTCACGTTGATAGATAGGTGGCAATGATATTTAAGTCGGCTACTATCTCCTGTTTTTATGGGATGGTTCGAATCATCCTCCTTTACTTAAAAATGCTTTACAAAATTATTGGGTAACATTTAAGGCGTGTTTGCCAACATTGAAATAATAGTTTTTATTGTTTAAACAATATAATACATATTTTTACAACATTTTTTTCATTCATACGTATTTTTACAGCACTTAAACAGCATTAGTAGAACAACATTACCAAATGAACTCTTAGTTAAAATTACTTTGCTGTAGTATATTAGATTATTTAATTAAATTTAAATGTATGGTTGTATCGGCTGTTGAACATTGACTAATGCAATATAATAAAATTATCTTTACTAAAAAAAATGGAATGTAACGTTTGGTACAACGTTATGTTTTAGAATTTTTAGGAATATTTAAAAATTTCCATGCAAATCACACAAGGAAATCAGATGTCAAATGTATCTAGATTTCCCCTCAACCCCTTTTGTAGAGGATAAAATTTATGTACAGTACTTTAAGTTTCCCTCTTAAGATTTTGCCATGTGGCTACTTAACTTAAAAAATATATTTCCATTCATGAGAAAAAAGCCACATGGCAAAATCTTAAGAGATGAACTTAAGGAACAACACTAAGTACTATACCTAAATCTTGCTCTTTTGTATAAATGTAAATTCTCTTTAAAACATGTGGGTATCCAGATTCCAAACTTAAAGAAAATTGTATTTTTTATAAATTGACAATTTGAACCATTTTTCCTTATCATTTAAACAATGGAGAAAAAAAAAATCATCAATATCTTATAGACCTAAACAATGTCAGGTTGTTTTGTTATGGATTAAGCTCTTTTTAAAATTATGGTTAAGAATTAATTTTTCTCCTTTTTATATCCCCTATTTGGGATTGGTTAGATGCTAAAGTAAAATAAATTATTTATTTTTATTAACAAGATTTTTCATATAGAACAAGAATTTAAATAATTATTTTTGTATTGTACTTGTCATTTTATAATGTTAGACTATAGTTTTAATGAATTTGTTATAATTTATAGTTTACATTTTGTTTGTCATTATTTATTTGGAGGAAGATTAAAAAATAAAAATAAAAAACTTGATATTGGATTTATAAATCTAAGGATAGTATGAGAAAAATAAATAATTCATTTAAGATTTTTAGGAATAAACCAAACATTATAATCTCACATTCCTAGTAATCTTATTAGATTCCCAGTTAAACCAAATATATGAATATTTACATTCCTAGGCATCCAAATTGCAAGGCATCACATTCCCAGTAATCTAGATGTTAGGAGTAATGTAGATTCTTCCATACCAAATACCACCTTAAGGTAGTTATGTGTTGAATTTAATTGGGAAATTTAAAATGCTACAAATTTATAAGTAGAACTCATCATTAAAAGCCAGCTTACAAGGGAGAGAGTGTCCAAAAACTTATTATTTCTAATAAATGTCCTCTTAGAACTAATAACTATAACATTGTTACTACCTTTTATTAACATTGAATATTCAATCTAGTCTCTAGTTCACCTCCTCCAAGAGCCAATCACAAATTTGCAACTCGTTTAATCTCATATTCAATGAACTACCTTCAATTACTCAGCATCATGATTGACTTTGATATCAAACTATACTAATACATAAGTAGAATCCACACTGGCTTACAAGGGGAGGGGGGTCCAAGAACTTATATAGACTTGGTTAAACTAACACTTAAGTCATGTAAGACATTAGGATCATAACATACCATATTGTACCTAAATAATTTACTTAAGATTTAATCTATAAACAAAACATTGAATAAATTTAAGGATTCATTTTTTAAAAAAAAAATACCATAATCTATTGTTATTTTCACTATATATTTAAAGTTGTGTGATTGTGTCAGTGATAGACCCAATTTAACAATGTTCTAATCACAATAGGTCATGCTAATAATTGAAAAATATTGTCCATAACATTACTCTTTAAGCATTCTCATTAACCTCTTGTCCATGGTCCATGTTCCAATTTTGAATTTAAAATTAGAAAGCAAGCAGAGGTGATTTTGACATGTATGAGATTCGGGACTATAACATTTTTGAAAATGAAAATATCCAATTTCAATTTAGATTAAGAAGTGATTTTTAATAATTAAATAAATATTACTAAGATAGATAAAGAAAGGGAGGAAGAAGAAACAAACAAGAGTGAAAAACAGAGCACGGAATAAAGCACAGGATATTCTCTTCTCAAATTTTCCTATAGACGCTATTATTTTACCTATGATAATAATATCTTTAACAATGTTACTGTTTTGATATATTAGCTTGGGAGCAATTTCCTTGATTAAATTACCTTGGGAGCACGATAAGTGCTACTACTAATTAAGGTTCTTTTGAATCAATTGAATTCTAAATTGAAAGCTGTTAAAGCAATTTTGAGAAGAAATAATGAGGAGAAATTAGTAAATTAGCGGTGTTGCTCAAAAGGCACGACAAAAAGGGTTGGAGTTAGAACTAGTATAAAAAAAGTTTTTGTTATAAATCATGGCCCAGTTGGCCTAATTTGCAAGGAAAAAGAGTATCAAAATCATTGTTATCTTTCTAGTAGGCCTCCGGAAGAGTCTACAATATCATTATCAAAACAAGGAGGGCTACACACTCTGGTTTGGTCCATTCCGATTGGAGTCTGAATAGTCCTAATCAAAACAGTCTTTTTCCATTGGGTGGTGAGCATAAGGATTGCATCATCTGTACATGTATAAACAACAGTCCTTTGGAGAATGTGAAGGAATCCGAGCAGATGAAAAAGTTGGGTATGAATTTTTATAAGCAAATTACTTGGTCCATTGTTTAAATCTTCACTGAGGTAGATGTTGATAAAGTTCTATAGTTTCATTGAATCATTATATTTCTTATTGGTATAAAGACTGAAGAAAGAGTGTATGCGCATGTGTTACTGCTAGATAGAGCTAAGTGTTAGCTTTGTCTTGTTTTTGTTCTTTCTTTCCTGTTCATGTGCTCTGTTGTTATCCAATTTCAGATTAATGAAAATTCAGTTTCAAAAAAAAAAGAAAAAAGAAAAAAAAGAAAGAGTGTATGCAAGCTAACGTTATAATAGCAGAGCTTCAACAAGAACTTCTCTTGAAATGATATTGAATTATACATTAGTACATTGATTTCAAGAAATGTTACAATTTACAAAACTTGGTGTACACGTTTATGGTCAAAATTAAGTGAAATGTACGTTAAGAACAAGTTCACAAATTTGTGTAGCCGAAAGAAGATAAAGGGACCACTTTGGAATGAGATAAATATCACAAATAGATAAGTTAGGGGAAGCAATAGAACCTATATGATTAACAGGCATATGAGATTCATGATCAGCAGTATAAATGCCAGAGCTAGAAATCAAGTATATTTGTGAAACAACAGAGAGGCATTAAACTTCAAATGATTTCAATGAACTGAGAGGTGGTACTTGAGTGAAAAAAAAGGAAAGTGGAAGAGCAAGATAGAACCCGGTGCATCATTGCCACGACGGCAATGGAATTGAAGGGAGAAACTAGAGGAAGATCACAAAATAGTTGTCTAGTGAGAAGGGGTCCGAAATTGGTTTCTTTGTTACACAAAAGGGCTGAATGTGCATTGCAGATCATTAGTTTTCCTTAGATATGAGCTCGGTAATAGCAACATCCAGTTTGATGTAGTAGTGAAGAAGCCAGTGCAGGCTCAAAATCATCCAGAAGAGGCATCATGATGTGCATGATGATCACAACATTTGGCGAAGAGTGCAATATCATCCTCATATTTTAGTTGTGGATCTGCAGTAGTTTGTTCCTATCAAGTACAAGTTTTGACTTTTTGAGTACAAAAATGAGAAATGTACTAACCTGGCTCCTGGCAAATCTGATCGAGTTTGGTCTCAATTTGGCATTTTGAATATGCATTGTGAGTGTGCAATTACAAGGGAAAGAATTTTTAAGCTGCCTTGGTTATCTAATAACAAGAGATTGTTGATAAAGTGAGCAATAGTATTGATGAACCATAACAGGATTTTTCACTAAATGCAATCCCAATCTTCAATTCTAGAAGCAAAATCATCATCGAATTCATTTCTCATTGAAACCGGCTTGAAAATTACACCAATAACACTAGCACATTACCACAATTTTCTCCCTTTGGGAACACAACCATTATGGGCCCACAAATGATATGTGGGCTCTATATGGGCCTTTCCAAAACAATTGTGATTGGTGGGTAACATCATTTGATTGATCCATCAAAAATCAAATTTGATTTTTTTTTTTTTTTGGGTTAAGGAAGGGCTATGGTTCAATGTAGCTGAAACAGAGGATTATGCATGTACGCGTGATTCAAATTGCATGATTAGGGATGCAGATCAAGTGTGCATGGCATGATTCCTAATATGTGAAATTGAGTTTGCAAGTCAGGTTAAGTTTGAGTCACGGTCAAACAAAGTGGATGCTAATATCATGATACCGCAATGTTGACACAATGTTGACATGATAGCTAACATGGTAAGAATCCGCATGATAGTGACGCGATAGATGGCATAGCAATGACGTTGTGAATGTTAAAGTGTAGATGGTATGGTTGTAAACACCTCGTTTTATAACCTCTAAAAAATTATAAATAATCTTTGCAAGAATCGGGGTGATAGTAACACTTTGTGTGAATGTTGAAGTATAATTATAAATTATGATTGATTCTCTAAAGAATTAATTATGTCATAATTCCTCCCATGCAAAAAGATTATCTTTGCAAAAATATAATATTCACTAGGTTTAAGACAATAGTGCAAAAATGGGATAATTTTAGTAGAGAATTTTTTTTTTTAATAATTATTAATTGATTATCTTTGTAAAAAAATTTATTAAAATTTAGAAGGTCCTAAATATGCACTAATATTATCTAACCCTAAAGTTTCTAAAAATAAGGTCCCATCTAATATTTATCTAAAAAATTGATAATGAAAAAAACTAAAATAAAAATAAAAATAGGATAAGGATTGGCATTATAACACATAGTACTAATCGAAACTCAAACTAAAATTAGAATGCCAGTTAACACTCTAATGTTCTGACATGATTTTTCTTCAATTTGTTTTATGTACACACTTATCTAATCAATACACGAGATAAATAGATAATTGCAACCTTGGGTAGTTAGAAATTGATTGAAACCCAACAACCAAGGCCTCCACCTCTATTTATTTTCAAAAGCTACAATATTTACTAGAGCCCTAGAAATATCCCAAAATAATTCCCATCATCTTCCCACATCGAACACAAAACCCTAGCTTCCTAGGATATTCAAATCGAGCCATTGGACACCAACCATCAATTAATCATCTGCTTTGTTTGAATATTATTGAGATCAATAAGAAAATTCCCAGGGACATTCAAAGGAAGGAGGTGCTGCCCATAGAGATAGGAGCTCAATCCTAAAGGAACCTTCGACCTTGCTTTGGAAAAACATAATGAATTAATATTCTAGCTTTTAGAATTACAGTTTCCATATGTTCACATGAGGTTGAAATGATCAAATTTTGTTTCCAAAACCCTCATTGCTAGATCTCTTGTTCTAATTTTAACATACTCTTATCTTGTTTTTCCCATGCTTGGATGCTATACCTTGTTTGCATGACATGAGTTCATGATCTGCCAGTCTCGTTTTCACGTCAATTTTTTTATTAAACAAAAATTAATTTCTACAGGTATTTTAATGGTATTTTTCTTGTAATAATTTCAAATTGACTAAAAATATATGGCATTGAAAGTATTGAGGTAATTATTCTTCTCTAAAATGACTATAACAATTATTCCTTAGTAAAATGTAATAAATTTTAAAATTAAATTAATTCCAAAAATATAAAAAAATTTAGAGATATTTTTAACCTATGACGTAATTGGTTTTTAGTATAAGCGGGGATTAAACTCTTAGTCTTTTATTCAAGAACAAAAGATTTAACTTGTTGAACTAATTGGAACTCACTTCTATTATATCTTTTATTCCTAATAATAAATATTACTATTCCTGATATCATCTTAATTAATTCAATTTACCAAACGTGCCTAATTCTTTATTTCTTCTCCACAAAGAAAAGGACATATCCATAATATATTATAAAACCACAATCATAATAAATACTAGAATTATCAAATTTCAAATTTAATATTTGGGTAAAATACCATTTGTCTCTAAACTCTATCAATATATTTTTTTACATCCCTAAACTTTAAAAAGTTCATTTGTTCATCCGAATACTTTGTAAATAGTTTTTTTTTTTTTTTTCAAAAGTTTAGAGACAAAAGTAAGGATAATAAAAAAGTAAATTTTCAATAGTTTAGGAATGGAAATTTTTTTTTTTTTTTTTTTTAAGTTTAAGGAAAAAAAGTGAAATATTTTTAATAATTTAAGGATGAAAGAAAAACTTTTCAATAGTTTAAGGACAAAAAATTAACTTTTAAAGTTTAAGAACAAAAAAAAAAAACTTTTGATAAAGTTTAGGAACCAAAATAGTATTTTAACCATAATATTTTATATACATTCCAATCAAAATAAATGTCCATAATAAATATCATAATAATCAAATTTCATATTTATATACAAAACTAAGTGGAGATAAAATCATTTTTTTTAAAATAAAATACATATAAAATTGAAATGCTTAACATTTGGTTTACCTCATAATATTTTGCCACATAAGTTTTTGAGTTTTCACAATTTTACACATTAATATTCTACATACTATATGTACGTATAATTAAAATTATATTTTATATTTAAACCATTAATAAATTCCATAATTATCAAATTTCATATTTCATGTTTCATATACAAAAACAATCAAAATAAATGTTTATAAATAAATATCAAAATTATCAAATTTCATATTTATATACAAACTAAAGAGAGATAAAATCATTTTTTAGAAAAAAAAAAAAAAAAGAAAAGAAAAGAAGAAGACATTTGACTTTTAGTTAATCTCAAAATATTTTGTCACTTATTTTTTTATAACAAAATCACACATAAGGTCAGAGGAAAGGGATTTTTTGAAAGACATACAATACAGTGTCAAATATTTTTTGAGTTCTCATAATTTTACATGCAATATTTATTTAAAGAAAATATTTTTTTTTTTAGATAAAATAATATTTTATTGAACTTCCAAATATAAAGGATTCTCAAAACTCAAACCTGGCAAGGCCTTGCCAGGTTTGAGTTTTGAGAATCCTAGGAAAACTAGGAAATGTGGCAAGCACATCCTTGCTAGGTTTGTGCTTTGAGAAAGATAAAATTTAGTTACAAAATTAGTTATAGCCTAAGTCTACAACCTTATTCAATAAAATTACCATTATTACATATTTTGAAAATCTAATTATTAAGTTACATATTCTTTTTACTCTTAATACATATGTCAAATTTTATGTCAATCGGATATTATTTACTATATGATCTATAAGTTTATATTTTATATATGCATAATTTTAAACTACTAATAGTTGTCATTTAAACAATTTATTGATAACATAGTTATTGATCTTTAATTTCCTAAAATTTTTGCAAGCATGAAGGATATAAGAAGAAGATGTAATCCAATGGTAGATTTGTCAAAATTCACCATCAATAAAAAAATATTGAGTAAGATTGTAGTTTTAAAGTATAACCAATTTTGTAACTAAACTTTGTCGTCTTAAAAATCATAAAAAAACTAGGATTTGTGGCAGCACATTTACCAAATCCATAGGAAAATGCATCATTTGGAGGAAAACATTTTGCCAAATGGACATAACTTATTTGCCAAATATGAGATGAAAAATATAATTTTTAGTAACAAAAAGGAAAAAAGAGTTACTTTCCATCCAGAAAAACTAATTCTGTTAAATTTTAAAAAAATAAGTATGACAAATGGGAACACCGTTTATTTGCTTGATATAAGATGAAAAGTATAATTTTTAGTAACAAAAAGGAAAAAAAAAAGTTAGTTTATTTTCAGAAAAATTAATTTTTTTAAATTTAAAAATAAAATTAAGACAAAAAATTAAAAACTTGTTGCCATACTCACATATTTTTGAGTTCTCATAATTTTACATGCAATATTTATTTAAATTTCCTTCCCTATAATTAAATGTAAATTTTATCATTCATTTAAATTCTAAATTAGGATTTTGCCATATAATTATATATTTAATACAGAGTATTTACATATACAAATGCAATGATAATAAATACAGTATTATAGTATTGAGGAAGGCAACCTGGAGTTCTTTAGGCCGAATCTGGATGCTTGGCTGAAAACTTACTGTGGGTTGAATAGCATGTACCAAAGACCCCGTATGCCTTGGAAAATTCTGTTCCCTCAAGTGATTTGGACACTTTGGCTGCATAGGAACAAGGCTATTTTTCAAACCGGAAAAATTGAGGTGGGCACTAGTGCTTGCTGTGTTAAGAAAGCGGTGGAGTTCTTTGCCATTGTCCCCAATGGCCCAAACAAACCAAGGCGAACGCAAATCCAAGTGAGATGGCTGAAGCCCCCATCGGGATGGACAAAGCTCAACACTGATGGGTCTGTGTTTTGTAGCCCAATGAAGGCAGGTTGGGGTGGCGTTTTGAGGAGCAGTGATGGTGATTGGGTGGCTGGCTTTACGCGCAAACTAGGAAACATTGTTGCTGAACTGTGGGCGTTGAAGGATGGACTCAATGTGGCCAAGCAGCTAGGAATAGATTATATTTGCATTGAAATGGATGCTGTTTTTCTTGTTCACCTAGTTTCTAACCCCTCAATTGTTAATTTAATGCTTGAACCTCTCTTAATTGACTGCAGGAACCTGATAAAGACCTTCTCTAACCATACGATGTCTCATGTGTTTAGAGAAGTTAATGATTGTGCTGACTGCCTTGCTCGTTTGGGTGCAGATATTAACCATGATTTTGATGTTCATCTTTTGTATAATCCACCGAATGTGGTGGTTGATTTACTGGCTAGAGAGAAAGCCGGAACTGCTTATTGTAACAGACTTATTACTTTTTAATTTTAATCCTAGCGTTGTTAACCAAAAAATAAATAAATACAGTATTATAATTTCATATTTCATATTTATACAAAACAGAAAGAGAGATAAGATTCTGTCTTGTTTTTAGATAAAATAATATTTTATTGAACTTCCAAATATAGAGAATTCTCAAAACCCAAACCTGGCAAGGGATTGTGGCGAGCACATTTACCAATTACATAGGTAAATGCATCATTTGGAGGACAAATCATAGCCAATTCATAATACTTACATATAGTGTGTGTATATATATATATATATACTGTAACTGCACTGCTGCTATTGCCACAACCCAGAACAGTCTGTCTCTATTAACATATAAACTATAACATGGCGAGGCTTTGTTTTACATTGGTTATCTTAGCATTAACTTTGCTGGTTTCACAAGTTGAGTCACAAACCTGTACATCACAAACCTTCGAAAACCAGAATGTGTACGCAAACTGCACTGATCTTCCATACCTAAATGCCTATCTTCACTGGACATACAACTCTACAGATTCCACATTGGCCATAGCCTTCTTAGCCCCACCACCAAACCCAGAGGGCTGGGTTTCATGGTCCATAAACCCAGAAAGTCCCACCATGATTTCATCCCAGGCCTTGTTAGCCTTCAAAAAACAACGACAACATAACGATCAACACCTACGACGTATCGTCTTATAACCCAGCGGAATGGGGGACCAAGCTGTTGTATGACGTTTGGGACTTAAAAGCTGAGGAATCCAATGGGAACATCATAATCTTCGCGAAATGGAAGTTCCCAGAGAAGATTGAGAAGGTAATGTTTACTTTGAACCAAAAAGACCTAACTCAATAAAAAAAAAATAGATTGTAACCTAACTATATTATACATAATAATTGGTTTTTACTGAAACAGGTGAACCATGTTTGGCAAGTTGGTCCAGGAATCGTAGAAGGGTTGCCATTTAAACACGCCATGAATCCAGAGAATCAAGATTCGAAAGGGATCCTTCAGTTGGTGGGGATATAGGGTGGTGCCTTCTCCTGAACATGCTGGTAAAAAAATGTGGGAGTACAAGAATTGGAGGGGAGAATCGGTGAGATTCTAAGGAATTTGATTGCTTTCTGAGTTCAATTTGGTGTTTGATCAAGATGTGTACTGGAATAAATATTCAATGTCAATAAGAAGCAGTAAATATGTAATGTGTTGATGACTATTGAACTAGAGTACATATCGATTATTAAAAGAAATGCTAAGTAACAGCTAAATCAATGGAAAACACATGACTACCAGATAACTAGAAGTTAAATGATTTACAATCTATCCTTTTCTTTTTTTCTTTTTTTCTTTTTTTTAGAAACAAACTAACTGCTAAACACATACACACTTTCATTACGCTCTCTCACCAACTTAATCTAAATTACTGCTACAAAAATTACAATCTATCCAATAACTTGGATTAATGCCTTTAGAAACGAGTCCCGCTTTAAGAAATGTCTTGATGACTATTGAACTAGACTACGTCGATTGTTAAAAGAAATGCCAAGTGACAACTAAATTAATGAAAAACACATGACTACCAGATAACTACAAGTTAAATGATTTACGAGTTACTACTCTAATAATAAATATACAAAATTACAATTTTTTTTTGGAAAAACAAACTAACTGAAAAATATATACACATTTTTATTACACTTTCTGACCAAATTCAGACACATTACTTAACTCAAAGTACCACTACAAAAATTACAATCTATCTAATAACTTGGATTAATCCCTTAAGAAATGATTCCTGCTTTAAGAAATGTCTTGAATGTTTTAACCAAAAAAAAGAGAAAAAGAAATGTCTTGAATGTGTCATGCTTTAAGAAATGAGTAAACTATCTATACTTGAGGCCTCGGCTATTACCAACAGTTGCTCTTACCATGTGATACTTCATCTTTGATTCCTTATGACACTTGTTATTAAGTTACAAGCTGCTATTTAACATATCTAGTAACTATATATAGTGATTCTCAAGCTTCAGTTATAACGTTTTGTAACTATAGCGATCCTCAAGCTTCAGTTATAACATCGAAAATTATTATCATCGCCTCACCCCCATATGTTAAATATTTTTGTGCTTAATTATACGTGTTGTTTCCCTATGGCACCACATGTACCCACCTGAGGCTTCTTTTTGATACCTAATATAGCATTGCTAATTATACCCTCATGTGATTGGCATAAGCCTTTGGTCAATCATATGATTGTGCCATCGAAATTAATGGAACACAATTTATGTTAGCTTCACCATATTGTGGAATTTCAAATATAAGCCAAATTACTCACTTTATGCTATGTTAGATATTTCCCTTCTCCTTCTCGTTCCAAACATTTACGCTATATTTTGGATATAGCTTGATTAATTTAGTTAGCTTATTAAATATTATTACATAAGTGATAAATAAATCAGTTATTGGTTGAATACATTCAAAATCTACGATGAATATACTCCTTACATATGCTTATCTGTAATTTTTTATAAATTTTATTAAGTGTTTGTGTATCTTATATAATACGATATACAATACAAAAAAATCAATACACGATACGATTCACGTTTTGACAACTATAATCTTCACTTTACTAAACTTAGGTCACCTTAATTCATTATCAATGATCTTGCATCTTTTAAGGCTTGATTGAAATTTGATTAATTAAAATAGAATTAACTTGACTTTTATGTTGCCATTTAAGTTCAAATTAATTACCTTAATTACATTAAAACTTGTCAAAATACTTTCCTTATGTTTGAATAGTCAAATAATTTCCAAAAGAAATTGAATGCTAATTGACTATTGATTTCGAGTATTTTAGAAAGTAATTATCCTTTATGAGTTGAAAGATTTTCCTTAATTATTTGTAATTCTCTTAATTGCCTTGTAGGGTTCAAATCAAAATTAAAGAGTGGAGAATATGCCTTAGTGTTTTAGATTCAAAAGAAGAAAGAAATGAAAGATCTTTTTGAATGTTTTGGATTTTATTACCTATGATACAAAAAGGAAACAAAAAAGATAGCAAATATACACTCAAAGCAAATAAAGCAGTTAAGGAAAGATAATAAAACATGACATTAAAAGAAAATGAAACAGCAAAGTAAGGAAATCTAGTTTCTACCTAGATTGTGTACACCATAAGAAAAGGTGCGAACACATCCTTCTATCGGCATACGCATCTTGGCTTCAACCTTCAAGTAGATTCCTAGATAACAGACCAAAACATGAATCCTAATCGCATAAAAAGATGTGTATGAAGAGAAGATAATGCATTGATGCGTATGCACTTAATCTAAAGTGTACGCATCCTAATTAAGGTAGTTCTAGGTTTTGACAGATTTATAGAAAAACAATGAAAATAAAACAAAAATGGTACAAAAACAACACATTAAAACATTAAAATGATGTAAAAGTACCAAATAAATAGGAATTTAGGAGGAGAATATGTATCATGGGAAAGATCCACATCTTCTTCTCATAGCACTTACAATATTGTTGACAACAAGCCCTTCGGCTGAAACACACTGTTGTAACTGTGTGTGGAGCGAAACGACTTGGCTAGGGTTTTCTAAATGGTTGTAGGTGGTTTGATAACAACTTTGAATGCAACACCAACTAAAAGTTTAGAACCTTAGTGAGTAGAAGATTATCTTTAAACCAAAGAATGGATAAAGATCAATCCAATGATCACTATATAGTCAAGTTGGATGTTTGGGCAACCAATTGCCCTAACATCTCACCAAAATGGAAATTGAGTGATTTAAGGCTTTTGTCCAGAAGGTGCGTGTGCCACAGATTGGCTACATACATATTATACACCTAGCGTACGCACCTTTTAAACCCTTAACAAATTAGGTTAGAAATTGGCTTTTGGGCTTGGTTCTCTAGTCATGCTTGGGCTTGGGCTTGGGCTTGGGCTTGGGCTTGAATTGTATTGGGCCACTTTTGGATTTATTTGCTTATTGAGCTCTACACACAATACTAATCATTTTGGTAGTGGATAATTTTACCATCATTGGGACAAAGGGGTTCAAGTATAGGTCGGAACAAAATGAGGTGTTTACAGTATAGGAATGAGATCAAAATGATATTAGTTTTATGTGATGATGGCGTCCACAAGAGGTTGGAGGCTAACCTATGATGACATCATCTTAGAGTTTGTATTAAGAAAAAAATCTTAATTTACATTGTACTAGCAATATAAACTAATATTTTAGACACACAAAAAGTGTACAATGTTGTACAAATTTTGTATATATTTGCACTGTAAACCTATAAAAGTCTTTGTATTAAATGTAAATTTTAGGTAGAGGAGCCTTATACAGTGAATAAAGTATGAGAGGTTGATAGGCTTTATTTCAATTAAGCCACATTGCCTTATTGAAAAGATTAAAATCTTTTAGTTAATAAATCTGAAAATTTAGACAATCATAATATGTCATGTGGTAAAAATACAAGCTATGTTCAAATTGAACTTCTTCTTTTTTTTTGGATAATTCGATATTTATAATAAGGGAGAAGAGTTTTGAACCCTACAAGACTCTTAGCAATCATATAAATAATAAAATAATGATGTAGGAAAAGAAAAAACAAAGACAAAATAATGAATGTAATTTGGTATGTCAGTATGCTTTTATAGCAAAAAACATCAAATGACAACCCTTTGCTATATTAATTTGTGTCTTACATTAAATCTATATAAATTAATACATTAACTTTAGTATGATAATCCCAAAATACATGGTAGTTTATAGTATTCTACAAAGCCATGGCTTACACCACCAATTGGTATAGTTTTTTTATCATCAAATAAATTATTTAGAGTTCGAACCTCGCATATAAAAAATAAATAAAAACAATTGATTTCTTGGTTTAATGATAAAGAGCACTCATCATAGAGCAAATTCTATAACTTGAAATTTTATCATATTTATTAATAAAAAATAAGAAAAAAAAAACCCCACGATCTATACAAAACTTTGATTAATTTTTTTTAAAAAAAAAGATGTCATCTATAATGCAAAATCCGAAAACCGTATAGGTTAGCTTAAAGAATCTCAAAAAAAATTATTAATAGTTAATATAAAGTTTTGTATGCTATTTTCAAGGAAATTATTAGAGGTACACAAAAATTCCCCTCTCACATTTGTATTGCAGTGAAACCCAAGTGATGTGAAAGCTAGCTTGTGAGAGGGGGAGTGGAAAATTGGGTGGAAGTTTTTGGTGACTAGCATTATTTTAATTAATATAAACTTAAAATACAGTGTCACATATTTTTTAAGTTCTCATAATTTTACATTTTAATATTCTTTATTTATATATATAAAATCATAATAAACATTTATTAATAACGATTATAATTTTATATCTTAGATTTACATACAAAACTGAAGTGAGATCAGATTTACAGATAAAATAACATTTTATTGGACTTCCTAATATAAAGAAAAACGTGTTAGACATTTGTCATCCACAGTACCTATTTATATATTCTTCTTTATACAGAGGATTCTCAAAACTCAAACTTGGCAAGGAACCCTGCCCAGCACAGTTTCCAAATACATAGAAAAATGCATCATTTGAGGGAGAAATCATAGCCAATCTAAAATACTTATATATATACTACATAAAAATTATAAATATATATTCCTCCAAAGTAGCTTGCCCTTGCTAGTAGAGTCTCTTCAAAACCTTAGTATAACATGGCAAGGCTTTGTTTTACATTGGTGATCTTAGCATTGGCTTTACTGGTTTCACAAAGTGATCAGTCACTAACCTGTACATCACAAAGATTCGCAAACAAGAATGTGTATACAAACTGCACTGATCTTTCATACCTAAATGCCTACCTTCACTGGACATACAATACTACCAATTCCACATTGTCCATTGCTTTCACAGCCCCACCATCAAAGCCAGAGGGTTGGGTTTCATGGTCCATAAATCCAGTAAAGCCCTCCATGATTTCAGCCCAGGCCTTATTAGCCTTCAAACACAAAGACAACATAACCATCAACACCTACAACGTAACTTCTTATGACGACGCAACTAAGTGGGGGACCAAGCTTTCATATGAGGTTTGGGACTTAAGCGCCGAGGAATTCAATGGAAACATCACAATCTTCGGGAAATGGAAGCTCCCAGAGAACACTAAGATGGTAATGTTTAATCCGATTCAATTTACTTCGAATTAGTTTAGCTCCAATTAGGGATACCAAACATAATAAAAATTTAGGAAGTGCGGACAATTCATTAGAGTGTCATACCCAGTGTCACACTAACAGTATTGAAAGTTTACTTGAGAAAACAGAGTTTTTCAACAATGGCGGAAGAAAGAAAAGAAAAGAGATTGAGAGATAGAGAGAAAGTGGAGAGAGCTGTGAGAAAATGAATGAAATGAATAGCAACTATATATATTTCATACTCATACATCTTTACGTGAATATATATATATACACAATCTCAAAGATAGATTACTCTAACTGCCTAACCGTAGATCCGTAAAGATTGGGACGGTTACACAAGTGAGTGACACGTCATCAGCTACAAACTCTAACCTCCAGACCGACCTTAATTACCATCACCAACAGCTGGACTTTTTCTGCTACTGAACTCTGATATTTTACAAGTCAAAGATAAGGTTAGACACCATCTTTGACCAATAACACAGCCACTTGTCCTGCTCAAACCGACACCATTTCTTTAATGAGAAATGATATTATATTTGAAACACTAGCCGTTAGATACTTCTTTAATTCTATCTTCAAAGTATCACATTATAATTTTTCAGAAATTACTTATATATTTGTGTCGCACCTATACCTGTGTTCATGTTGTGCTACGTACCTAGATGGCTGTAACCTAACATGACCTTATCTAGGTGAGTTAAATGGTAACCTCGACTTTCGTATTAAATATTATAAATGGGCCATTTTGAACTAAAATTAATAAATTTAAAATGGATACTTGATGTAAAATTAGACTACAATTAGAATCTAATTTGGATTTGATTCAGATTCTGATTTTGTGATTCGGCTTTAATATAATATTTATAATTGGTTTTTGATCAAACAGGTGAACCAAATTTGGCAAGTTGGTCCAGGCATAACCGATAAAGGATTGCCACTTCCCCACGACAAGAATCTAGATAATTTTAATTCCAAAGGGATGCTTCAGTTGTTGGGGACACAGAGTGGTGCTAGTCCTACTCCTTCTCCTTCTCCTTCTCCTGCTGGTCTTGTGCCTGGTGCTCCTGCTCCTGCACCAGCTGGTAAAAAGAAAAGTGCGAGTACAAGAATTGGAGGGAGAATCAGTGTTGGTTTTTACATGGGGTTGGTTGTAACTCTTTGGAGTTTTATTGTTTTCTGAGAGTTTAATTAGTTTTGGAGATTTGATTTGTTTGGGGTTTTAGGGGGGTGTTTGGATTTTGTGCTTTATCAAGACGTGTACGTAGTAGATGAAATATTCAATGTCAATAAGAAGCAGTAGCAACGTAGTAGTTGTTATTATTTATTAATAAATATGGGCAAATAGCAGATATTTAAATGATTATTGTTGTAAATCCTTATGAGTTATTGGCATCACAATTGATTTTAGTGCAATGTCACGTATACATAAATAATTTACACAATAAATAAGTTGCATGGCAAGCTTTTATTAGTCTTCATTTAAACTCATCGTCGGCTATTTAACCAAACTTTTTTATCTATCACTAAGAGTCAGTCGATTTTGTGTATATAGACTTTTGTGTATGGTTCCAATTGCTGAGCTTGATAGCCGCTACATCCGGATCCATTTATTTACATTCACGCATGATCTTGTTTTGATGAGACAAAATAGACCAGGATATCGGTGTGTCGGTAGTGAAAGCTTTAAATGCGTCTCCATCTAATTTTATACACAATTCCCGCAATAATGCCAAGAAGTCACACTTATCTAATTTAGCCAAAAAAAGAAGTCACACTGATCTATTATAGCTTTTTTCTGCAACATTTTAGCTTTATTAAATGGTATGGGAATTGGATCGAGAGATGATGTCAGTTTTGCGTGATGATGACGTCCAGGCTAACCTAAGCTGACATCATCTTAGAGTTTGTATTAAATACATTTTTTCTGATAGAAGAGTATTATACACTGTATAGCGCATGAGAGGCCGACAGGCTGTATTTCAATTAAACCAATTTGCCTCATTGTTTCACCAGACTCATTGTACATGCTTTTCGTGTATAATAATGCTTTTTTTATTTTATTTATTTTTTTGGTTCAATATTATAATGTTTAAAAATTATATATAAATAATTGTGTGTATTTTTTTTAAAAAATGAGGTAATAATGATTAAAAATGAGATAAAAAACTGTAAAAAGTTGAAAACCAATAGGATATTTGAATTTATTGATTAGAATAAGAATTGTAGTAAGTAAAAATATTTGAGATTTGAACAAAAGAAAGATGATATACGTTAGTGTAGATGGATGAGGATTTGTGATAACTGATAACTGTATAGAATTTGGATAACAAAAATTTTGGAATGTTTTAAAGAATTTTTTAAATAAAAAAAATATAGAAATTTCGGAATAAGAATGAGTAGTTTTTACGTAAGGTAGTGGATTTTTTTTTTTTTTTTTTTTGGAAAAAGTAATTTTGTTTTTATTTTATAAAGATAATTGAAGTATTTGAATTCAAATAAATAACAAATACATATAGGAATCAAATATTTGAATACAAATTGGTAGTGAGAATAGCGGTTTTTCTTTTCCCTTTTGTACGTGAGATAATATTACTGTTTTAACATTTTTTGCTTTTCTGTAGAAAAAAAAATTAAGGTGAAAATGCACTTTTGGTCCCTACATTTTGGGCATATTCTCAATTTGGTCCATAAATTGATTTAGCTCCTAGGTCAGTTCCTGATTTTTAAAAATCGTTTTTAAAATAGTCCCTACCATCAACCCAGTGATAGAAAATGATGAGGTGGCAAACGGAGGTCCTAGCTGTCAAACTCATTTATTAAAATAATAATTAAAAAGCCAGCATGTCCCACTTATACCCACATGACCCCTCACGTGACACTGCCACCTCATCTCCCGCGGAGTTAGCCCTCACATAACCCTCACGTGTTCCTGCCATGTCATTTTCCCACCCACTTAGCCCACATGTGACCTTCTCGTGACTAAACTCATAACTACCTTCAATCTTCACTCTTCACTCCTTCATCGAAAATCCCCAAATTTCACCTTCACCTGGAAACAAACCCTAACAATCCCAAATCGTGTTCTTCCCCAACAGCCCGTGTCGTCTTCATCCTCGTGTTCTTCCCCAAAATCCAACCCCTAAGAAAACCATTCCCCTGAAACTTGAAAACTCATTCCCCTTAAATTTGAAAACCCATTCCCCTGAAACTTGAAAACCCATTCCCCTAAAACTTGAAACCCCATACTTTTCATCCTCGTGTTCTTTAGCCATTCCCCTAAAACCGTAACATTCAGAAAAACTCTAAATCACTCACAGACAAAAACTGGGTAAATCACTCACAGACCAAAACCATAACATTCCCTGAGAAAATCACTCACAGACACACACGAAGAACCCTAAATCACTCACAGACAAAAACTTTGCCTCACCCACTCATCAAAACCACATTAAAGAGATGGAATCAAGCTCATAATCCTCCGTAAGCCTGAAGAGGAGAGCATCACGCACGTGTTATTGCCCCAACCCTGGTAAACCGGTTCTAGTGGTTTCCTGGACGAAGAACAATCCAGGAAGAAGGTTCTATTGGTGTCCTAATTACTGGGTAAGGTCAGAGTTATTTCAATTTTTTTTTCTTTAGTTTTTTTTTTTTAGTGAGTTGATTGATTTGGTTTGAATTTCAGGTTGGACGGAAATGCAAATATTTTCAATGGGTTGATGATGAGATTTGTCTGCGTGGTAAGGTCCTTATCTCAAAACAGAGGCAGACCATTCTCAGACTCCAGGCTGAAGTTTCAACTTGCAAAAAGAGGGAGAAGTGTTTGACAATGTCTCTGATTTTGGCATTGCTGATGTGTGGAATCTGCCTTTGTGTAATTTTAGTTTTGGTGGTTTAGATGGGTAGGTTAGATGGTGATTTTAGTTGTGCTGATTGTGGCATTGCTGATGTGTGGGATCTGACTTTGTGTAATTTTAGTTTTTGTTAGTTTTGGTGGTTTAGATGGGTGGGTTAGATGGTGATTTTAGTTGTGCTGAATGTGGCATTGTTGATGAAGCATTTTGTGGAGCATTTTGTGAAGAATTTTGTGGAAAATTATATCCCAATTACCTTTGTAATTTCTGTTTGAATGAAATGAAATTATCATGGTCATGTTTGTTCAATGTTATCTAGTTCAATGAAATGAAATGTAATTTTGTTCAATGTTATCTGGTTTTGTAATGAATGAATGAACTTAATGGTCATTGTGTGTAAGTAACTTAAGTTACCAATTCAGTCATTGTGTGCAAACTACCCACCAGAAAATGATTGCACTAATCTGGCATGAGCTGCACCTTTGAACTGAAGTTATCTGGAAAATACTTGACACTTATCTGGAAAACACTAAACTGAAGTTACCAATTTGAAGGATTCATTACTAGTAACATCATGTTGAAAGCATGATAATGATGCATAGTCATGCTTCCTGCAACCATGATGTTACTAGTTTCACATGCACAGGGAATTGGTGATTGTGTGCACAGACTGCACCATTGTGTGCAAATGCAATACACAAACCAGACTGCACTATATACATGACAGATATGAATCTGTCCAAAATACACAAATCATAATACACAAAACGATATAGACAATTCCCTGCCAAATTACACAAATCACAATACACAAACCACATATGCAATCACCTCCCATAATACACAGATCACAATACACAATTCATTGACAAAACCCAAGCAATCCCTGCCATATTACACAAATCACAATACCTAAAAACCTTAGCTGCCATACACAAATCACAATACCCAAACTCCACCAGCTGCCATACACAAATCACAATACACAAAAACTTCTTTTGCATAATTTAGCCATTGTTCAAGCAACAAAAACAAAAAGGCCATTGTGCAGTACTTAGCTGCCATAGTTCAACACTACCAAAATGTACATAATTTAGCCATAATTACAACCAACAAAAAGGACTTTTGCTGCCACTGACAAACTTTCACAAGGCCATTGTGCAGTACTTAGCTGCCATAGTTCAACATTACCAAAATGTACATAATTCAGCCATAATTACAACCTTTCACACTGACGACCACAAAAAGTTCAAAGATACAAAAACAAAGAAATTGATATTACTCAGTCTCCACCAGCTTATCCCATGCCCATGCACAGATGACTGGCTCTCAGCAAACCTCAATGCTTCTCTGTACCTAGATGCATTTCTTGATGCATTCAAAGTCTCACTTGTGACACTCCCCTTCTTTCTCTTCTTTAGATTTTCATGTGTGTTCCTGCTTGGATTAGATGTTGTACTATTGGCAATGCACTGCTTGTAACTTGTCTGGTAGTTGTTGCACTGCTTCCAGCTTGTGTGGTAGGTGGTACCCTTGGTGGATTTGGCTCATTGATGGCCACTCCTCTACTTGCTTCACTAACTCCATCAGCATGAGCCCCATTAGTTGTCTACAAACAACACATACACTCAAGTTAACCTTAAAAAATTGAAACAAGTGCAAACAAAAAAAATTAATGCACAAACAAGCCAAAATACCTGTTTTTGCCTAGAACTCCTGCTGTTTGGACCACCACCAGCAGCTGTAGGCAATGAAGAATTCCCTCCAACTTCACATTTGCAACTTCTTTTATTATGGCCTATCTTCTCACATGACTTGCACCTCTTAGCAATACCCAGCCCCTTGCTATGACCCCTTCTTGGTTCATTGGGTTCCCTTATTCTCTTCTTCTTGGGCTTGCTAGGTGGCCTTCTCTTTATTGGAGGCTGCACAGATCGGAGTCCAGTTAGGGTCCGCATATTCTGACCATTAATGGGATCAATGATGGCCTCATATCATGCCTTGTATGTGTTGACTTTGTAGCGGTCATTGGTGTATTTCTCAGCTTCCTCCCTGTTGAAGAATATGCATGAAATTGCATGGTAGCATGGAATATCAGTGATGTCCCATTTCCTACAAGTACATGTCCTCTTCTCCAGGTCCATAATGAAACTTTGTAGCCCATTCTTAATCTCAAATTTGGTGTCAAAGGACCAACAAGCCAGCCATTTACTACTGCTTGTCTTCTCCCAATGCAATCTTTTACATACTTTAGGGCATAACTCAGACTCTACCTTCAAAATACTAAGTTTATTTTGTTGGGACCTATTCATCAAATACAACCTAATGTCTTCAAGCTGCATACATAAACAACCCACGTATTAGTGCATGCTAAAAAATATATAACTTAGACCAACATACATAAAGTATAGGAAATTTTCATACCATGCTAATAATGGGCTTCCCTCTAAATTTTATGATCCTACTGTTGAAATTTTCACACATATTGTTGAGGATAGTATCACTTAGCCCATCACCATTGAACATGTGTCTAGCCCATATTGTTGTGGTGTGTCCTTTTAGCCAAAAGTATGTACCCTCATCAATATCTTTCATCTCATTCATTGCCCTCTCAAATTCCTGTGTATAAGTTGCTTTTGCTGCTCTCTAAAACAATTCTCTAATTTGGAGACCAGGATGTTGCTTCCTCAAATTGTTGTACAAATGTCTACAACAACACCTATGTTCATAAAGAGGCCAGTTATCTGCAAATGACTGCACTAATCCCTGCCAAATGCAAACAACAAGAAGTAAGTATATATATATCACATACAATTGTTGTTCATATTTCTCATGTTATAAACAAACATAAAATACGGAAATACCTTTTGTTGGTTTGATTGAATCCACCTCTTGCTATCACCAACGTCAACTAGCAACAAGTTTATAAACCAAGTCCATGAGTCCTTGGTTTCAGCTTCCATTACTGCCACAACCAAAGGGAAATATTCTTCATTGGGGTCCCTTGCAATTGCAACAATCAACTGCTCCCCCACCTTGGTTTTAAGATGGCAAGCATCCAATCCAATTATTGGTCTGTAGCCTGCCAAGAATCTCTTCTTACACCCAGCCCAACAAATGTACAATCTCTTAAAGTATGGCACTCCTATCTGTAAATCCATTTCAGCTGCTAAGTCTCCCTCATTATAAGTGTGAGTCTTCATCAGAACTATACTACCAGGACTAGATCTCCTCATTCTGCATAATAATCCCAGAGCTAATTGTACTGCTCTATGTAAGACCCATCAACAAACTTTTGGGCCTTTTCCCTAGCCCTACTGGCCTTCTCAGCACTGATATTCACCACATACTTCTCATGCACTACTTTTTGAATATCCTTCAGCTTTATATTAGGTTGTCTCCTCACCTTTTTCATCAACTTCCTTGCAAGGAACTTAGTAGTGCACCTTGGATTTTTGTAGCTCCTGGTACATGTGTGCTCCAAATTCAAGGTCTTAAGTTGGTAACTCATCTCCCTTGGCAGCTTTGCTAGGTAAGCTGTAAACTTGCAGGGAGGTTGACACTTGGCTCTAACCCTTAATTTATCATTCTTCACAAACTTCACCCCTTATCCACCATTCACTACATACTCAATGATAGCATCCTTGAACTATTTAGGGGAAATAAACAACATATTCTTCTCAAACCTCATGTGTTTAGGATTAGAAACTGGTTTAAACACTGGAAATTTCTTCCTCCTAGTGACATTATCCACATGTCCATGAGCAACATCACCATCACCCTCACTGTCATTATCATCAACCCCTTCATCACCACTAGATGATGACCCAGTCAGACTTAACAACTCCTCACTGGTGTAATTTGAGTTTACTACACTAGCCCCCATCTGATCTGGCAATGTTGCCTTAACATCATTGTCCCAGCTATCACTACTATATTCACCCACATACCGTTGGTTAGGGTTCATTTCTCTAGTCCTTTCCATTTCAGTATCACTAGAAGTCTCATTACTATCAGTGGTGACGGCCCCATCCCCTTGTGGTTCCTTAACAACTGGTTCCTTACTAGGTCTCCTGCATCCAAGTATTTCAACATCAGAATCAGAATCATCCCTACTCCTATCATCCCTATCATCCTCATCACCCCTAGAGAAGTATTGATGACCATCAAAATCATCATCACCATAATAGAAGTCATCTCCATCCTCATAAGCAAGTTCCCCATCACTAGAACTGTACCCCTCAGGCTCAGGTTCAGGCTCTACAACAAGTTCTAATGTCACACCATTACCATTATTAACCAGTATATGGTCATGTACTGGATGTTGGACATATACATGAACATGTCCATGACCCCCCACCAAACCAGTCATGAACATTGCATCCTTGTCATCTTTGATCAAGTGGAACATCCTACCCTCCCGATCATCCTCCCCAGGTATTGTGTACCATAACATACTCACACACGTGTACCAAAAATCTTTACAAATGAACTCAATTTCCACCTTAGACCACTTATCAGGATCACAACCATCTACTATCCCCACTTCACCCCCCACATATTCCTGATAATTTTCACTAAAATGTCCACCATGATGCATATACAGAGTAAAAGACTCGTCCATCCTGCATGCATGAAAAATTATTTACAGAATATTTTATTTCAACAAAGACAAAACTAAACCAAACAGTCAAACTTGCATTGACTCTATATATTCTAAACATAAAACAATGCCAAAACATATATCATTTACTAATAACAGGGAACACACATCGTCCACCATGATCCTTAAAGGCCAAACAGAAAAATACACCAACAAATAAAAGCATAATAAAGCATTCAAACTTTGGTCCATAATCGATGAGAGAGATAGAAAGCATTAAAAGTAAGAGAGACAGAGACAGAGACAAATACACACATTCACACCTTTTCGAAGAGAGTTAGATATACACATAGATACACACAGAGAGAAATAGCTTTGCACCTCGTAGCTTATTAGCTACGGTAAAAGTCTCTATCATTCTAACTCAATATGATTTCTCAGATTATGGGTTTTCAAATTTCAGGGGAATGGGTTTCAAGTTTTAGGGGAATGGTTTTCTTAGGGGTTGGATTTTAGGGAAGAACACGAGGATGAAGATGACACGGGCTGTTGGGGAAGAACATGATTTGGGATTGTTAGGGTTTCGTTTCCAGGTGAAGGTGAAATTTGGAGATTTTCGGTGAAGGAGTGAAGAGTGAAGAGTGAAGAGTGAAGGTAGTTATGAGTTCAGTCACGAGAGGGTCACGTGTGGGCTAAGTGGGCGGGAAAATGACGTGGCAGGAACACGTGAAGGTCATGTGAGGGCTAAGTCCGCGGGAGATGAGGTGGCAATGTCATGTGAGGGGTCACGTGGGTATAAGTGGGACACGCTGGCTTTTTAATTATTATTTTAATAAATGGGTTTGACAGCTACGACCTCTGTTTGCCATCTCAGCATTTTCTATCACTAGGTTGACGGTAGGGACTATTTTAAAAATCAGGGATTGACCTAGGAGCTAAATCAATTTAGGGACCAAATTGAGAATAGACCCAAAATGTAGGGACCAAAAGTGCATTTTTGCCAAAAATTAATTTAAAGGGTATGTTATTTTAGAATTTGTATGTGGATATTTTGGTATGCCAAAAATAAAAGACGAAACAGGGGAATCATCTTATTAATAGTATAGAAAATGATTAAACAAAATTTACCCCAAAAAAACATGATTAAAATCTTTTAGTTAATAGATCTGAAAATTTAAACAATAATAATATGTCACACGGTAAATTCATGTGCTTTGTTCAAATTGAACCCTTTTTTTCTTTTATAATTCGATAGTTATAACAAGAGAAAGGAGATTTAAACCAAATGTGCCAACAAGTTGCACTATAAATCTCTTAGCAAACTTATAAACAATAAAAGGGAAAATAACACTCCTCTCCTTTGAGGTTTAGGGAAATTACACTCTACCCCAAATTTGAAGGGGAAAAAAAAATTCCCCCCTTTGACATCCAATTGACCAAACGCTGTTAAATTAATATTCAAAATGTTATGTACTAACCTGTCTTTTGTTTAATGGCAAGTTTCAAGAATTATCCTCCATTTCAAAATTAAAATTCACTGTATTGAAATTTTAGTTGAAGTGTATTTTAAATTATTAAGTATGATTTTTTTTTCTTTTTTCAACGGGTTATGGAGAGATTTGTCATTGCAAGTGTTTTGGTGCTTGATAAATTTTACATTTTTATTCAAAATTTAACAATTATTTTTTTATTAACCATGGTTAAACTTTTGCAAAGAGATTCTTATAGAAATTTAGAATATTTCATTACTAATATAAACAAAAGGGGGGGAGTGTTAATTTTTTCAAACCTCAAGGAAGGGAGTGTTTTTTCTATTCATGTTTGGGGTTGGGTCTCATTCTCTCAATTCTCAAGTGAAAGAAGTGTAATTACCCCCATAATAAAATAATGATGTAAAAAAGAGAAAATAAAGACAAAAGAATTAATGTAATTTGGTATGTCAGCATGCTTTTATAGCAAAAAAGCTCAAATGACAACTATTTGTTATATTAAATCGTGTCTTACAATAAATCTATCGAAATACATTAAGTTTAGTATGATAATCTTAAATACATAGTATTTTCGAAACTATGGTCTAAATAGTCAATTGGTATATTCTTTTGTTATGGAATAAAAGATTTAGGGTTTGAATTTCACCTATACCAAAAATCTGTCTTGATCTGATAATAAAGAGTAATAATTATAAACGGACGGATTAAGATCCTCTAGATTTCCTAGGGTACTTTATCAAATAGATTTCCTTAAATCTTAACCATTCTTTAATGATTTAATAATCTAGATTATGTCATGTCAGCATTTCACTAACAATAATCTTAATTGTTTTGTTTGCAACATTATTTTATTATTTTAAGAATATTATTAGTGGAATACTAACATAGTAGAATCTAGACCATTAAATTATTAAAGGGCGGTTAGGATTTAAGAAAATCTATCAGTAGAGTACCCTAAGAAATCTAGATTATCTGAATCCTATTTCGAAAAAAAAAAAAATTTAAAGTTACGAAAGAAAACAATCATATATAATTTTTTTTTTAAATAATAATTTTATGCTATTAGAATGTATTAAAAATATCTTGATAAATTCGTAACACATCAAATATAATATAATATTATCATAAATTTATAGATCATAATTTTTTTATTTATTTTATAGATACGATAGAATGTCAACCTATGGTGTTTGTTTAGGATTCAGATCATCTAGATTTCTTAGGGTACTCTACATAAATTATTATTTTTAAAAAAATTATATATGATTGTTTTCTTTCGTAACTTTAATTTTTTTTTTTCCGAAATATCATGTGCAATGCAAAATCCAAAAACTATATATGTTAACCTGAAAGAATCTCAAATCTTTTTAATAATCGCTAATATAAAGTTTTGTATGTTGTTTTCAAGGAAACTATTAGAGGTAACCAAAAGTTCCATACAATTTTTACTTCCCCTCTCACATTTTTATTGCAGTGAAACCAAGTTTGTTTTTGGCAAAAATTATTTTTGTTAACTTATTTTACTATTTAGCTTATTTTTGTTATTATTTATGGATTTCACTGTACTTTTTGATACTATTTATGGGTCTCATTGTACTATTTCAACTAATTTTTACCCTCATCTACATACTTTTAGCAAAAAAATTTCAATTTCAACAAAATAAATAGATCCCCAATGAACACCAAGTGTTGTGAAAGTTTGTGAGAGGGGAGTCGAAAATTGGGTGAAATTTTTTGGTGCCTCACACTATTTTATTTATTTATACTTCTTGATAATACAGAGGCCTATTTTCAAATGTTCCGCCGTTGCATTCTGATCTTGAAAATGAATGGCATTTTCTCAGAAGTGAGACCCCTAATTTCATAATGTTCCTAGGTAGTTGCTAATCTTTAACCTCACACGTCACCACTTTTGCAGCTATTCTTTCTCAATCTATAAATAGGGGTTTTAAGAAGAAAAACCCTTAAAAATAGTGATTTGACAATTTCTTTAATTTATTTTGTTTCTTTCAACAGTGAAGCAGAAAAAGATTAAAAGAAACTAAATCAATAGATTTAGACCATACTGTCATGAATCTTGCCTCCTAATTTTTTGCCGCGTCATACGGTCATGAATTTTGACTCCAGGGGATCCAAGTCAAAAAATATTTTCTCATCTGCTTATCATAAACCTAGTACGTCAAAAGAATGTTGTTATCATTGAATTATCACTTGAATTCCATATTCTCTTTATGTATATTATCTATCAAATTAGAATTTTTAGGAGTTTCTTTCCCTTAATATGAATTGAACTTGTATGAAATTTAAAATAAGTGTAAAAAAAGATCTTAGTTTCTATATTAAGAATATCTTATAAAAGTCTTCCTAAAATCTCTTATTTTTGTAAATCTTGATAAGTATTCACGTTGGTCTTCCAAAATTGAAAAGTAGGGATCTGCTTTTTGTAGTTTAATTAATCATTTGTTAAAATATTCACATCAAATTTTCTATTTTTTTTATTATTAAAATATTTTTTTTATTTATATTTTGTTATTTTTCTTTCTTTTCAAAATACCAATTTTTCTTTATTTTAACTACTAAGACACAAAAATAATAAAATAAGAGTTTGGAAAATGTCTTGACATTTCCTATCTTAGCCTTAGGAAGCAAGTAGGGAGCCCAACAAAATATGATGCATAAAGTTGTGATAAATAGTGTATCTCTTTATGTAGACATACCAATAATAATCTGCCAACAATAACCCACATCAGATTTTTCATATGGAAATCAACAATAACTTATTAACTCAGTAATTGTGAAATTTGTTATGTTGTGTTTGTAGTATCACTAGATTAATTTGTTTGGAGCTATTGAGTTATAATATCTTTTCTTCTTTTATTTTTTTTAAATATGAATTAAATAGGTTATTTTTTAGGAATAAAATTTAAATGGGAATTAGAAATATTTCCCTCCTGAAATATTCACATGATTGACTCAGGAGTTTTTTTTTTTTTTTTTTTTTTTTTTTTTTGAGAAAGATTGACTCAGGAGTTAAAACACAGATTTTAATTATTTTATAATTTTGTAATTTCCATAAAATGAAATATCTATATTATTTATAAGAGGATTCTTCTCTTTGGACTGTACTTTTATGTGGTTTAGAAATACCTCTAAACCTTAGGTTTAATAAGAAAAAAACATGAAAACAACTCGATAAAAATATATCTCTAACTTTACTTAAAATGTCTACAAAATAGGACACTATTCTCCTAATCTATGTTTTTAAAACAAACTTGTCAAAAAAAAATTTTAAAAAAAATTATGATACTAGTAAAAAAAAGTTTCATCGCACGCGCATATAATAAAGCTAGTAATTCTATAACTAAATATATTTATTTATTATTTTTTAGGAATGAAAAGACAAAATCAGTGTAGGATTACTCAAAACTGTTTAGCCCAACAAAAACAAAGTCCAACAACATTTGAAGAGAGCAAAATCCCAACAAAAAATGAGATTGCCACATAATTATCATTGCAACACATTCATAAAAGACTCGTGAACCAAAGTGTACTACAGACCCCCACCCACCCACCCACCCACCTGCCCAACTGCCCGTCCATAATATGTGCTATTTCCACTTATAACCCACCTACAAATCCCACACTTATTGCAATCACTATAGTAAACTTCTGTTGTCTGTTAAGTTTTTTGTGGTTTATTTGCTAAATATAAAATGTCAAATATAATTTTTAGTAATAAAAAAGGAAAAAAAGAAGAAGCTAATTTTGGGAGGGATTCAAGTTTCTAGAATGGAGTTTCACACATATATATACATTTAGATTATGTTAAAGTAGAATTTCTATCTTATATAAAAAATAAAAAATAAAAAATGAATTATGACAAAAATGCAAAAAAAAATTTTCCAAATGGACATAACTTATTTGCCAAATATATGATGAAAAATATAATTTTTAGTAACAAAAAGGAAAAAAGAGTTAGTTTACTTTCAGAAAAGTTAATTCTGTTAAATTTTAAAAAATAAGTATGACAAAAAGGCAAAAGCTTTTTTGCCAAATGGACACCGTTTATTTTCTTAATGAAGTATCAGATGGAAAGTAAAATTTTTAGTAACAAGAAGGGGAAAAAAGTTAGTTTATTTTCAGAAAAACTAATTTTGTTAAATTTAAAAATAGAATTAAGACAAAATATTTAAAACTTGTTGCCAAATGGACATTGCTTTCTGCTAAATATGAGATGAAAAATATAATTTTTGGTTGCTCCTATTTAAACATGTGACGAAAATATAAAAATTAGCTTTTTTAAAAAATTAATTTTGTTAAATTTAGACAAAAATAAAATAAAATAATTGCTTTTTGCCAAACACTTTTCTTTTCTCTACCTTTCGTTCCACGTCACGAAAAAATATTTTGTATCAAATGATACCATGTCATCCGTATCAAACTCTAATAAATGATAGACATATGTGCAAAAAAAATTACCCACTAACACATATCTTTCATTTGTTAGTAAGTAGTTATTTTTTGCATAGATGTTTCATACTTATTGGATCTTAATACCTCTGACATGATATCATTTGATACAAATACCTTCTCCCGCATCACACCTGCCTATGTGTACTCTTGAAGAATAACAATGCCATCCCTTTTCTTTGAAACAAACTTCACCGTAGATTTCTTTTCCTAAGCTTCACCATAGATTTAACAATAAGTCTCAGTGATATATCCTATTAAAGGAAAAAAAAAAAGTCTTACTAATATAATCCTTGTTATAATTTTGTGCACAATTTGTTGCGTGGATGATTATGATTGATGAACTATTACTTTTACATGAGCTCACTATTTTTTTTCATCACTCACAATTGATTACTTGAACAAGTTGATTTTTTTTCTTCTTCTTAATTGTGTCTTTATTTTTAATTAATAGAACTCACTGTCATGTAAGATGAGGACGTACTACTTCATTGTACTCATAAAATAATTTGTGAAAATTTCTTGCTTCTAATAGACCATTTGTATCTAGCAAAATACTAGAGCTACCACAAATTGGCACTTCAACAAGACACTAATAGATGAATATTTGAGTTATTTTTTGCAATTACTAACACATACGTTTGTAAGACTTATTTACGTAGTAAAATTTATAGTACATCTAACTTAACTATTGTATCTATATAAATTAAGATCGCAATTAATAGATCTCTCAATTTGAGAAATAAATATATAAAAAAAAAAAATGAGTAGTCTAGTGAATGTTACTTCTTCTTCACTAATCATAGTAAATTTCATAAATCAAATTTCACATAGGTCCAATAATCCACCTCACTTTTTTTTAATTTATTTTTAGAAATAATTGCAATATGATGTTAATTCTGTCGTTCAAACTCTTTTTCCTTAAACTCCTGAGTACTTTGTACACGGAAAAATGCCAGTTCAAATGCAACTTGACATATTAATTATTAATTATGTATAAAAAATTGGGTATATTCCTAAACTTATTTGGCTTAAATTCCTACTAGAATCTATGGTGTAAATTCCTATATGGGCTATTTTTATTTTTTTGGTAAACCTTATATGGGCTATTGCTATACTTGGAAGTGTCCATTATAATTTTCACCATCTATATATTATACCCCCATATACCCTTGCCCAGATTCAGACACAAACGTCTCACAGAGACACAGACACGGCCACACTCAGAGCCACAGCCTCAACCTTATTTCTTTCACCAAACGTGGCCGTTAGTTTCTCTCTCTCTTTGTTCTCACAAACCCCATTAATGGATTCTCATCAATCCTCTGTGATTCTTCTTCTCAGCCTCTGTTCTCTCCTCCTAATCTCACCATCTCATTCCCAAACCTGTACCTCCCAAACCTTCACCAACAACGCTCTCTACACCAAATGCCTAGACCTCCCTCACCTCTCCTCTTATCTCCATTGGACTTACGACGCAGCCAATTCATCTCTCTCCATAGCCTTCAGAGCTCAGCCTGCAGGCACCAATGGTTGGGTCGCTTGGGCCATAAACCCAAATTCGACTGGCATGATTGGTGCTCAGGCCCTCATAGCCTTCAAATCCAGTGGTGCTATGACTGTTCAAACCTATGACATAACCTCTTTTAATTCTATCTCTGAGTCTAAGATTTCCTTTGAGGTTTGGGACCTAAGTGCTGAGGAATCCGGGGGAACTATTACGCTTTTTGCTAAGTTGAAGCTCCCTGGTAATTCTGACACTGTTAAACAGGTTTGGCAGGTGGGGCCATCTGTTACAAATGGTGTACCAACTATACATTCGCTGAGTACAGAAAATAAGGCTTCTTTCTCCAATCTCAATTTGACTGCTGGCCAGACTTCCTCTACCTCTGGTGGACTGGATTCAAGGACCAAGAATAGAAATGTCAGTTTTCTTATTACCTGTTTGATTTTGTCTCTTATGGTTTTATCATTTTGATTGGTTTCTCTTTTCTTTTATTTTTTGTCAGAAATTTGAAATTTGTTTGTGGCTGCGTTTGGGAATTGTGGGATTCATCTGGGTTTGTTTAAAAGTTGGAATATTTGGGTGTAGTTTGTGGGATAAGGTTTTGGGTGTCTAAAAGTTGAAAAAAAAAAATTTTTCTCTTTTTTTCCTTAAGAAAGATGTGTAAAAGATAATGGGTTTTTTGAGGAAAGAAATTATCTTTTGTGGTAAAATTCCATTTCTTCACATGATTAGTTCGTAAGATTTAATTTTTGTGAATTTTTTTTCTTCTTCCATAATTCAATAGTTGGGGGGTGGGGGATTTGAACCAGGAGATGCCAAGTTGAGCCACAAGTCTCTTGGCTTAATTTTTGTGAATTTAGTCCATCACTTTATCAAAATGAATCAATCTTGTTATTCCATCCAAATCTGTTTGAAAATGAAGTTGTTTAAGTTTAATACCTTTTTTTTTCGGTTATTTTTTAGTGAAAAAAGAATGTTTGAACGATTTTTTTTTTATTAACAAATTGGACGGAAGGACCAGATTGACTCGTTTTGATGAGGGTTAAATTGACCCAAATAAAACCTGAAACACTGATTTAATAATTGACTAAATTGAATTTTAACCTTTCTTTAATTTGCAGTGGATGGATGTAGAAAATTTAATTGATTAATTTGGGATTGATTAAAGCCCTGAAAAATTCAAAACTTCTTGTTTATTTATAATTCTTGACTGGAACTGGATTTAATATAGAGCTTGGCGTACCATTTGATTGTTTGTTTGTTTAGTTTTTAATTTTTTTATTCTGTTTGTTGTTTCCATGTGAAAGTAAAGGAAATTGGAGCATATTTGTGATATGGTACAACAGACTGTTGAATGTTATTTTGTCTTTTTGGGTGTCAGATTCATGGAATACTGAATGTTGTGAGTTGGGGCATTCTGTTTCCTGTTGGAGCTATCATTGCAAGGTACTTGAGGACTTTTGAGTTTGCGGATCCGGCATGGTTCTATCTTCATGCTTTTTGTCAAGTATCTGCTTATGCCATTGGGGTGGCTGGCTGGGCAACTGGTCTTAAGCTTGGAGGTCAGTCACAAGGAATCATATACACGGGTCATCGTAACATCGGAATTGCATTGTTTTGTCTCGCCACTGTGCAGGTAATGTTTTTTGCAAACTTAGTGTTGTTTTTAGGAATCAGGCTGTCTTTTTTATGTATCTTTGCTATCTTGTAATTAGCTGATTCTGTCACTTGTTGGGTCTTATAAGTATCAAACTGAAACTCTTTTCTGAGTATTGGAGATATAATATAAAGAGACTTAATCAGGCTTTTGGATGTTGAAGATGTGAAATGCTAAAAAATTTGAAGATAAAATAGAGAGAGTTAATTTTGAATTGGAACTTGGACAATATCCACTTTTTAGGTTGGGGCTCAAAGAATTATCAATGATGTTGGAGTTTTCTGTTAGAAATATATATGTAATTAAAAATATTTTTGTAAAAATCATTTCTGTTTTGATTTTGATCTTTTTTTATTATCGTATCAAATACATTGTGTAGGTTAAGTGTTTAGGGTTGGAAATTTGTTTTGTACTGTTGTTTTATTTATTTTTTTGTTTATGCGTCTTGTTGGTTGCAAAATGGAGAGCATATATTTTGAAACTTGCAGTGACACTTCTTTTCCTTCTTTTTCTTCTGATTAAAACTCTTTGTTTGGGTTTTACAGATTTTTGCATTGTTCTTAAGACCAAAGAAAGATCACAAGTACCGCTTTTATTGGAATATCTACCACCATGGTCTTGGATATACCATTATTATTCTTGGCATCGTCAATTTGTTCAAGGGTTATGACATTTTGCAGCCTGCAAAGAAATGGAAATCTGCTTACATTATTGTGCTCATTGTGTTGGGTGCGATTTCCTTGTTGTTGGAAGCAATTACTTGGGTTGTAGTTTTGAGGAGGAAAACCAGCAAGTCCACCAAGCCCCATGACGGATACAACAATGGAGAAGACAGGCAATAGGCACTTTTGCTGAGGATTAAACCTGTTGCTGCGGTTCTCCTATACCGGATTCTGAGTTTGTATTATCCTTGTCTCCTTACTTAAGATATCACAAGAGGCTTATCTACATTAGCCCTTCTCTGTTCCTTCCCAATTTCTTTTGGCTTGTGTAAAATGGCTTGATTTCTCTAGGATTATTATTTATTATATACTTAGAGATTGTTCAGACTTTAATTATACGTGTCTATTGTGTCTCAGTGGTTAGGTTGAAACTTTCTAGGATGTGTGATTATTGAAAAATTTTCAAAAGAGAATTATTTATTCTTGTTTTCCTATTTGTGGTTTCTTTTTCAGTTATGTATAATCTTTATTGTTCTCACTTTCTATTTAATCCTATCTCTATCAAATTACTAGAAAAGGGTCTTTGCTTGACCTAAACAAATCTGTGATTTCATGCAATGTGATTGTGATAACTTTCAAGAGTTGGCGAGTGATGGATTCATTATCTTTTTTGTATACAATACCTCTCTTACACAAAATTCAGTTGTGGAAATTTTAGTAATGATATTAATCCACCCCAACCCCATCTTGTGCCTTTGAACCTCATACACCGAATGGGTATGTTGCAGCTACTAGCTTCTGGGCTAACCTTACTTTGGTTGTGTCAAAGTTAAAACGGTTGTCAACTTAAGCCTGAATGACAACAATTGCCAACCACACCACATAACTGTCACCCAATTCTGTCTCTGTTAACATTTTTATGTTCCTCTTCACTATTTCAAGATAATCTGACTACCAAGTACCAAGTTGACTCAACTGCCAACTCAAAACAATGTTGAATTGAACCTAATAAATGCTGGAAAAATATGTGGACTTAGATTCTTTTCACTTATGTGTCAAAACAAAGGAAGAAAAAGAAGGAAAAGAAAGGGCCACACAAAACTAAAGACAAGGTTAAGACAGCAAGATTAGGTACCACTCCTGTCAGGTAATAGACTTTTTAAAGGGAGTACCTGGATATTTACCAATTTACACGCTCAGCCCCACCATTACCAATGCATTTGTTAATATCAGTAGAGCTAGACATCAAATTGAAAATGACTTCCACAAAGGGACATCTCTTGGTGTTTATATGACTAATCACTTTTGTACAGATATATACCCATACTTTATTACATGCTCTATATATGATGATGGAAGAGGATCTCATATTTGATGTAATTCGTCAACTTGTTGGTAGGAAATTTCTCTAGTTTGTCGGTTCTGATTAAGTGTCAAAAGAGAATTGGGTAGATGAGCTTTCTCCTGGAATCCCAAATTCGCTAAAGTTAGCACTAAAGTCACACTAAGCTCAATTATAAATTTATAATCACCAAATATATTCAAATTGGTATTCATTTTGATTTTTATTTTTTAGGGTCCTAAAGAGAGGGTTCCACACTCTATGCATTGATCCTGGTCCCCCCATACCTGTGCTTCCATTTTCATTATTCGTTCTAACTTTTGTTGCTTTCTCTATCTCCTTGCTTTTCTTTATGGGATTCCCATGTGATGCATGGACTAAGCCCTTATTACTTGGAAGGACATCGATGCCTTTCTTTTGCAGTACAGTTGTTAGCTTGTCCTCTCACAAACAAAACGTTATGTAGTAGTAATTAAGGGATGGAAATATTGTTCTTCACGACTTCACACCCTTAATGATGGAGCCTTTTGACTCTCACTGCTCACTATTTTTTTCTGTTACTTTGACCACTAGGTTAAATTGTTTTCACTTTCAAACTAAACGGGGGCCTCAATCATACCTCGGAGGATTGGTTGTGGTTTTCAAACGTCATGAAATTCACGAGAGAATTAATTTAAAACTTTTAACCAGTGTTTTGGAGTAAAAAGATTTCACCCTATAATTATCTAATGTGTGTGTGTGATAGAGGGATTAGACACACCCGATGCTCAAAAAACATTGAACACTCATTTTTTATTGCTTTTTTTTTTTAATTGAAGAAAGCTCAATTTAAAGATTCTAAACCTTTGTGGTATAAGGAGATTCAAACTCCTAATTGACCTTTTGAGTTCAAAAGCATCGGTTAGGAGAGACTTGGAAAGTTACATATACAATATATTTTTTTTGAGAAACATATACAATATATTGTTGGCCAAAAGCAAAAATAAATACATTTTAACCCCTAAAATAGACAGTTGTAATTTACCATGCTCTAGAAAGGTGTTGTTTATATGATTGAGAGGATGAAAAGTTGGTGGGATTGTCTTAGGTAGGTACTGTTTATCTATATGGCAGATTAGAGAAAAAGACATGAAAGTATTTGAATGACGGTTTAGCTAAAGGGGTAGTTTTGACTATGACCTCTGACCTTAGCTAGCCCACGGGACTCGGCGCTTTATCACTGCAATGAGTGTGTACATTAAAAGCTGAGCATGTGAACCCAATAAACAATCCATTAGCAATTTGCATAGAAAGAGGGGAGAATGAACTTCGGCTGCAATTGAGTCTATATTTAAAGCTACACATGTGACCCTTATCTACAATGTGTTAGCGATTAGCATTTGTAAATGTGTACAGAGGAAGACAATGATAAAATAGTCTTCTGGTTGCCACTTTTCTCATAGTAGGGCTGAGAGCGTCCAGTAGACAACAAAAAAAAAAAAAAATTGAGTTCAATTATCACTTCTTCTTGTTTCTAACGTTGAATCCTCATCCAACTATTGAATTAAAAAAATAGAATAAGAAGATTGATAATGACAAGTAAAAAGAGTAAAAAAGAAGTAAATAAATATTTTTTTAAAAAATGAAAAGCACTTTGACACAAGTTAATGCATTTTCTACATAACCTAATAAAATGGTAATCCACAACAAAAAGTATAGTTTGACTTTTTAGAATTTTTTTTAATGAAAATAAAAACTAGGGAAAAGTAAAATATTGAAAAAAAATCGTTCAATCTAGATTATAATCACTGTAGGGTCGAAGGCTCAAAACATATATTGGGCTTTGGGACTTGGCCAAGAGCATACTGGTCCGAGGAGCAACAGAGTGATAAGTGGTGCAGAGGACTTAATGAGTAAGACACAAAAGGGAAGGCAATCTGAAGAGGTATATCTCCTCGGATAAACTAAATATAGATCAAATGTAGATCCCAATGATCAAAGTGATCTTCCAAGAAGCCTTAAAGATAGGGACGTGTGTCATAAACATACTAGAGAGATGGGAACACAAGAATATCTAAGGGAAAACTACTACCACCGTATTGAATGCTCTGTAGCCAACTCCTTGTCCGTAATAATGAGGAAGTGACCCCTGAGCAGTGCTTTTTAGCCTTACAACTACCCCCAAAGACTTGAGGGAAGGGCTGATGGGACAAGTATCAAGACTATCAACCTAAGTCTACATGTGGAAGGTTGAGAGGCAAGGAAGATGGGAGTATAAAAAAGGGAGAAGGAGACACCAAGGGGGGGAGAAAAACCTGTAATAAAGTGGGGAGATTGATATTTAAGAACAAGTCTCCTCGGACTCATCCGAGAACCTTTTTCCCTAAATAAACCTTTGTTATCTTTCTTTCTTGATCATCAAAATCTATTGGTTCGTTATCTGATTCACTAAAACCCAATTTTTCAACCCACTATCTACAAATTTATTGTACTAGGCTCACCAGGCCAAGATCGCATACGCCTTGGGCTTGGGCTGCAAAACGAGCTCTTACAATTGGCGCCGTCTGTGGGTAGGCAAATGTTTTAGTGAGTTTAATGCTCGACATACCGAGGTAGTACAGCGAAGGATTGATCATTCATGGAGGAGGCCATTTCGGCAACGGTGCATGCTACGCGTAAGCTTCCCCGTTATTTCCAATCACACGCAATGGCAGTCCTAACCCAACTTCTGTTCAGACCTCCACTTAGGAGTGCCGATCACACGGGAAGGATTGCCAAATGGAGTACAATATTAGGGGATTTTTATATCAAATGCATGCCTCACGCTTCTGTCAAGGGTCTAGTCTTCGCTAATCCGGTGGCTGAGTTCTCTTAAATCCCATTTGAAGAAAAAACTAGGGACGGGACATGGATGGGAAGTCAGTTGGCATGGTCACATTGCATAGGACCTTTTGTCTAGGAGGATGCACTTTAATAGTGTTGTAAACCAAAGGGGATCTGAAGTGGGGCTAGTTCTAGTATCTCCCAAAAATGTGTCAAAATAGGTCCCAGATTATGCCCATCCCCTCGGATCACTTGCTTTGGATTCGGTATTCTCTATTGGTTGCACAATTCGCAATATATGCACATGGTCATTTTCCTTATTATTTTTACATGGTAAATATATTTAAATTAGCAACGATGCACTACTGTTTAGCTTTGATAAAGTCAAGGTGACAATGTTTCGTTACTATCAACAACACCAGTTTTAAATCCCATTGAAGGGAAAAATAACAACACGACCATTCATGAAATAGTTATTGCAAAGAGAGGAAAGATTCATAAAGTAAAAAAAAAAAAGAGCAAGAGTGCAGCCTTTTTCATTAAATAAAGGAAGGGTATATTATACGTAACGGCAAACTTCCACTACGGAAGGAGATTGATCTATCTTTTTGCTCCTAGCTGCAGGATGTTCTGATATCAAGGCTGAAAAACAGGAGACCAATCTATCCTTTTTCTCCTAACTGCAGGATGTTCTGATATCAAGGCTAAAAAATAGGAGACCGATCTACCCTTTTGCTCCTAGCTGCAAGATGTTCTGATATCAAGGCTGAAATCAGGAAATCCATCGACCCTTGCTCTTGTTAATTTGCTTGATCAATCTTGGTTTGTTTTTACATTCATGCACACATGAAACATGTTGCCAGGTGAAACCTAAACTCTGTCGCACCAAAAATATGATGCGATCTGCACTTGCCTTGGTCTTTGGCAGCATCCTTGGCTTCCTTACCCTTGCCTTTATCCTTGGCCACCTCATCCCTTAGGCTTTGATCACCATCTTGGTTGAATCCTTGGGAAGCTTAGAAAGTTTGAGTGTTTGAAGTTTCCGGAAGAACTCAAAAATTTGCAAAGTAAGGAAGAACGATTCCCCCGGGGTACCTTATATAGAAAGCGAAATTTAGTGGGAGTTATCCCGCTCGAAATTCAAGGGGAGAGTTACAAGCGTGGAAAATCCTGCCAATTTCCAATGAAATCCTCAGCCGTTGGATCCACATCACTTCATAGAACATAGGGAACGTGGAGCTGCAAGAATTTAATAAAGGCGTGTTTCGTATACCGAAGCGTCAGAAGCGTGTCTTGGGCTGTCAAAAAGACATTTATACAGTTAAAGGTGATAAAAAATGGGCACGAGGGAACTATCATCACATTGAAGTCCTTTGTAGGAGTGAAAGGCCCAGGAGCCCATATCTATTGAGTGGTTAAACAGAACCATAGTCATGCCTGAAGTCCTCGGACCAGATGCTATGGGGAAACTAACACACTACAACATCTCTTTGAGTGGTTAAATAGAATCATAGTCATGCTTAAAGTCCTCGGACTAGATGCTATGGGGAAATTAACACACTACAACATCTCTATTGAGTGGTTAAACAGAACCATAGTCATGCCTGAATTTCTCGGACCAGATGCTATAGGGAAATTAACACACTACAACATCTCTATTGAGTGGTTAAACAGAACCATAGTCATGCCTGAAGTTCTCGGACCAGATGTTATGGGAAAATTAACACACTACAACATCTCTTTGAGTGGTTAAACAGAACCATAGTCATGCCTGAAGTCCTCGGACTAGATGCTATGGAGAAATTAACACACTTCAACATCTCTTAAAGTGGTTAAACAAAACCATAGTTATGCATGAAGTCCTCAGACCAAATTCTATGGGGAAATTAACACACTACAACGTCTCTTAAAGTGGTTAAACAGAACCATAGGTATGCCTGAAGTCATCGAACCAGATGCTATGGGGAAATTAACACACTACAACATCTCTTAAAGTGGTTAAACAGAACCAGTCATGCCTGAAGTCCTCGGACCAAATGCTATGGGGAAATTAACACACTACAACATCTCTTAAAGTGGTTAAACGAAATCATAGTCATGCCTGAAGTCCTCGGATCAGATGCTATGAGGAAATTAACACACCACAACATCTTTTAAAGCGGTTAAACAAAACCTCAGTCATGCATGTGTCCTCGGACCAGATGCTTTTAGGGAAATTAACGCTCTATAGTTATTCATTTTTCTGTCCTAACTATTAAACAGAGCCTTGAATATGTATGTTTCCTCGGACCACATACTTTGGCAAAACTAACACCCCAATACACCTTTTTCAATCTTCTTAAGTACTTGACAGAATCCAGGATCCTAGTTGGTCTTTCGGATCACATGCCTGGGGGTGCTTAACATTATGACACTTGTTTGTTTCTCACAAAGTGTCAGACCTGATCCAAAATTATGCCCAATTCCTTGGATGGGCGGCGTGGAGGTGAATAATACATCTCCACTCTGTGCAGCTTACATCACAGAGGGTTCCATTCTCAATGCAAGTATGCCGTAAATATCCTTATGGATAGTTCTTAGTCAAAGTATATAAACTGATAGCACGATACTAATGTTACTTGTTATTAAAAGTAGAGTGGCAACAGCTCAAATTCATTGGCAATAGTAGATAAACTTGAAAGCGCATAAAGTAAGGACACAAGAAGCAGAAATGAAAGTCTATTCATTAATCAAGGGTAGGTACATTACAAGTGGTGGCAAAAGCCACAACAACCAAATAAAAAAATAAAAATAAAAAACGACAACAACAAAACAACAGCAGATAACAAAACGACTACAATAAAAAGGAAAGATCCTACAACTACTTTTCTGCAGGCTGAGAGCCCTTCTCACGGTCAGTGGTCATGAACTTGGTGTTCCCGGCACCAGACTTCAACTCAGCTATTTTGGCTTGGGAGACCATATCCTTGATGGTAAGGGTATCCTCGGAAGGGGTACCTTTGGCCAAGGATAGAACCTCCTTACCCTTCCTTACTACCCCTAGAGGGATCTCAGCATCCACAGTAGGGCCTTGGGCACTAGAGGCCTGCTCAAGAGAACGAAGGGATAGAACAGTAGTCGGAGGGAGGTCAGCTGGAGCTTTCGGATGTGTTCGGGGAAGAATACTCTCTCAGCTTTCCTCAACTCGGAGTCAGTAGGGACCCTCGCACTGTTAAGCGCCTCTTTCCAGGACTCAGTGCAGTAGTCCCTACAAACTTCAGCTATCTCATTAGCCAGTCTTTTTTCCAATTTCCTCCACCCCACGTTCGTAGGATGCAGTCACTACAACCTCAGTAGTTTCCTTGGCCACCCGAGCTGCTTCTTTCACTGCATCCTTTACCCTCTGCAGCTCGGCCCTAAGGTCCAGAACCAACTGTTTCTCGGTGGCCAAGTTCAACCCAGTTATGTGTAGTTGCTGGCGTTGGTCCTCGGCCTGGGTCTTAGCATTCTTTAGACCAACTAGGGCACTCATGCACTCCTTATCCACCTCTTTCAATTTATTGTCCATCGCCATGTGCTTCTCCTTCAGGGCTCCAAGGGCCTTCTCCACCTTGTGCTAAGAATGGCTCTTTGCTTCAGCTTTATTATGGGCATTTCGGACCCACTCCTCGGCCACATAAACTTGTTGGGTGACCTGCACAACAGTGGCGAAAGGATCATATATATATATATAAAAAAAAAAAAAGTGATGATGACGCTGATAAGTGAAGGAGCTTCTTAGCATTTAATTCAGAAAGACAAAAATTAACTTACCATAGCAAGGTCCCACTTCAATGACATGAAGAGCTCTAGTTGCCTGGTGCGTCTGAGAGACTCCATATCCTTTAGGAGTAAAAGAGGCTGCTCTAGAGCTTCAGCCAAATAGGTCGCATGCCCTCTCTGAGACTCCCAAAATAATAGCATCCTAGGGAATGAGGGCTCCGTCTAGCTCTATTCGAGAAGCCCATATGCGCTGTTGTCGGCGCACTTCGACATCCTCCCTGCTATCAACGGAGGTGCCCCTTCTGCTCCTCGAGTTTTTAGTCTTTTGTTGTTTGGTGCGCTTTGGAGGGACCACCTCATCCTCTTTCGACTCCTGCACTATCCTTTTCTTCTTCAGTTCTTGCATGGCATGTTGTCCAAGATCAGCTAGAGGAGGAGGAAGAGGAGGAGAAGGAGGAAGATTGGCAGGAACTTGGGTCTTAGGAACATCTTTCGAAGCTCCCCCCTTGTTCCTATTGGCCATTAGACCTCTCAAGCCTGGTCTTTTCTTCGAATCCATCCCTTCCTCTTCCTTTGAGCTTATATCAACACAGGCAACAATTGATGCGGGCTGGTGAGCTACGGTGAGTCTGTTGGACTCGGTTTCAGAATCCAAGAACTCCGTAAGCCTATCAAGCGCTCTTTCTTGATTGAAACGAAAGTCGTCTATCTCTTCTTCAAGAGGTAAACGAGAGGATGCTACCCCTTCTTCTACTGCTGTCGCTAGGGGCGGAACTTGTGGGAGGGGTACTGCGAATGGCGGAGGGTTCTACTGGATTGGTAATACGACTGGAGGAAAGTCGTGTTGGGCAAGGAAATCCGGCCTTGATACGTCGATCCTGGCCAACCAGGGATCACCTGCTCTAATGGCGTGTCCGACCTTTTGGAATATCTTCGATAGAGGTACAAAGTCTAGAACCAGGTGGACGGCTCTCAACTGTCTATCCTCACTCATGAAAATTTCAGATCTCAACAAGTAGTTGAGAACAGTGACGTTGGTCAGGCTAATCTGAGGAGCTACGAGCCTCTTATCTGCAGAAATAGCCGAGAAGCAAAACATTGTTAGAAGAATAAAATCTATCATCAAAGGGAAGTGAAACAAAACGAAGTAAAACATGGTTGGGGTTAAAGAGTCCCAATCTATTGCTAGGAAGCCTAACTCTAAGGCACCCCACCTGGCCTTCCCTCTCAGACGGGGCAGTGAAGGCCATCATGCCACTCTCCCGAAACTATAAGATAATCATCTTTCATACCCTTGTTGGATTTGGGTAGACACGATACTAGTCTTATGACATCAGAACGGGATTTAAGGTAATATCCCGCATTTTTTTGGGAATGACATTCGTACATATGGACCACATCATGCCAAGTGAGTCATAGACCCAGATGCTTGTTGAGAGCATTAATGCTACCTAAGACCCTGAATAGATTGGGTGCGCACTGGTGGGGGCATATCCTATGGTTGAGAAGGTAGTCTTGTGTTATCTTACCCATAGGGAGTGTCATCCCTCCCTCTATGAAAGCTATCATAGGGATGATGACCTCCCTTTCTTCTCGGTTTGTTACTATGTGTTCTGGGGAACAGTATCGCAGGGCGACTTCCTGTGGTATGTGGTATTTTTCGTTAAAAACCTCTATTTTGGCAGGAGAGTCCACTAAGTGTTTAAATCTACCCATTTCGACAAACTAAAAGGAAACTACCGAAATTGATAAGTGGAGAATCGAGAACTGGAAAGGCTGAGGGGATGGGACGAGGAGAAAAAGAAAAGGTTCAAAGAAATTAAAACTTACGAGAAACTAAGACGTATGATAATCTCTGAAACCTTCATAGAAATTCTCAAAGATTTCTTGGAAGAAAGGTGTGGAAAGCTTAGTAACTTAGGAAACTTTGTGAGCCTGGATGCTTGAGATTTCTAGAAGGCTTGAGAGTTCGTAAAGTGAGGGGAAAATGGTTTCCCTCAAGGCTTTATATAGAGGGTAGAAATGAGTGGGAGTTATCCCACTTGAGATTCTAGGGGAAAGGTCAACCGTTGGATCTGTGCCTTACCGATAAATCTAGGGAACACAGCTCCACCTGAAACGATTAATGAAGCTTCGTGGGCTTTGAAACGTCAAAAGTAATTATGGGGCGTGTAAAATGGCACTCTCACACGTGTGTGAATCAGAGAATCAAGCAAAATTAATATGTAATAATTCAAAACCCCGCTTTTGGGAAAAAACCGGAGTTTTGAGGGGCTATTGTAGGGTCAAAGGCTCAAAACATATATTGGGCCTTAAGCCTTGGCCAATAGCATACTAGTCCGAGGAGTAACAGAGTGATAAATGGTGCAAATTCAGGACTTAATGAGCAAGACACAAAGGGGAAGGTGGTCCGAAGAGGTATTTCTCTTCGGATAAACTAAATATAGATTAGATGTAGATCCCAATGATCAAAATGATCTTCCAAGAAGCCTTAAAGATAGGGACATGTGTCATAAACGTACTAGAGAGATGGGAACACAAGAATATCTAAGGAAAAACTGCTATCACCGCATTGAATGCTTTGTAGCCAACTCCCTGGCCGCATTAATGAGGAAGTGACCCATGAGCAGTGCTTTTTACCCTTACAACTACCCCCAAATACTTGAGGGAAGGGCTGATGGGACAAGTATCAAGACTATCAACCTAAGTCTATACGTGGAAGGTTGAGAGGTGAGGAAGATGAGAGTATAAAAAAGGGAGAAGAAGACACCAAAAGGGGGAGAAAAACCTGTAATAAAATGGGGAGATTGATATTTAAGAACAAGTCTCCTCAGACTCATCCGAGAATGTTTTTCCTTAAATAAACCTTTGTTATCTTTCTTTCTTGATCATCAAAATCTATTGGTTTGTTATCTGATTCACTAAAACCCACTTTTCAGACTTTTTAAGTAGATTGATTTTCGATTGCTAGCCGATCGATCGAATTTGTTTTTTGATCAATCGAGAGGCAATCGAGTATCGATCGAATCAAACAAGCTCTTACAATCACAATTTTTAATAAAAGAATTATATCAATGATGCTATTCAGCATAACTAAAATGGTTCAAACTGATGAGTTTTCTCTTATGAATTTATATAACCTTCTTATGTTTAATTCAATGATATCATATTTGAAAATTATAAATATTTCCCTTTTTGCCTCACTCATTCAACCTTGCTTTGTCTTGAGCAAGTTTTTTCCGTCTTGTATAAAGGACGGAATAGAGACAAGTTTTGCTCGCTCCTCTTAGCCTTGTATGTGTATATATTTTACATATATCTTTTTTATAATATTTTTTTTTATATTTATGATCCAAAAATACTCTCTCTCTCTCTCTCTCATATATACTGACTTCACTTTATTAAAGATGGCAAAATACTCCAACCCATCCCTACCCCAATCTATACCCCCCCCCCCTTTTACCCTTGCAGGTTTTACCTAAGTTGTTACAGTAAAATAGTTTTAAAACTCCATTTTTATAGAAAATAAAGCATTTGAATAATTAATGCACTTTATGTTCAAATCATGTGTATAAATAGTAACACAAACAATATAAAGGCCCGCCGTGGGGTGGGGGGGGGGGCGGGAAATGAATCATGTGTACTTGTACATAATCAATAAACTTTCTTTTTTTAATTATGGTCACCGCAAATCTTTTGGTAAACCTACTCGAAAGACATTTGATTGTTGTTGTCTTTTAGCTTAACTAATAAATATTTTATTATTAATTAAAAGATTTGAGAATGATTTTACATACATTAAGGAAGTTTAAAGAAATAGGAAAAAAATTATATCCCCTTTACGTAACCCATTAAACAAAATTTAATTATTTTTGGCTAGGATTAATAGTTTTAAAAGGACATATATATATATATATATATATGCTTGGTCTGAAATTGTAAGGGCCCCTACTATTTCAATAAAAAAGGTCATTTTCTCTTTTGCTTTATTAACTGATGCTGACCATTGATATTTGAAAGGTAAGTTTACAATGGCCCATGTCACTGTGATGCTAGGATGATTTCATTGACATAATTTTTTTTTTTTCTTTTTTCACAAAAAAGAAAGATCATTAAAGAGAAGTGGGGTCTGACTTCATTACTCTGTCACAGATCTCTCAGATTGTGGGCTTGTGGTCCATATTCCTTAATTCTTGCTAAGAACAATAAAGACCTGAAAATAATGGTTCTTTTTCCCAAGTCAAATATTACAAGTAGATGATCAAACTAGTTTTAGCAGTACACATTGCAAAAGATCAACAGCTAAGTATTAGATTCATTGTTCTGTGCCTTGATGGCAGTGCCTTCTATCTCTAAGTTTTGGTTTGTCTTAGATGTTGATGTATCATTTAGAAAGCTTCCATAAATCATAATAATAATAAGAAAGCAAGACCCAAAAATTTAAAGAGAAAGGATAAAATAAATAAATGAGCAAAAACTTGAGGCTATTTAATGAGGACATAAATAGCCGTTAAATCGGTGTATGCTAAAAAAAATTCCAATACTAACTTACCTGTGTATCTTGAGAGTCTGGATAATGTATACTCTCAGCGCATACATTAATTATTCATTTAAAAAAATTATAAAAAATTAAAAAAGCTATAAAAACAGTAAATCATTTTTTTCATAATTTTTTTTAAATAATTTATTAATATATGTATTAAGAGCACACATTAACAAAATCTCTTACTTTTTTTTAGAGTATACAACTCATAATTTATCCTGATATTACTTTCTTATACAAATTGTTTAGAAAAATGCCAAAGAATTTTTAATTTTTAAATAAGTAGTGATTGGTGGATGTAACCAATAATTTTAATTAAAAAAGAAAAAGAGTAGAGGTGAAGCAATCAGCAATGTTAGGGAAAGTGGGGAACAGGTCCCATAACATAAAATGAATAACTTATAAAAAAATTATTTGATTAATTTGAAAAGAAATAGAGTTTGAGACGAGTAGGATGCATTTGATTAGGCCTCTTCATTTATAGCGTGTCAGTGTGACCCATTGGACCGTTGTAAAGATCGTTTTAACTTTTGAGAAATATCATATTGTGTCCTTTGGATTAGATAGCAACAGTACATGCTTTAAAGCAGCAGTACATGCTGTTAATTTAATACTTTTCAGATTGAGATTAAGGGTCCATTTAGATACAGTTTATTGTTGTTAAAAGTTACTGAAAATTAATTGTTGCTAAAAATACTGTAGTAAAATAATTTTTAAATGTATGAATAGTACTGCGGAACCTATTTTTAATATTTTTTAATGCATAAACAGTATATAAACAGTGCATAAACAGTATTACACTGTTTATGCACAGTATTTTTTTTGTCCCTTAAAAGTCAATAACTCCGGCAGAGAAAAAAAAAAAAAAAACTGAAAATGCGGGGCCAAAACGCAACTCAACTAAACTCACTATCCAAACTGGCACTAAGTGCACCTAATACAATAATAAGAGATAGATGATATTGAAAATTAAAAAAAAAAAATTTGTCTCAACTATTAAATACAAAAAGTTAAAAAATAGTTAAAATAAGTTAAAAAATTAAAATTAAAAATGATACAAATTTATGTGAGAGGAAGTAGAGTAATTGGTATTACACCGGATCTAAATCCATACTTTTCTATTATATTCAGAATAAATTTGCAGACTTTAATTAAAAATAAATCTTTTTTTTATTTGAGGCACTAAAATATTATATCTTCAAATAATGAAATGTTTGTCAATTCAATAAAAGTTTTTGATGTACAATTTATGCACAACATATGAAAAACTCATCTTGCTACAATCCTATTTGTTGATATCAGGTCTCTCAGCAAATAAATAAATATATATATATATATATATATTTGTTGATACCAGGTCAGTAGTTCCATCACCCATAGCTGACAAGTATACAAGTATTTTTTGTGGGATTATTTATCATTAACCACTTACATTTCTTATGCTTGTGAGATTGTGACGATGTATGAAAAATATTTAGGTCGTGCTTGAAAACTTGAATTTGAATTTGGATATGGATATTAAATTAATATAATTAAAATGCCATGATTTTAAATTAATTGATTTTAGATATCATTTAAAATTAGTTGATCTTAAAAGTTCTAAAAGTTTTGGTGGATTTGTCAAATGCAAATCTTTGACTTCTTTTAAAACATCCAAACAAATAATTTAGATTTCAATCACCCGTATCCAAATCCACATGTCCAAATCTTGCTATCCAAACGCACCATTAAGATATACGAAACCGTTACTTCCCTTTACTAGCTGTTTGTTGTATCTCAGCTTTCAGGCCCTTCACTCTGATTATTCCGCCCTAATCTACGACACCCCCAAAAAAAAAAAAAAAAAAAAAAAAAAACCCTAATATATATATATATATATATATACCCTTAACCAACTTAAATTTTAAGTTAGATGTAGTCACCGGGTGCCGAATATAAAGATCCTGCATCACTGAAAGGATTCATCAAATTGTTCATACCCCTCCAGAACAAACGCCACTTATAAATGTAATTGTAGTTGTTCATCAAAACAGGGAAGATGAACCTAGTAGCAATCAGTGTAAAGTATGGGGAAATGGCACAGCAACAAAGAAAATTTTTAACCTTGAGCCTTTTAACTTTTCCAAGGCAGAAAGATAATAGTAAGACAGGCATGTGAAGATTTCTAGGTCACCTCTTATCGTACATAAAGATTCCCATGAGAAACAATCTTCAACTTATAACAAGAATCCCAACAAACAAGTCATGCTAGAATGTATGAAAATCATCTCAGCATGATTTAAAGCTAGCCTTCAGCCTGCCAAAACAGAGGAGAATGCAGTTATTAAAACACTTCTACAAAAAAAAATGGAGAGCATACAAGAAAACAATTCTAATACATCTCTCTCTCTCTCTCTCTCTCTCTCTCTCTCTCTCACACACACACACACACACAAACACACAAGGTAATCTAAGGACAGCAGAAACACAAGTCATTGTCGTCTCCGAGAGTGAGACACAGACAAGTCACAGAGCTATCCATGAATAGATTGATGACCAAATTGGTTGGATCAAATTCCACCAAACTTGATATTGATAATGCTATAACAGAAAAATGACAAGTTTATTTCTTTAAAAATATGGCCACGGGTCCAATGTTGTCAAAATTATTTATTCTGATAGGACTAAAGCAAAAGTACCTAGAGTACTATGTCTGACTATTTGCTTTTATTACACTAAGTTACAGGGATTGAGATCTGGTGCAATAGCTATTGCACCATGCATCCCTCTCACATCATTTCCACTTTTTCAAATTTTTTAACTTTCGACCTTTTAACGTCTTTAACTTCCTTGATCCAATGATTTGATATCAAAAATAAACTTTTCAACTTTTGATCTGAACTGTTAAGAAGGTATTGCATATTATACTAGATCTCAATCCAAGTTACAGCTTGTGTGTCCTAATATCTGCCTAAACCTCCAATAATACCTTGTTGAAGAAAAGAAATCACAAACCATATGATATCATATGGACAGTAAGATTGAAGCATATCATAATATCATACCAACCACTCAGACTATGGTAAAAGGGAGGACATCTAAAACATAGAGATGTGAATTAACACATTGATCCGGGTATATATCACAACCAATACACTTATTAACCACTTCTTTCATTATAAGATTACCATTATTTTCTGAAAAAAGATTGCAAAAGTTTACAGTGCCAAGTAATGCTTTATTAGATTGAAGAGTAGCACCTAAACTTGACATTAGACAACCAAAATTTATGAAACAACAAAATTAAATAATAGAGCTAGGAACCCGCACCTAGGGTGCCTAGAACCAGCATCGAGTTGTTGAAGGAAAATTCTAAAGAATAATTTTATTACTCAAACTGTAAACTCTTTGTATGAGCATGATAACATGCTTATATAGACTAATAGGACTAAAACCAAATTCTGATTTTACTTAAGAAATCAGAATTACAAAAGTATCCTTGACTCCTGGAAATATTATAAATCAATAAAAATTACAATTGACTCTTAAAATAAAATTGTATCCGCGTTTCCCATATCAAGATTAGAGCCCACATCAACAAAAGTGGGGGAAAAAAATACTCCATCCAAAGACACGGAAGCTACATTATTAAAAGTCAAAAGAGTTATTACTTGACTTGAAAAGAATTTAAACACTCACACATGCAACCATCATTATTCTTCTCTCTCCATTTCTTTAAAGTCACGGTGACCCCAAGTTAGTGATGGCGACCCCAAGTTAGTGATGGCTACAAAAAGCAAAACATGGATGCTGGTAAGTGCCGCAAAGCTCTTCTTACTCATTTGTGGGTGGTACTTCTCCTTTAAATACCATCATTCACCCTAAATAAACTGTCTCCAACTTTTCTTCACCCTCAAGTTTGAATATTACCAATAATAAATAATTGGTTACTCCAAATTGAGATTTCACAAATGACATTCCACCTCAAACTACGAACAAAATGACACCCCCTTGAGGTTTGTATAAATGTGGCAGATAATTTTATGCATGACTTCCTAACTACCTTTTAATATATATATATATATATATATATATATCATACCAAAACTATGGACAAAATGACACTCCCACTTGAGGTTTGTATAAATGAGTAGGAATCTTTTGTATTTTTATTTTTTAAATGGACTATTCCATTAAGGAATTAAGTCATAACATGGGATGACACGGACTTATCTATTGCATTTATACAAACCTTAAGAAAGGAATGTTATTCTGTAAAAACCTCAATGTAAGTTGGTTTAACTTACCTAAAATTATTTTAAAGTGCAAATAAAGTGAGTTAAGGTTTTCGCCATAGGGATGTTAGGGATCTAAAGGTGAGTAATCAAGATTTGCAAGGTTTTAAGGATATATAATTTGTCAAAAATCAAAGAAGGATAAGCCTAGGCATCACACAAGAGGGTTCATTTGCATCACACAATTCTAGTACTCCAAAGTATCTCAGTTAACTTGAATTTACAGAATAAGAGTAAGAAAAGACTTCAACCACAACATTAGCCTATACCAATGATCTTTAGCTCAAATGGCATCTTCTTCCCTTGTAAGAGTAGGGTAAACTGTGAGGTTGTGGTTCAAGACCCCTAGGTTCGTGTGTAGTTACCAATTAAAAAAAAAAAAAAAGATTCAAAAGTATATTCTAAAAAGGTTTATCTACATACTTAAAATCTAATACCATATACTTGGTAACGGCTGCTGCATTTCGCCAGGAAAAATAGAGTGTTAGGGCAATAAGTTTTCTATCGATTTTATTTATTTATATAGGTAATAGGAATTTTATTGAAATAGAAGAACATCGTGTTGACGATAATGAACACTCTAAACATGAACAAATACATATAACTCAAGAACTAAAGCTAAGAGATTGTAGAAAATCAGAAAGTTTTCAATTGATTTTTGACACATACCACCAATGAAACAACCTCTCTCCATCATTATAGCCACATTGGCACTCATGTGAATCACCTAAATAGACTACATAACTTACTGGAAAGTAGAAACACCATACATCAAACCCAATCCACACCAAATTCATTTTGCGCTTTAGTTTCTCTCAAACCTTCCTTGATTATTCTGCTGAATTTGGCATGATCCTAATCAGGATTGATTTGAAGACGTTCGAGGTCCAAGTTAAAGGTTTTTTTTTTTTTTTTTATAAGTAAGAAAGATGTATAATCAAAAAGCTACCTCATGTGAAAAAAGCATAAAATCGTTCTTGAGGCATGATGATACATGGGCTCAGTTTGGATTGGATTGGAAGGATTGAGATGTGTTACAAGTAATGTGGAATAGGCAGCAAAGGATTGGAGCATCAAATCGTTCTCCAGCATGTAGGCAATGGGTAAAGGGCACACTAATGTTATTCACCATGAAAATGGCAGCTGTAGGTTCCTAAATTTTCAGAATTGTTCTGACGCAGGAGGCACATAGAGATATTTATTTTAATTTAGTTCTATAATATTTTGCAAATCACCTGTGCTCTTATTTGTAAATTGTATTTTATATTAGGACCTAGTAGTTTATTTTATTAGATTCAAGGTTATTTTTGTAATTTAATAAGTAGCCTTTCCTATGTCAATTTGAATTTGGGTTTAGTAGTCTATATAAGCAAACTATTGTACTCCTATTATGAGAGATTATTTTGATGAATAAAGCTTCTATTGAAATTGTCTCCATGGTCGGGTCCCAGCTCCAATCAACACTAGGCGTTGACTTATAGTACTTTTCTTTTGTTTGTGCTACCTCCAAGCAAGCCAAGGTTTTGACTCCTAGGTTTAATCTTTATTTTTCTTCTTACAAAGTTCTACATTAGGCTCACATTGTTATATTTGCATCCCAAAAGGCATACCAGCTCAGTTGGATGTAAACTCAATTTTTGTCCAGTGATGGCTTGCAGTTTAGAGGAAAGGTTCGGGCAATGAAATCAGGTCTAAATTCAACACTAGCCATTGCCAAGAGAAGAGGGTCAATGATTTGTTGACAAGCCAGTGGGGACGACAAACTCATGTTACATTAGGAAGTTCTAATTGGTATAACCATATGGCTTGCCACTGGAAGAAGGGAGGAGGAGCATCATTGGTGAAGGAGTTAGAGCCTGTTAGAGACCACTGCGTCTTATGCCATACAGTATCAAAACAGGAGTAATCAGAGGTGATGATCACAGGAACTACAGGATTTAAGCCACATCAGCAATTTTGTTTTAAAACTTCCTGAACTTTTGTCTTATTTATCTGAGTATCAAAAAATTAAAAAAAAAAAGGCAAGATCATAGCAGTGGCAATTTTTATTTTTCGTATTCAAATTTTACTAAAATGCTCCATGTAATTTTTTTTTTTTTTGATAAGTAATAAGATTCATTGAAACCAAAAAGAGAGGAACACCAAAGTACACAGGAAGTATACAGGGGGAACAAATCAAAAACGGACATTACAAAAATCAAGTAAGTCTAAAATAGAAGAAAAAGGATGGTTTCTCCACACAGAAAACCAATCAAGTAAGGTTCTAAAAAAAAGAAGCTTGAGATCAGGCATGGAACGCTCCTTGTCTTCAAAACACCGACTATTTCTCTCCTTCCAAACACACCACATCAAACAATGACTCCATGTAATTTTTGATAGTAAAGGAAAGAAGAAAACCCTCAGTGGAAGCCAAAGAAGTCTTGAAAGACCCAACAGTACCAGTGACTAAAAGCGGGCTCAAAAACTAAAGAGCTTACACTACCTAAGGCATAGGAGACCGACTTAATCCAGTGGGAGGTTGAAAGTAATAGTTGACATGAGAACAAAGTAGAAGTATCTCTACGTGTCAAGGAAATTCCAGAACAAGGAATAGGGAAAATTCCCATGAAGAAGGTCAGCCTTTCAAATCCCAAGTGCTTCCAGATAAGGATTTATAAAAGTAATACTCCAATATAGAGGACACAAAAAAGGTGGGAAATCTGTAGAAGGTGAGAAGCTTGATTAAGTGTGCAATGTGAGGAAGGGGACTCTGGCGTTGGTCCCAAATCAAGAAAATTTTTCTTGCCCAATTCTATAGAAGCGGGGACTAGTGTCCTCCTGAAGGTAGATGTGGTGAGTTGTTTTAAGGAGGAACCTGTTAATGGGGATGTGGGGTCTTGAAAGTTATGCTTTCACTTGTTCACTCTGATTTATTGATGATGAAAGTGCAGTGGTATAATGAAACAAAAATTGTTGGAAAGAATATTGCTCAAAGTGGAAAAAATTTCAATTATGCGCATGTGCTTGGTGGTGAATTAGTGCCCTTCGGTGAAGTTATTTTGGGGGAGGGGAAGGAACCAGACCTGTTTCTTAGGAACCATATGAATTTGATCCACTAAATATTAATGAAAGAGAGGAAGTATTTGATTGGCTAATAAAACGTGTCAAAGGCTTTAGTAGATTTATGGATGTCTCAATTGAGGAATTTGAGGATCAAATGATGGCTTTTTTCGAGGCTTCCCAAGCAAGAAGCTTCAAGCTTGTGATAGGCAATAGGCAGTTGTGAAGCCTAGTGTCCTCTGTTAACTACAGTGCTTGGAGGAAGGGTGGTAGTAGAAGAGCCCCTAAGATCCCTAGGCTGTTGCTTTGTCCAAAATGAAGCTGAGGTTGATTTCATGAATTGCACAGGGGTGAATAATCTAGGTAAGAAATTAGTGGTGAGAAGATTGTTGACGGAACGAAAGGGGGATGTGGATTGTGGTCTGACAAAAATAAACCACAGGGGCTCATGAAGCAGTCCTTGTGTGGAATGAAAGGCTCATGCAGCAGTTGAGGCTGCTGAGTGTGTTCTTTTAATGTGGGATAAGAGAGTGGTTGAGAAGATAGAAGTTGCGATAGCGGTTTTCTCAGTCTTTTGTTTGTACCCTAATGGTGAAGATTTTTTTTTATGAGCATTAAATGTAGTTTACGGCTCAAATGACAATAAAACTGAGAGTTGGTTTGCGGTAGGAATTGTGAGAAGCCTTTGACAAATGGAAGTTGTTTAGCTAGAAATTTTATTGTGATTCAGTTTTTGAGAGAAAGATCTAGATGCAATGGGTTTACATCAACAATGATGAAATTTTAAGAACTTATTTTGGAATTGGATTTGCCGCTAAAAGGTACACATAGGAAAGATTGGAGGAATCTATCTACGTTTGCCTGTGGAGAATTTGTGGGTTTAGCATTTAACTTTAGAAGAAATTTAGGGTCCAAGAAAGACTAGGGTTTGGTAGGGAAGGGAAAATGTTTAATTTAGGGTTACAAACAAGAGAAGAAATTGAGATTGAATTTGTCCACAAGCTGTGAACAGCAACTGTGAAAACAGGAAGAGTAATGGAGTGACAGAAAAGAAAAAGAAGATAGTAATCAACTCTCAATCCATTGTGAGTACTTTGAGCACAAATATGTAAGGACTCTTTCTCGTACAAGGAGCATTAGGACTCCTACTTAGACTAGTACACTAAAAACCTAATATGGTAATAAAAGTCTAATTACACAAAGGAAATAAAAATAAGATAGTTAGAATCTACTCAATAATTCTAGACTACCTAATTTACCACAATAACCTAAACTCACTGGAATTGCAGAGCTTACAGTTCTGCCACCGATTACAAACTAACAAAAACTTGTAAAATTAAAACCATTTTAACCCTATAATATTTATAACTCAACCTTTAACAATAAATCTTCCATGGCTGCATAGAATAAATATAACAGTAATAATTTATTTTGTGTTCTAATGATCTTCCTCATTTGGTGGTGCCCCTATTCTTTGTCATTGCATTGACTCCACATTGAAAAAGGGAGGACCATGTCAATATAGAGAATAAGACTGATAATGTGTCAATAATTGTGTTTTACTCTCCCTGCCTTTCTAATTTTCCCTTTCCCTTACAAAAGGTCTTTTGTCATTCTACATAATCACCAATCATGTCTCTTGATGCAACACTGCCTTACCTCTTGCAATTCTGCTCTTGTCAAGCAGTTGCTTTCGAATATATTTCTAGAGAGCGAATAAGTGGATGATCTATCGTAGCATTACACTGCTAGAAATCTATTATTCACGCTATACTCCAAATGACATTGGACAAAATCATGCATACTCTTAGGCAGTGAAAGTTTGACCAACATTGCAAGGAACTAGGATTCAAAAACCAACTGTGTATATTATCAATATGTAGAATACAGGAAATTAGAGAACATGAATTTGATAAATTTTAGAATCCTGGGATCAAATGTTAAGCATCAGGTCAAAGAATCAATTACACAAAAACATGAAAGTGATTTAAAAAGTAAAATTAAACCCAACATGAAAACTCACAATTTAATTATTTTTGATAACCTAGACAACGTACACATTTGCATTTACATTGCCTTTCAAAGATATGGCACTTTGAAGTGGATATTAAAATATTCGAATTATTTCAACTGTGATTATAAACCTACTCGCGTTATAATAACTCAAAAATGACAACCAAGCCTTAGTCCCAATAAGAAAACTACAAAAATTCATACTCTTTGTTATCCCCATAATTGAAATTCTAGTGGATCCATTCACAATAAGGTGACTAAAATTTTTTTTGACAGGTAAGTTACACAAGCACCCAATGGGTATTAAATCCATGACCTTACCCTCCACCTAGCACTTGCAAAGGGAGGAGGTGCCAGTCAAACTAGAGCTCTTGGCCATAAAAAATACTAAATTCTTTGTTGTCCATCAACCTACCGGAACCTTACTCCCTTTTCTAGGTTTGGGACCAGCTATGAACAAATATTCAACACTAAACAGAAACATAGACAGAGTTTACTGATATTATGATAAATTATAAAATTCTTGGAGCTGATTATATGTGTCATTATTGCAACTTAGAAGTATTGAGTTGCAGTCTTGATCTTAAAGCTAATTGGGTTCGAGTATGATACTGAAATGATGATGTTACTAAAAAATCTCAAACCGGGTACCAATGGTGATGTCCTAAGGGTTGAGGCTTCACTAACTGAAACACAATGCAATAAAATATAAATACTTCTGTCTAATTACAGAAAAACGATCATCCATAGCACAATTTCGTGATCTTAACAAGGTGATAGTATGCTCCTATGAACTTTAAAGGACGCAATCAAATAACCCAACGTTTGCGACTACGTCCCCATTTCATCTTAGCCAAATTTTTTGATATGAAGTATGCTGGCCAACTTCATTCGTTTCTTTTCATATTGAAGCAACAATTCATATCCTTAACTGTGCACATTCATAGGCTTTTACTCCATAGAATTAGAACTGCAAAAAGCATGTGAACCCACTCTATTGAAGCAAATGCAATAATTGACAATGAAAATGAAACCACAAAACCTCAAATCAACTAAGCCTTAAGGGTTGGTGCAGGGTTCCTTCTTCAACTAATTGGGGTTGATGACATTAATTAAGTTCCTCCATTCTACCCTAACTAAAACCATACTCTCAATACCAAGTTATATTTCTACAAACATTGTTAGAGATACAACTTTGGGACCCAGATTCACTGTATTATCCTAGTTAAAATCGTGCCAAGAGTTGCAGTCCTAATTGTACACATAATCCTAACTATACTACAGCAACCTTACAGTTAGTCTAGGATTAGCCTACTATATATACCTTTTAATTGGTACATTGTAAAACATAGAGCTCAATATTTTTTTTTTTTAGGGACAAGTTACATAGAGCTCAATAATAAAAATGTAATTGTTCAGGGCTTTATATTGTGATTCATAAAATCGTCCACATCAAATTTTAGTGAGACGAAGCATTAAGTGCCCGTTTGGTAACGCGTTATCAAACCTCACTTTGTTCAAGCTACATTCACTCTTTTACATACAATTTTTGAATTTTTTTTTTTCAAACAACCGCATTTTCAAAAAGCTGTAAAAATAAGTTGTACTGAAGTCATTTAAACAAAGTTGCATGACTATTTATGCTCATTTGAACTTTCTTACAAACTAGTTTGGATGAAAGTGAAAGTTCTATCCTTTTTATATTATCATTGAATAAAATTAAATTCTAATAAAAACCCAGATAAGGAAAAATTGATATATAAGTTCAAAAGTAATAAACAGTAGAGAAAATTACCTGACCCGGATTTGATTTGGGATAAGAGAGTGACTCAAGCTCGGACACTCTTTCTTGCAGAGCATCAAATTTTTTCACCTACCCAAAAAAAAAAAAAAACACCCACTTAGAGTTGAATATAATTGATAAGAGTGTGCGATGGTTAGTGGGTCAGTAGTACTACTTACATCAGAGAGAAGAGCATAGCGATCAATCCACAAGTCTCTCCAGATGAAATGGGAAATTACGGCTCCTGTAACTGAAAATCCTAGACCCAACCACACCAATCGAGTCCTTATCATCTTCTTCTCCTCCTCCTTTTTTTTTTTTTTTTCTTTGCTTTGCTTTGCTTTTCCTTTGCTTTTGGTTTTTTCAAATCACAGAATGAGAGAGATTGAAGAAGACGCCTAATTTAATGGGCCTAAGTGCAGTCCACTGTATTCAGCCGAATGAGGCCCATTCTAATTTTCAATACTTCTCTTTTGTTTTGGTTTTTGATGAGTTTTTCTCTCTTTTTTTCCCTTTTTTTATTTGGTTTTTTTTAACAATAATCTCTAAAATTTGAGAAATTGTCTCAACCAATGAAACAATGTCACATATGCAAATATGTGAGTCAGCTTTCTAATCAACACAATAAATAAAAAATATCAAATAATATTACATTTGCATAAGTAGCAGCATTTTATAATACACTGTTATGGACCTTTTGATTGTTACTTGTTAAGCATTTTTGTGTTACAAATTATATTTGTTTAATGTATATAATTATGTATGGTTTATTTCCAAGGATTTTTATTTTTAATTTTCTATACATTTGTGGTACTTTTAGTTCACTGTCAATTTGTCATGGATTTTTTTTTCTCTTGTATATATTTTTGCTACTTTTTTTGTTACACAAAACTTACTGTTATTATCATATTGTCATGGTTATTAATGGGAAACTAGTAATTGAGCATAACATCTTGAAAAATATACTAGTCCAAAACACACATTGTACACCACATTGAACCACACTACACCGAACATATGACTGCAAACTAAGGATGCAATGCAATGATGGTTTTGACCAAAAAACTCCATAAAGTGCGGTGCTAAAAATGGCCTAAAACTACATCGAGCTACACCGCAAACATCCCTAATAGTAATCATAAAATATCATCTCAAACCAATCAACTAATTAAAATAAAAATATATATTGCATTGGTTTACCCATGAACATTAATTCAAGCGGTTCTAGGGTTTGTTAAGGAACAACTTATTTAGTTGAATTTGAAAAAAATTTGCTGAAAGTGTTAAAAAAAAAAAAGTTAAAAGCTAACTAAATAGTACAATAAAACTCATAAATAGTACCAAAAAGTGCAATAGGACTTGTGAATAGTACAAAAAATAAGCTAAAAATTCAAATAAGCTGAAGCAAATAATCACATCAACGAGCTCTTAATGTCTTCTACTTGTTTGTCATTAGCGCCAGTTTGCTTAGACTTATGAGAGACAGAAGTATCTTATTGAAAATGTCATAAAGTATCAATTGAGTTATAAGGTTTTTGACAAAATTTTTGGAGAGTTTAAAACACATTATCGATAAAATCACTTTCTAGGGTGTTTGGTAACTAAATTTAAACAATTTTTAAAGGCAAAAAACAATTCAAGATGTGTTTGGAACAAAGGAATATGAATAACATAGGTATGTAGGCCCACCAAATACGAAAAGGGCAAATACAAAGGGGCACTCCATAAGACAAGCTTATGACATACTTTTTCAATGAAGAGTGGAGAGGCAAAAAGTACTATTCCAAAAAAATCCTTTTGTTAGTGAATTTATATTTTTTTCTTTTGATAAGTTCATAGCTGGAGGAACAATGATTTAAACCTTGAAAATTTCTGTTAAAAACACTAAAAGAATATCACTTAATCTACAAGGCTCTTAGGTCTTAGTAATATTTTCAAACTTTTTAAATTTTTTTTATGAATTAAGAATCTATTATAAAATCCAAAATAAATATTAGGAAACCAATATGCCTCCCTCTGAAAGACCCAACAGTAAAAAAGAAGAGCTAGGGATAAAACCTTAAGGTGGCGTTTGGTACGAGGGAATCCACATTACTCTTGGCATCTAGATTCTTAGGAATGTAATTCCTAGGAATCACATTCCTAGGAATGTAGTTATTCCTATGTTTGGTTCCATTGGGAATCTCTTAAGATTCCTAGGAATGTGAGATGATAATGTTTGGTTTATTCCCAGGAATCTTAAATGAATTATTTATTTTTCCCATTCTATCCTTAGATTTGAATGTGAACTACCAAGTCCTTTAAAAAAAAATATTCCTCTAAATAAATAATGAAAAACCAAATATAAACTATTAATTATGACAAATTCATTAAAATTGTAGTCTAACATTTCAAAATGACAAGTACAACACAAAAATAACTATTTAAATTCTCAAATGCTTTATTCTTAATAATTATTTTAAAAGAATTTAATCCATAATGGAGAGTCCCCTTCAAACTTTTTTTTTTCCACACGTGAAACCTAAATAAAACTTTATTAAAAAATATATCAACAGAGTTGTCTATCTTGTTTATGTTATTTTGGCGGGAAAAGATAAAGACCAGAGAAAAGATATTGATGATTTGTTTTATATTTTATCTTAATTACTTAAATGATAAGAAAAAAGGGTTAAAATTGTCAATTTATAAAAAATACAATTTCCTTTAAACTTGGGAATCTAGATTCCCACCTGTTTTAAAAGGAATCCACATTCCTACTGAGAGGGGTTTAAGGAGGGAATCCAGATTCCCCTGGCATCTGATTCTCTAGCGTGATTTGCAACCAAACATGGGAATCTTTAAACATTCCTAGGAATTCTAAAACATTACCCCGTACCAAACGCCACCTAAGAATTAAAGGATGTCCTAGCGGCAATGTCAAAGCTCATAAAACAATTGCCATCCAAGTTTATGTAATGTCTCAAGTCTCATACAAGGCAATTTCAAAGCTTCTTATTAATTGACTAAAATTATTACATAAATTCATTGCACCTCGGCAAGCTGCATTTACTCCTGGACGTTTTATTCAAGATAACCTGTTCTTAGCCCATGAAATCATTCATTCAATGAAAAAAACAGATATATTAAATTGAATTAGAAAAGCCTTTTAACAGGGTTGATTTTTCTTTTGTGCTTGCTGTCAGGAAAAGTCTTGTATTTTCCCACAAATACCCATCGAGTCCTTATCATCTTTCTTTTTTTTTTTTTTTAATTTTTTAATTTTTTTTATGTGTATGTTTATGTTTTTTTTCAAATCACAGAATGAGAGAGATGGGAGAAGACGTTTAATTTAATGGGCCTAATTACAGATACTCTCTTCAGGTAAATAAGGCCCATTCTAATTTTCAATACTTCTCTTTTGTTTTGATTTTTTAAGAGTTTTTTTTTGGGTTTATTTATAATTTATAATCTACAATATAATATTTTCTCATATAATTTTTTAAAACTTCACAATTTTACATTATATTATTTTCATACATGTTTTTAAATTTTATGCTGTAGTTAATCTTCCATTAGCTTCTCAAAAAATAAATATCAAGATATTTCGTGCATCCAACCATTTTAGCCATATAGTGAATGTCCCAATTAAGAAAAAAATTAAATGTCCTATTTAAGAGAATTTCCAGTTTTTTTGGGTTAAATTTAGTTGTAGCGATTTGGTATTAGACTAGTGTTTGTGTTTTGGTCTGATGATAAAAAACAATTTTTAAGAGCGAACGTCATAGATTGAAATTTAAAAAAAAAAAAACATTTACTAGGCACACATAAATATTATCATTTTTTTTATAAACACACATAATGTATCATACTAATGCCACGTGTTATGTTGTGGATTATCCAAAGTTAACAAATGGCAGAATCTTGATAAAGACTTTTGTAATTATATATAGAGTCATAGACTAATGGATAATTCATGCAATGCATAGAGAAGTTTAACCTGAAATAGAAATCAAATGCTTGAAAACTTTTGGTCGCATAGCTCCCTATCATGTGTTGTAATTAATCTAAGGTGAAGCTAAATGCACCCATTAAAGCATAAATCATATGCAGAGGAAATTTCTAGGCAAGGCTGGCTCTAGGCCTAGACCACTTAGATCATTGCTTAGGGACCCCTACTAGAGAAGGCCCCTAAAAGCAAAAATTGATATATATATATATATATGTATATATATATTGAGAGATAGGGTAAGAAAAATAGTTTTACAGCTTTAAGAAGTCCTAAATAATTGAGTAATACTAGGGATAATACAACTTTAAATATATGAGTCTTACAAATATACATGTCATTAATCACAATAAATAATTCACTTAGGAAAATACTAGAAATATTATAAATTTTACTTCAAAGCCTTTACAAATTGATATGATAATTAATATGATTTGTGTACATCAACAATCTATTAAATGCATTTTTGAATTACTTTTTGTGATTGGTGATACATCTTTATTAGCTTAATGTTGTAAAATTTATAATATCTCTAATATCATTCATTCAAATACTTGCTTATTATTTTCTTGAAGTATTCCTTCTAAAAAAAGATCTTCTTGAAGTATCACTAATCACAATCATTGCTACATCGTTTGTAAATTTTTTTGGTAGTAAAATTAGTTATAATTTTAGCATTTTTTCAAAAAAAAAAAAAGATTTTTGTTATTAAAAAAATTATGATATTAAACACTAGTTAAATATTATTTAAGTAATAATAAAAATGCATCATTTAAATGTATCACCTTAGGCCTTCAAATTTGTTGGGCCACCCCTATTTCTAGGGAGCTTACCCTAGATTTTATTCCATTTCTTTGACTTATGAACTTAGGTGTCACCGCTGAAAGAAAAGTCCCAAATGAAGTTTATTTTTGTTAGCTAAAACTGTCCATTAACTTTGATATTATACATGTTACTTTGTCAGCAGCTTGATTCCTTTTTTCTTTTTGTTGATTGAAAGAGTTGAACTTGCATTAGCTGTAGGCGTAGATCCCATCTGTAGCAATAAGATAGACAAGTTGATATTGATCACACCATATTCTTGTTGTCTTATCATCATTCATCATCTAACATACCACTCTTTGCATCAACATTATACTCCTTATCAACTGTGTAGGGGGGGGGGGGTGGGGGTTGTTGGGGGAGGGAAAGTAAAGGGGGCATGGCTCCCAAGATTAAAAAAAAAAGGTTTGTTATGCACATTAATTAAAGAAGTCATGATTTCAATTGTTTTTTTGTGCATGTAAAGATATGTACATTAACGTTTGCGCAACAAGTTTTTGCCTTTTCAAAAATATCTTCTTCTATTAAAATCTAAAATTATAAAAGTAACGAGAAACTTTATGGTAATGGCCCCTTCAATTTTTTCTTCTTTTAGTTTTTAAAGTATAAAGTATAAACACTCATTTGGTATTAGTGTCTCATTTGTTCTTTTATTATTCAATTTTTGCCACATATATCTCATCAATTTTGGGAACATTTAAGAAATATGTTTATAAAAATATATAACCAATTCTCTTTAGTAAATGTTCTTTTTCTTTTCCAAAACAAACTCATTTTCATTTGCATTTAGAAAGTTTGGGATGCAAGAATACAATTTTATTTATTTTTTACATATTTATGTTAGATTGTATATGTTAAGGCATTAGAAAATGACATTTATTATTATTATTATTTTTTTGAGAAACAAACACATAGGCCGATAGGCGCACACACGAAGGAAAGGGAATGAGATTATAACTCATAAGTCATGAAAACTTTTAAGAGAGGGTAAAGTAAGAACACACACTATTAAGCAATGTGAGACAATTATCCCCCCCCCCCCCCCCCCCTTCTTTTTTTTTTAGAAACAAACACACACATGCAATGAAAAAGAAATGAGATACGATTATTAGCTAATTTATACGAAATTGTTTAATTTGTAAACATTTATGCTTTTGAATCTTTGAAAGCTAATTTTAAAAAAGAAATTTGCAGCTATAATTTTCGCCACTTCGATCAGGTTGAAGCAAATGAAGGAACACCCAATTAATAATTACCACTTGATCGTATGAAGGAAATTAGAAGTCTACCAAGGTTGTCAACATTTGTGAGAACAAAAAAGTAAAACTTGAAAAAAAAAATGTCAAGATTTACATGCTCAACGAAGGTCAATGTGAAAATCCAAAAAAAGAGAAAAGAAATAAAGAAATCCATCAAAAGCAAAACCCTACATTAGTGTGAAAAAAAAAGTCACCATAAATAATACTAGTATAAATACATAAATGAAGTGAGTCACCATTAGAAGAAAAAAAATGAAAAGAAAAAGGAAAAGAAAATCTTGTTACACAATTATTACTTCACATTCTATACCCACTTTATTTAAAACATAAAAATTGAAATTGAAATTTCTTTTTTTGGGTTAAAATTGAAATTGAAATTGAAATTGAAATTTCAAAAGAAGGAATGCATGCTCATATATATATATTTTCAAAATTTGAAAAGCAAGAAATCGTGGGTTCACTTTTGACTCCAACAAAACCAAACCAAAATGGTTTTGGCAAAGCCCCATTTGTTTTTGCACACCACACCACACCACCACAAAGCGTGTGCGTCAGTGAAGCGTGAGAGTTGGCCAATAAATAACAAGAAAGCCGTAGCAAAAAACAGAATTCAAATTTTCTGTCTATTTCTCTCTCTGTGTAAACAGAGAAAAGAGAGAGAGAGAGAGAGAGAGAGAGAGAGAGAGAATGGGCGGAGGTCGAGTGTGCTCTTTGCTAAGGGAATTGGGTCACGCCGGAGCAGAGTGTCCTCTCCCTCTCTCTCTCTCTTTCTCTCTCCCTCTCTTTTCTTCTTTCTCTTTTTCAATTAGGGTTTCTTCTTCTTCTTCTTCTTCTTCTTCTTTTATTTACTTCACTTTTCCACTGAATTTGAATTTTTGAGTGATTACAGGGAGAGAGGACTTGGACTTTGCTTTTGATGATAGCATTTCTGCCTTTTCTGCAAGACGAGAGAGACGAGACAACCAGGAAGAAAGCGCTTTTTGGCGTTGAAGAAAGATATTGGGTATTCACTCACCGCTTCTATAACTTACCAATAAAAACATGGTTGTTGTACATTTATCGCTTTTTTTTGACAAATATTCTTTGAAATCAAACATATTTGGGGCTAGGGTTTCAAATTTGCATCATAGTGGTTGTTCCAGTATATGCCTTTGATGATGAGTTTCCTTTTCAGTTAAATATGCATATTTATTGTATGCCTTTTTTCATGTTTGAGATAGGGCTATTAAAGTTAAAACTGTAAGTTTTGTATAAGGTTCATCTCCATTGAAATGGGTTTATTACAAATCTAAAGATGTAACGAGTGCCACGTCGTTTCTGTATGTCATAACCGTGAAAAAGAATCCCTTCATTTCAATTGAAATGGGGAGAATGCCGTACCGTAACTTTTAGCCTTCCCAGTAGCTTACCAACAAATCGCTTGTGTTTGTGTATAAAAGCTTTCTTATAGAAATTAAAAACGCTTTACATGTTGAAGAACTTCTTAGCATCACATCTAGAATTTTGGTTTAGAAATAAAACAGAGGTAAAGTGTGAAATGGATTTATTGGGTTTATAATTTTACTTTTGGCACAAAAGATTAAGGTATGCACAGAATGTTTGATACTTTATTTCTCTGATTTTAATCTGTTGATGGAGCTAATGTGGGCAAGGATTTTGTTTTGAGTCCAAGATTTTGGACTCTATGAAATAGAGTTTCATTTTAGGGGGAGAAATTTTAGCGAGTTTGAATCATGATGGATGATATGTCTCTCTGTCTTAATTTGATGCTGAATTCAATGATTATTTTCTGGGTTGTATTTGGTTTTCACTTCATTATATCAACTAAACATAGTGTTAGGTTCATTATGACATGACACATTTTGTGTGCCCACTTAATGCAAAAAATGCTGAAGGTAAAACCTTATCCAAGCCACCCCTTCTAGGACCTCACTTAGTTGGGAACAGCACTTGACAAATCCTCTATCTTTTAGCTTCTGATGAAATTTTTTGTTGTTGATGTATATGTGGCAAATTTTTTGGGTGATGAAATTCTAGTATTCTGCTTCCAATGCTGATTTTTTTTTTTTAATTAAAAAATTCTTAAAAATTGTCTTTAAGCCAAGGGAGACGGGCACGGGTTGCTGCAACATCTACTGCCAATGGACACCTTACAGATCTAGATGATAGTCTTTCAGCAAGAAATTTAGAGGTATGTAAGCTATGATAAATGGAATATATTTTAAACATGTTCACTTTTATGATAGTTTTGATTTAAACCATGCAAATTTGATTAGTCTGGTTCTAGAGTTCTTTAAATTTATGAATGAGGTTGAGAATGAGGACCTTGTCTTTATTTTGGAGACTATAGTGGACAAGTTTGGGGAGGAGATGCACCTTATGCTCTTGGGTTTTGCCAGAATTTGGTACTGTTGGCCTCCATTTTTATTTGATTTTACACATATATTCTGAAGTGGTTGAAAACTTCTTTTTTTAATAAATATTCAGGCGGCTGCAATTTGGAGGTGAAGGTGAAAATGAAGCTGATGATCCTGGTGCTTTGGCTGCAGTTGGCTGTTTGCGTGCCATTAGCACAATTCTTGAATCAGTGAGCGGCAGGCTTCCTCACCTTTTTGTCCAAGTTGAACCAATGTTGGTCCCTATAATGCATACAATGTTAACAAGTGATGGCCAAGGTATGCATTCTAACACTTCAATTTGGCTTATTTTTGACATTGTTTCTACTGTTTTCTGAATCTTTTGGTTTTTTGATAAATTTTTGCTGCCAAACAGGATTTGTGGGCCTTGTATGTATTGTTTTTAATTACTCTCAAGCGTATTTTGCTTGATTGTGTATTACGTTTTCTGTATATATTGGATTCTTTATCTTCTTGAGTGTTTGCGGTTGATAGTTGTTTAAAGGATTGGTATTACTGCTATTTTGGATGGGTATGTAATGGGTTTCGGTATCCTGTCCTTGTGCCTTGACATGTAAATATACCCAAGCACTTCTGTGTAAAGGGTAATTCTACTTTGGTACTACTGTTCATTTTTCTATTGTATTTTCTTGTGGCTTGCCAAGTAAAAAATTTAATTTTTTCTTGTTACCTGCAGTGTGTGAGTTTTGATAATACTTGGTAGATAACCTATCTCAAATTTGCAAAGGCTGCTGATAAATGGTTACTTCTTTTTACAAATGAAGATGATCCTTTTGGGAATATCAAGAGAGTGACAAAAATAGATATGACATGAACCACGTTGCAGAGAGCTAAAGTATTTATTTGCACTTGCTTCAATGGTTTTCTTAAAACGGATTTTAATCTTTTGAAAGTCACTGATACTTTCTTCTTCTCTCTCTCTCCCCACAGGATGCCCAAGATCTAGGCGTCTCAATTGAACTTCTTCCCTTGAGTCAGCCTGATGAGGAGTTCAATGTTTCAGTTTTCTTTGCTGTATGGACATAGCTCATTTTGATTTATTGAGTGACTGACTCTCTTGTCTGAATAGATTAGTTACATTGCTTACTACTTCAAACCTTATTTGTTATAGGATTAGATTGGATTGGAAGGGGATGACCTCCCTTAGTTTTTACCTTTAGTGGGAGAGACTGATGCCTTCCTATCTAGTTTTTCTTTATGGTATTCCTTATGTGGTAATTATTGTTGCATACCACTAGTTACACACGGCCGAACAACCAGCTTTTGAAATCGTGTTTTGAAACATGATTGTGAAAACACAATTCACAATTATAACCAAAATTGGGTTTTCAAAACATGATTTCATCTGTCCCGTACACAATGTGTAACTCTAACCACTCTTCATTATTTACAAGTTTCAGGACTACCACATATCATATTAGAAGTGGGGGAACTAATTGGTGCATTGTGCATCTGACATTGCTTAAATATCTTAAAAGTTTTGATTTCTGAAGTCTATCTTGGCTTTTTGAAATTTGAAAAAGGATTAAGGTATGCGCATAGTGTTTGATACTCTATTTCTCTAATTTTAATCTGTTGATGGAGTTAATGTGCGGAAGGATTTTGTTTTGAGTCCAAGATTTTGGACGCTATGAAATGGAGTTTCATTTTAGTAGCAGAAATTTTAGTGAGTTTGAATCATGATGGATGATATGTCTCTCTGTCTTAATTTGATGCTGAATTCAATAATTATTTTCTGGGTTGTATTTGGTTTTCACTTCATTATATTAACTAAACATAGTGTTAGGTTCTTTATGACAGGACACATTTTGTGTGCCCACTCAATGCAAAAAATGCTGAAGGTAGAACCTTATCCAAGCCAGCCCTTCTAGGCCCTCACTTAGTTGGGAACAGCACTTGGAAAATCCTCTATCTTTTAGCTTCTGATGAAATTTTTTTTTGTTGATGTATTTGTGGTGAATTTTTTGGGCTAGTGATGATGAAATTCTAGTATTCTGCTTCCAATGCTGATTTTTTTGATTAAAAAATTCTTAAAAATTGTAATTTATTTTTAGGGATGCAACTTTGGCATATAAAGCCGAAGCTTTAGAGTTGCAGAAACAACTCAGGCATATTCAGTCTCAATTTGATATGCACACTGGCCAGGCTTTGTCTTTAATCCAAGGGAGACGGGCATGGGTTGCTGCAACATCTACTGTCAATGGACACGTTACAGATCTAGATGATAGTCAATGGACACCTTACGGGCTATGTAAGCTATGATAAGTGGAATATATTTTAAACATGTTCACTTTTATGGTAGTTTTGATTTAAACCATGCAAAAGTGATTAGTCTGGTTCTAGAGTTCTTTAAATTTATGAATAAGGTTGAGAATGAGGACCTTGTCTTTATTTTGGAGACTATAGTGGACAAGTTTGGGGAAGAGATGGCACCTTATGCTCTTGGGTTTTGCCAGAATTTGGTACTGTTGGCCTCCATTTTTATTTGATTTTACACATATATTCAGAAGTGGTTGAAAACTTCTTTTTTAATAAATATTCAGGCAGCTGCAATTTGGAGGTGAAGGTGAAAATGAAGCTGATGATCCTGGTGCTTTGGCTGCAGTTGGCTGTTTGCGTGCCATTAGCACAATTCTTGAATCAGTGAGCAGCAGGCTTCCTCACCTTTTTGTCCAAGTTGAACCAACGTTGGTCCCTATAATGCATACAATGTTAACAAGTGATGGCCAAGGTATGTATTCTAACACTTCAATTTGGCTTATTTTTGACATTGTTTCTATTGTTTTCTGAATCTTTTGATTTTCTGATAAATTTTTGCCGCCAAAAAGGATTTTTGGGCCTTGTATATATTGTTTTTAATTACTCTCAAGCGTATTTTGCTTGATTGTGTATTATGTTTTCTGTATATATTGGATTCTTTATCTTCTTGAGTGTTTGCCGTTGACAGTTGTTTAAAGGATTGGTATTACTGCTATTTCGTATGGGTACGTAATGGGTTTCGGTATCCTGTCCTTGTGCCTTGACATGTAAATATACCCAAGCACTTCTGTGTAAAGGGTAATTCTACTTTGTTACGACTGTTCATTTTTCTGTTGTATTTTCTTGTGGCTTGCCAAGTAAAAATTTTAATTTTTTCTTGTGACCCGCAGTGTGTGAGTTTTGATAATACTTGGCAGATAACCTATTTGAAATCTGCAAAGACTGCTGATAAATGAATCTGCAAAGACTGCTGATAAACGGTTACTTCTTTTTACAAATGAAGATGATCCTTTTGGGAATATCAAGAGATTGACAAAAATAGATATGACATGAACCACATTGCAGAGAGCTAAAGTATTTATTTGCACTTACTTCAATGGTTTTCTTAAAAGGGATTTTAATCTTTTGAAAGTCACTGATACTTTCTTCTTCTCTCTCTCTCCCCACAGGATGCCCAAGATCTAGGCATCTTAATTGAACTTCCCTTGAGTCAGCCTGATGAGGAGTTCAATGTTTCAGTTTTCTTTGCTATATGGACATATCTCATTTTGATTTATTGAGTGACTGTCTTGTCAGAATAGATTAGTTACAATGTTTACTACTTCAAACCTTATTTATTACAGGATTTGATTGGATTGGAAAGGGATCCTCGCTCACTTTTTACTTTTGTGGGAGAGAATGATGCCTTCCCATCTAGTTTTTCTTTATGGTATTCCTTATGTGGTAATTATTGTTGCATACCTCTAGTTACACATGGCCGAATAAACAGCTTTTGAAATCGTGTTTTGAAAACACGATTGTGAAAACACAATTCACAATTATAACCGAAATTGGGTTTTCAAAACATGATTACATCTGTCCCGTACACAATGTGTAACTATCACCACTCTTCATTATTTACAATTTTTAGGACTACCACATATCATAGTAGAAGTGGGGGAACTGATTGGTGCATTGTGCATCTGACATTGCTTAAATATCTTAAAAGTTTTGATTTCTGAAGTTTGTCTTGGCTTTATGAAATTTGGAAAGGATTAAGGTATGCACATAGTGTTTGATACTTTATTTCTCTGATTTTAATTGGAAGGATTTTGTTTTGAGTCCAAGATTTTGGACATTATGAAATGGAGTTTCATGTTAGTAGCAGAAATTTTAGCGATTTTGAATCATGATGGATGATATGTCTCTCTGTCTTAATTTGATGCTGAATTCAATAATTATCGTCTGAATTGTATTAGGTTTTCACTTTATTATATTAACTAAACATTGTGTTAGGTTATTTATGACATGACACATTTTGTGTGCCCACTTAATGCAAAAAATGCTTAAGGTAAAACCTTATCCAAGCCACCCCTTCTAGGACCTCACTTTAGTTGGGAACAGCACTTGACAAATCCTCTATATTTTAGCTTCTGATGAAATTTTTTGTTGTTGATGGATTTGTGGTGAATTTTTTGGGCTAGTGATGATGAAATTCTAGTGTTCTGCTTCCAATGCTGATTTTTTTGATTAAAAAATTCTTAAAAATTGTAATTTATTATTAGGGATGCAACTTTGGCATATAAAGCTGAAGCTTTAGAGTTGCAGAAACAACTCAGGCATATTCAGTCTCAATTTGATATGCACACTGGCCAGGCTTCGTCTTTAATCCAAGGGAGACGGGCTTGGGTTGCTGCAACATCTACTGTCAATGGACACCTTATAGATCTAGATGATAGTCTTTCGGCGAGAAATTTAGAGGCATGCAAGCTATGATAAATGGAATATATTTTAAACTTGTTCACTTTTATGATAGTTTTGATTTAAACTATGCAAATTTGATTAGTCCTGTTCTAGAGTTCTTTAAACTTATGAATGAGGTTGAGAATGAGGATCTTGTCTTTATTTTGGAGGCTATAGTGGACAAGTTTGGGGTGGAGATGGCACCTTATGCTCTTGGGTTATGCCTGAATTTGGTACTGTTAGCCTCCATTTTTATTTCATTTTACACATATATCCAGAAGTTCTTGACAACTTCTTTTTTTTATTATTTGATTTCCTTTCATTGTTTTCTATGACATCCGACATTAAGACTCTTTTATACTAATTTTTTTTTTTTGGGGGGGGGGGGGGGTGGTGGGGGAGGGGGAGGTGGTGGTGCTTCACTCTTGATTTTTTTTGGGCCTTATGAATTGACCATCTGGTTTGTGGCCTCTCTGTGTAATAAATAAGGAGGAACATAATTTTTACCTTTGGCTTCTGCCTTCAAGGCTATTGCAATATTTAATTCTCATGTAGAAAGAACGGAGAGATGGTTTGCAGGTTGGAATTTTTTTTTTTTTTTTTTTTTTTTTTTTTGGGGGGGGTGGGGGTGGGGTGAGGGATGTTACTTTTATTACGGGTACACCTTTTGGTTTACCAACTTAAAGATTTGGCTGGGTGATGAATTAAAATTTGATTTGTTTCCATTCTGTAATGAGGTTTCAACCAGCTAAGTCAATGGTTGTGGAGATCTGGTAAAGTAGGAATTCACTATTGGACATGTGTCATTGGGGTAAAATATGGAGAATAAGGGTGGATGGATCTTAAATGTTATAAAAGGCTTCATAGGTGTAGCCTTTTGAGAGGTTTCAAATGGTGGGTTAGGGGAGGTTTTTGTGCTGTTTTAAGTTTGCACTAGGTGATGATAGAAGGGTGTATTTTGGCATGATGAATGGTGCAGGGACATTGTTCATAAAGATTCATTTATCTCTCTTTAATGTCCTTTTCCTTTATCAAGACTCTTTGATCTTCATTCTTGATTCTATCTTGACTTAATTCAAGTTTCCTGTCCACTTCCTGGTCTTAGTGAGTTTATAAATATTATTTTCTCCATCCTTTGTCCCCAACTTGCTATATAATTTGTCATAAGCCTTAAGTTTAGCCTCTTGGACAGCCTTTTTTGCTTCCTTTTATGCCAATTTATAATTTTTATATGAAATATTGTCTCTACATCTTGGGAGTCTCTTTTTAATCTTGCACCATCAAGTCTCCTCAATGGGTTGCCTGCATCATTTAGATTCTCCCAGTATTTCTTTAACCACTCTTTGAATACAACTAGCCATTTTTGCCACATTTGCTCAACATCTTCATCTAGATCCCACTTTCCTTCGTTTATAATTTTTCTTTAAACACATCTTGTTTCTCTCTTCAGACCCTACCACCTCATTCTTGGGTTTCTCTATCTAATGTCTCTTATAGTCCATCTTATAATACAAATGTCTAGTACCGCTCGCATATGTTGAGTGGTTACACTCTCTCTTGGTATCACCTTACAATGTTTATGACATCTACTATCGACTTTTTGAGTAAGGACGAAATCTATGCTACACTATGTGTGTGTGGTTTTCTGTGTTTCTTAATGTTCATTTTATCATTAGCGGAGATATTGGTTATCTTGACAATAATTGCATTTTGTTCACAATGCAGATTTGTACGAAATCCATCAAATTCTTCCTCAACTCCTTGATGGTATGTGCTTTGTGAAACTTTGCAAAATTCTGCTAACAATGCAAATTATTCAGTGAGTTCTATAAATATATTTATTTTCTTCTACCAAGAGTTCTTTAAAGTTTAAACTTATGAATGGGGTTGAGAATTAGGATCTTGCCTTTATTTTGGAGGCTATTGTGGACATGTTTGGGGAGGAGATGGAACCTTATGCTCTTGGGTTTTGCCAGAATTTGGTACTGTTGGCCTCCATTTTTATTTGATTTTACACATATATTCAGAAATGCTTGAAAACTTTTTTTTTTTTTTAATGATACTCAGACAGACGCAATTTGGAGGTGCATGAACACGGCTGAAGCTGAAAATGACGTTGATGATCCTGGTGCTTTGGCTGCAGTTGGCTGTTTGCGTGCCATTAGCACAATTCTTGAATCAGTGAGCAGCAGGCTTCCTCACCTTTTTGTCCAAGTTGAACCAACATTGGTCCCTATAATGCATACAATGTTAACAACTGATGGCCAGGGTATGTATTCTAATACTTCAATTTTTCTTATTTTTGACATTGCTTCTATTGTTTTCTGAATCTTTTTATTTTCTGATAAATTTTTGCTGCCAAAAAGGATTTGTGGGCCTTGTATATATTGTTTTTAATTACTCTCAAGTGTATTTTGCTTGATTGTGTATTACTTTTCTGTATATATTGGATTCTTTATCTTCTTGAGTGTTTGCGGTTGACAGTTGTTTAAAGGATTGGTATTACTGCTATTTTGTATGGGTACGTAATGGGTTTCGGTATCCTGTCCTTGTGCGTTGACATGTAAATATACCCAAGCGATGACAACAAGGTACATATTAATATTGCTCGCAATCCTATACAGCATGATAGGACTAAACATGTTGAGATTTACAGTAATTTGTTCAAGGAGAAGCCGGATGATAGGACTAAACATGTTGAGATTTACTGCTACTTCGTATGGGTACGTAATGGGTTGATAACGAACTCTTAAATATTTGTATTTGTTTATGGAGAAACAACTTATCATTCTTTATTATTAACACAATTTTTTTTTCTACCATTAATATTCATGTTTTATGGATATAATCTTCTGAGCTTCGACGATAAAGTTTAGTGCTGCTTGCATTTTCAACGAGTGGATTTCTATCGACTGCGTGCCTCTTTGATGGAGTATTGAGGGCAAGCCTGGTTCTTGGAATGTTTTTCATGCAGAAAGGTTTATGAAAGAAATTGAGAGTCAGAATGGTATTATCTCTGGGACTGCAGAAAATTTTCTTTACAATTGTCGTTTCAATGTTTTTGATTTATTGAGTGACTTTCTTGTCTGATTAGATTATTTACTTTGCTTACTACTTCAAACCTTATTTGTTACAGGATTTGATTAGATTGGAAGGGGATGACCTGGCTCAGTTTTTACCCTCAGTGGGAGAGATTTATGCCTTCCTATCTAGTTTTTCTTCTTGGTATTCCTTATATGCTTATTATTGTAGCATACTGCTAATTACACACTGCTGAACAAACAGCTTCTGAAATCGTGTTTTGTATTGGTAGATTTGTTAAGATTTGACTGAATGTCAACATTCCAAAAATCAGAACTCAAGTTGCATATAGAACATATGTATTTCCTTTAAAATTCAATTTTAAGTGTTTATTGTGGCAAGAACATTTGTAACCCTCTTTTTTTATTATATATGCAGTAACTCGAAGAATACCACGTATTCTCTGCTCCAATCCCAACTTGATAGTCTTCTTTTTGAGATAGTGTGTCCCCTTATGTGCTTCAATGACAATGATCAAACGCTTTGGGATGAAGATCCACATGAGTATGTGAGAAAGGGCTATGCTGCAGATATCATTGATGATTTATACAGTCCGACGACTGCTGACATGATTTCACTCTCCCAAAGTTTCGTAGTATGATTTATAAACTAAATTCTGCGGTACTTTTGTACAGTTTTGAAACTAGGATAGTAATTTCATTAGGTCCCTTATAGTTTTTCCTGTTTTAGGTTTCTCAATGCGTCCCTTATCTTGTTCATTTTAATTCTTTGGACAAACCTAGGATTACTAGCTTCAAATGGGCTTCTCAATTCTTTTTCATGTATTGTATTTGTATCACTTCCATTGAAATTTTTATCAATATCTCTCTTTAATGTGCTTTTCCTTTATTAAGACTCTTTGATCTTCATTCTTGATTCACTCTTGACTTAATTCAAGTTCCCCGTCCACTTCCTGGTCTTAGCAAGTTTATAAATATTATTTTCTCCATCCTTCGTCCCCAACTTGCTATATAATTCATCATAAGCCTTAAGTTTAGTCTCTTGGACAGCCTTTTTTGCTTCCTTTTATGCCAACTTATAATTTTCTTAAGCAATATTGTCTCTACATCTAGGGAGTCTCTTTTTAATATTGCACCATCAAATCTCCTTAATTGGTTGCCCATATCCTTTATATTCTCCAAGTATATCTTTAACCACTCTTTAAATATATTGCTATTTTTTTCCACATTTCCTCAACATCTTCATCTAGATCCCACTTTCCTTCTTTGGCAATTTTTCTTTAAACACATCTTGTTTCTCTCTTCAGACCCTACCACATCATTCTTGGGTTTCTCTATCTAATGTCTCTTATAGTTCATCTTCTAATACTAATGTCTAGTACCAATCACATACGTTGAGTGGTTACACTCTCTCTTGGCATCACCTTACAATGTTTACGACATCTACTATCAACTTTTGAGTAAGGATGAAATCTATGCTACACTTTGTGTGTGAGTGTTTTTCTATGTTTCTTAATGTTTATTTTTTCGTTAGCGTAGATGTTGGTTATCTTGGCAGTGATTGCATTTTGTTCACAATGCAGATTTGAATGAAATTCCAATTCTTCCTCCACTCTTTGATGTTATGTGCTTTGTGAAACTTTGCAAAATTCTGCTAACAATGCGAATTATTCAATGAGTTCTATAAATATATTTATTTTCTTCTGCCAAGAGTTCTTTAAAGTTTAAACTTATGAATGGGGTTGAGATTGAGGACCTTGTCTTTGTTTTGGAGGCTATAGTGGACATGTTTGGGGAGGAGATGGCACCTTATGCTCTTGGGTTTTGCCAGAATTTGGTACTGTTGGCCTCCATTTTTATTTGATTTTACACATATATTCTGAAGTTCTTGAGAATTTTTTTTTTTTTTTAATAAATATTAAGGCAGCTGCATTTTGGAGGTGCATGAACACGGCTGAAGCTGATGATCCTGGTGCTTTGGCTGCAGTTGGCTGTTTGCGTGCCATTAGCACAGTTCTTGAATCAGTGAGCAGCAGGCTTCCTCACCTTTTTGTCCAAGTTGAACCAACGTTGGTCCCTATAATGCATACAATGTTAACTAGTGATGGCCAGGGTATGTATTCTAATAATTCAATTTGGCTTATTTTTTACATTGTTTATATTGTTTTCTGAATCTTTTGATTTTCTGATAAATTTTTGCTGCCAAAAAGGATTTGTGGGCCTTGTATATATTGTTTTTAATTACTCTCTAGTGTATTTTGCTTGATTGTGTATTTCGTTTTCTGTATATATTGGATTCTTTATTTTCTTGAGTGTTTGCGGTTGACGGTTGTTTAAAGTATTGGTATTACTGCTATTTCGTATGGGTACGTAAAGGGTTTCAGTATCCTGTCCTTGTGCCTTCACATGTAAATATGCACAATCACTTTTTCGTAAAGGGTAATTCTTCTTTGTTACTACTGCTCATTTTTCTGATGAATTTTCTTGTGGCTTGCCAAGTAAAAAATTTAATTTTTTCTTGTGACCCGCAGTCTGTGAGTTTTGATAATACTTGGCAGATAACCTATCTGAAATCTGCAAAGACTGCTGATAAACGGTTACTTCTTTTTACAAATGAAGATGATCCTTTTGGGAATATCCAGAGAGCGACAAAAATCGATATGACATGAACCACATTGCAGAGAGCTAAAGTATTTATTTGCACTTGCTTCAATGGTTTTCTTAAAAGGGATTTTAATCTTTTGAAAGTCACTGATACTTTCTTTTTCTCTCTCTCCCCCCACATGATGCCCAAGATATAGGCATCTCAATTGAACTTCTTCCCTTGTGTCAGCCTGATGAGGAGTTCAATGTTTCACTTTTCTTTGCTAAGAGAATTGGGTTACACAGGAGCAGAGTGTCCTCTCCCTCTCTCTTTCTCTCTCTCTATCTCTCTCTCTACCTCTCTTTTCTCCTTTCCCTTTTTCAATTTTCCATTTCAATTAGGGTTTCTTCTTCTTCATCTTTTATTTACTTCACTTTTCCACTTAATATGAATTTTTGAGTGATTACAGGGAGAGAGGACTCGAACTTCGCTTTTGATGATAGCATTATTGCCTTTTCTGCTAGACAGAGACAACTAGGAAGGAAGCAGTTTTTGGCATTGAAGAAAGATATTGGGTATTCACTCACCGCTTCTATAAATTACCAATAAAAACATGGTTCTTGTGCATTTATCGCTTTTATTGACAAGAAATGTATGAAATCAAACATATTTGGGGCTAGGGTTTGAAATTTGCATCATAGTGGTTGTTCTAGTATATGCCTTTGATGATGAGTTTCCTTTTCAGTTAAATATGCATATTTATTGCATGCCTTTTTTCATGTAGTTAATTTGTTTGAGATAGGGCTTTTAAAGTTTAAACTGTAATTTTTGTATTAGGTTCATCTCCATTTGAAATGGGTTTATTTCATGGTTTTTATTAAATATTACAAATCTAAACATGTAACGAGTGGCACGTCGTTTCTATACACCGTCAAATCTAGGAAATCAAATCATTACCGTGAAAAAGAATCCCTCATTTCAATTGAAATGGGGAGAATGCTGTTCCATAACTTTTAGCCTTTCCTCCATTTCGATCGAAATGGGGAGAATCCCTCCATTTCGATTGAAATTTTAGTGAGTTTGAATCTTGATGGATGATATGTCTCTCTGTCTTAATTTGATGCTGAATTCAATATCTTCTGGGTTGTATTTGGTTTTCACTTCATTATATCAACTAAACATAGTGTTAGGTTCATTATGACATGACACATTTTGTGTGCCTACTTAATGCAAAAAATGCGGAAGGTAAAACCTTATCCAAGCCACCCCTTCTAGGACCTCACTTAGTTGGGAACAACACTTGAAAAATCCTCTATCTTTTTGCTTTTGATGAAATTTTTTGTTGTTCATGTATTTATGGTGAATTAATTGGGTTAGTGATGATGAAATTCTAGTATTCTGCTTCCAATGCTGATTTTTTTTAATTAAAAAATTCTTAAAATTTGTCTTTAATCCAAGGGAGACGGGCACAGGTTGCTGCAACATTTACTGTCAATGGACACCTTACAGATCTAGATGATAGTCTTTCAGCGAGAAATTTAGAGGTATGTAAGCTATGATAAATGGAATATATTTAAAACTTGTTCACTTTTATGATAGTTTTGATCTAAACTATGCAAATTTGATTTGTCTGGTTCTAAAGTTCTTTAAACTTATGAATGAGGTTGAGAATGAGGACTATCACCACTCTTCCTTATGTGCAGTTTTCAGGACTATCCTGCATCATATTTGGAGTGGGGGAACCTATTGGTGCATTATGCATCTGACATTGCTTAAATATATTAAAAGTTTTGATTTCTGAAGTCTGTCTTGGCTTCTTTAAATTTGAAATGAGTTATTGTTATGGGAAATTGATGATATTTCAAGAGCTGTAGGAACCTCAAGGTTTTAAGTAAAAAATGGTCTGACTCAAAGAAAGCAATGAACAAGTTTAAATTACACTAAGGCTTTCTACCCTGCCTGTTATCTAGTCAGCATTAATGCCTCACTCTTTGACAACCCATCATCCCTGCTCTTAATCGGATATCTCTCTCCAAAAATGTGGGTTGTGTATAGCCCTTTTTAATCTCAAAAGATCTCTTCTCTCTCTCTCTTTCTCTCTCTCTCCCCATGACAAATGGCATCACCACCATCCCTCAAAGTCACCACCCCAAGACCAAAAACCCACAAAATCCATTTTATAGAAACCCTTGAATTGGAACTGCAACCATTGTGAAATGCTGTCTACATTTTCCCTACACCCAAAATATACCATTACCAGCAGCCAAAACAAATCCTGCCTGTTGCTGGCCTGTGACTCAAACCTAGAGATGGAAGGAAAATAGGAGAAAATTAAAGAAAAAGGAAAAAATCGACATATCTTGTTTTTGACATGGAGGACATCTAGTGAATGGTTAGCAATGGTAGTGACAACAATCAGAGACAAAACAATGGTGACTGAAACTGAAGGGGATTGTCTGAGCTTGGATGTGATGATTATAGTAATAGGCTAATAGTGGTGGTTGTGGGGAATGGGCACAAAGGAAGAGAGAGAGAGAGAGAGAATGGACAGGAGATGGTTTTAAGGGATAAAAAGGGGGTGGAGATTTTGGCAAACTATATTAAAAGAAGGTAAAAATTACCAATACAACATGGTCGTTTGGGGAAGTTAATTGTCAACATGCATCCTATCAAAAGGCCAAATTGGCAGCGATTCATATTTTCTGGGGGGTTAATTGCAAGTATTGAAACTTGGGCAACCAAATTAACATATAACTACTGGATATGTACTCATTTATTTCTTGATAATGATGTTCCCTTGTCCTTCTTGTCTTTGCTGGTCAGAAAAATTTTATAATTATATTGATTCTTTATTTAGCATAGGAGTGATACTTTGTGCTGTGATTAGTGATATAATAGCAACACTAACGCAATGTATATGTATGCCATTATATGAATGATGTTTATGTATTTTGAAATTTGCATAGTGTGCTTTCCATGTGAAGCTTCTGCAACCAGCAGTGCTGAGCTTTTCTTATTCCGGTACTCGGACATTTCTTGTTTTATCTTATGATGGATGGCTCTGTTGTTGTTGTTGGTTCTTTGTTACAGGAAGTGTTTGGTAGCACTTGTATTTTCATTGCCCTGCACAGATCCATGTTACGCCTCGAGCAGTTAGTACTTATAACATACAATGTTTTATAATACGGTGGTACAATTTTTCTAACTTTGACCACTATCCATTACATAGATTTGTTGTGGTTCTTGATATATTGTTGCTGGCATCTTTATATATGTTAGTCATGAAACTTTGTTCTCATCATGGTTGACATTTTACAATTGGATGATGCTTTTACTGCTACTGTACTTTTTGGGTTAATGGATTTCCAATTAAAGAGAATTTGGTTGATATTATGCCATGAGCATCACGTGGAAGTTCAATTTCAAATACAGTATTTTCTATTCTGCACCATGTTGCTGGAAATTCCATGGCATATTTTTATAAAGAGGTACAAGACTAGACTGGTTGCAAAGGGGTTCACTCAGACCTATGGGATTGACTATCAAGAGACATTTGCTCTTGTGGCTGAGATGAATTTCATACATATCCTTATGTCATAAGCAGCCAATTTCAACTGGACACTTTATCAACTTATGTAAAAGAATCCTTCCTCCATGGTGATTTAGAAGGAGGTTAATATGGATGTTCCTCCAGGTTCCAGGAGTATTTCAACTTACAAGAAGGTATGCAGACTGAAGAAATCATTGTACGGATTGAAATAATCTCGCTTGGCTTAATGGTTTAGTTGTGTCATGTGAGCCTATGGATGCAAGCAAACACACAGTAATCACCTCTTTTTAATCAAGCACTCACCTCTAGGTAAGGTCACTGCTCTTATTGATTATGTTGATGACACGGTAGTAACAGGGAATGATCTTGAGGAAGTAAAATAATATAAAAGGAAATTTAGCTAGGGAATTTGAAATCAAGGACCTTGGAGATTTGAAATATTATATAGGTATTGAATTGGAAAAATCTAAACTAGGTATGTTTCATATCCTAGTGGAAATATGTCCTTGATCTTTTATAAGAAACAAGAATGCTTGGTTGCAAGGCTAGGGATACCCCGATAGATCAAAATCATAGACTGGATGAAGATCCAAAGGGTGTATTGGCCAATAAAGGGAGACACCATTACCTAGTCGGGAGATTGATTTGTCTGTTCTCACACTTGTCCAGATTTTCTTATTTTGTTAGTGTGGTTAGCCAGTTTATGCAGGCACCTTGAGTTTCCATATGGATGTTGTTTACCGTATTCTTTGATATTTGAAGTCACCTCTTAGTTGAGGATTAATCTTCTCCAATCATGCTCACTTATTAGCAGAATCCTATACAGATTTTGATTGGGTAGACTTTATTTCTGATAGAAGATCTCACTCGGGTATTGTACCTTTGTTGGAGGAAATTTGGTCACTTGGAGAAGCAAGATACAAGCTGATATAGCAGGACTAGTGCAGAGGTTGAATTTCATGCAATGGCTCTTGGTATATTTGTGAACTTTGAATGAAGATGGTGTTGAAAGAGTTGGGGTTTAATACACAAGAACCTATGCTATATTGTGACAACAAGGTACATATTAATATTGCTCGCAATCCTATACAGCATGATAGGACTAAACATGTTGAGATTTACAGTAATTTGTTCAAGGAGAAGCCGGATGATGCCATTATCTATACTTAATTTGTGAAAACAGAGAAAAGCAACTAGCAGGTATTTAAACTAAAGGGAGTCTCAAGTATAGCTTTTATACCATTCTAAGCAGGCTGGGCATATGCAATATCTGTACCTCAGCTTAAGGGGGAGTGTTGGAATATAGAGTAGATAGGATTTGAATTTGTACTTTTTAACCCTTGTGTAGGTATATTCATAATTTGCATATTATTATTTGAGTATAATAAAATCGGTGTTAAAGTTAATCGAATTAACCTTACCCATTTTCTCCAAAATACGATAGAAGTTGTCACTTGCCACCATTGGGAGGCCACCTCATCCATTAGTGGGTAACAGCCACCTGGGCTGTATTGTTGCTTAGTTGGTTAGAACTAAGCAGATATTTAAAGTAAAGGGAGTCTCAAGTATAGCTTTTATACCATTCTAAGCAGGCTGGGCATATGCAATATCTACACCTCAGCTTAAGGGGGAGTGTTGGAATATAGAGTAGATAGGATTTGAATTTGTAATTTTTTAACCCTTGCGTAGGTATATTCGTAATTTGCATATTACCATTTGAGTATAATAAAATTGGTGTTCAAGTTAATCGAATTAACCTTACCCATTTTCTCCAAATTACAATAGAAGTTGTCATTCTCCGCCGTTTGGAGGCCACCTCATCCATTAGTGGGTCACAGCTGCCTGGGCCGTATAGTTGCTTAGTTGGCTAGAAACTCTCTCTCATAGCAATCGCGTTTGAGTGGTCCTTGATGACATCATTTAAGAGTGTCAAATGTCTTGTACTTGCAGTTAGGTCGTGAGCCTATACCAAGAATAGATTTAAAATAAAAAACAAGAGATATTTCCTTGTTTTAGCACGTGGATTTGGCTGCCAGTCAACCTTATTACTAGCTTGTTAGAGCCAGGCCATGCAGCTCAGCAACTCAGGCCATGATCTTGTAGCCCAATGTAAAAAAATTAGCACATGTATCGTATTTCTATGCTAGTGCTGATTAATAAAATTTATGGTGGGAGGCTGCCTCAGCTGTCACCTCCAACAGACAGTTAGACAGTTGGCTTGATTAATAAAATTTCCACTGAAATTTCTCAATGGTCGGGTGCTAATTCCAGTCAACACTAGGTTTATTATTCCTAGGTTTTTCTTTCTAGCTTGATGCCTATTTTAAGTAAGCCTAGGTGCTGATTCCTACGTTAGTTTTATATTTCGGTTCTTCAATTTTGTTGTTGTATCTGTTTTGGATTTTTCCTGCATCAAAGGTCTTTAGAGAGATCACTAGTTCATTTGTTAGAAGGCTATACAGAAAGAAAAGGTACCAATAAAGTTAACCTTCTTTGTCTGGATTGTGTCTTTGGGAAAATTCTCACAATGGATAATCTAATTAAGCAAGGAATGGTCATTGTAGATCAGTATTGTATGAGTAATTAAAGCAGTGATAATATGGATAGTTTGTTATTTCATTGTCGAATTGCTATGGAGTTTAGGTTTTGTCTTTGTGCTTTTTGATGTTAGATGGATGATGCCTTAATCAGTGCACAGGTTGCTTCAATATTGGAGAAAGAGGCCAAGTTCTTTCAGATATAAGATTTTTGAATTTAGTACAATTTTGTCTCATGCGGACCTTTTGGAAGGAGAAACAAAAAAAAAAAAAAAAACTTTTGAGGGTCAGGAGTTATCGGTTGTGAGATTTTTATTCCATTGAACTCAATGTGATCTCCCTTGAATCAGTTGTTAAGAGATGAGTTACATCATCTAATATTGTAGAGTTTTTGGATTCTTTGTATGTTTGAGATGTTTTATGTGGGGGATAGTTGAGTATAGAGCCAGCAAACTATATCTTGATTTGTACTCTTTGTAAATAATCAATACAATTATTCATTTCTTATCTGAAAAAAATAAGGGTTTGCTTTTCATACTGTAGGCAACCAGTTTCTGGTTCTTAGTCATCTGGTTCTTAGTCATTTTTTTTCTAGTACTAGTTCAAATTACAAAATAAAGTGAGTTGATTTCAAATTCAAAGTGGATTGTAATATGAATTTTGTTTATCGTTTTAAATTTGACATTGTGTTAGTTTTACATTTTTGGTTAACCTTACCAATTTCCTGGAAAATTCTCAGAAAGAGATTATCAGCCATGGTGATCAGGTTGAGCCTCCAGTAATGCACATGATATATCTTCCACACTCTGAAGACATCAGACATGTTGAAGAGGTAAGAGAAATAATTGAGTTGGTTAGTTGATTTCTAGTAAAATATTAGTAAAAAATATGGTGACATCTTGCAGCTTTATTTAGATTCAAATGGTGCTGCACCAAAAGAAATTGATGATCAAATTGAGAAGGCTACTGCTTTAATGAAACATTTCGATTTGAAAGATTTTTCAGTATGCCAATTTTCTAACCCTGTTATGTTGCATAATTGCTTTGCACTTCTGTAACTTTAAAAAAGAGAATAATACTCAAGGTTTAGTATTTTATTTAGTAACAGCTGGTTGTCATGTAAATACCTTTCTGGTCTTAATTTGAATTGAATATCACTTGAAAGGAAATTCTCATTGTTCTAATAACTGTGTTAGACCTGCCAGTCTGATCAGTTCTAATATGAACAAGGATCTATATCAGTCCACACCACAAACGGAATATCTTATAAAAATTGGTCAAAATCAAAGGACTACAGGTTCAACTGCCAAAACCGGTTTTGACCAGTTGCTTACTTACCAAAAACTTTCTAGCTTACCAAAAAGAAAGAAAAGCTAGCTTTCATGCATTACTTCTTTTACTAGTGAACGCATTAACACTACTTGGGTGGTGTGAGGCATGGGATCAGTACACTGGAACCATAACTTTACCATCCTATCCAATGTTTTTTTGTGCACTGATGCCTTCAGCAATGCTCTTTTTTACTGATACATTTCTGATTGATGAGGTACTCTTATCACATAATAGTTGAATCTTTTCCCTTGTTTGCAAGATATGTCTTACTCTGTTTACTGAAATGTATTCCATTCTTTTATATTCGTAGGTTCGAATCTGATGAGGAGAGATCACCAGTTTATCACATTGTTGAGGAGACATTCCCTCATCTGCTCATAACAGGCTTGTCTAGATTGTCAACCCACCATTGGATGTAGCAGATCTGATCCAGTTTATTTGTAAAATATTTTGGTCATCCATATATGTTTGTTCTTGGAGAGTTTTGCAGTCTAACTTTATACATGGGTTTTCATTCTAGGTGGTGTTTTAATAGGTTATCATTGTTACCATTTCATGTTAAGCTTAAATTCATTTTGGATAAATTGCAAATATCTATCCTAAACTATTATCCAAGTAACTATATCTTGGAAAGTTTAAAATTGAGCAATCAACCCCTTAACATCACTTAAAATTCCAAATAATCCTCTGCCATTCAAATTACTGTCAAATTAAGAACAAATTAATGGAGAAGAGAAATAGAAAAAGCTGAAGAGAGATTTGGTCCACCTTTTTGTTTGTTTGTTTGTTTTTGTTTTGGAAAAGTCTTGGAGAAGAGGAAGTTTTTACCTTATTGTCATCTTTTTCTACCTCTTTCATTTCCAAATTGAGCATGGCTGATTTCTTTATTCAGAAGATGACTTTTATATATCATTTGGGTTTGTTGTTTGTTCTTTTCAGTTGGAGATTCCAAAGCAGCTATTTGATCCAAATGTGTTCAATGCGTGGATGATTCTTTTCTCAAATATATTGGAGAGTCCCGTTCCCTTGGAAGGGCAGCCTGATGATCCTGAGCTTAGGAAATCATGGGGATGGTGGAAGGTCAAGAAATGGACGATTCACATTTTAAATAGGCTGTACACTCGGTAACTTCCTACATTTGAAACATATTGAAATAAGTATGAGGCTTGCAGCAGGAGGCATTTTGACTTTTCATTGCCATTTAAAGTCTTATTTTACTCAGGTTTGTAGATTTGAAACTTCAAAACCCAGAAAACAAAGCTTTTGCTCAAATGTTTCATTAGACCTATGCTGGAAAGATCCTGGAGTGTCGCATAAATTTGCTGACTGTGATTCGTGTTGGTGGCTATTTACCCGACAGAGTTATCAACATTATTCTTTAGTACCTAAGCAATAGTTGATTTTACATTTTTCTTTTTATTTTTTTTTAGTTAAAATTGCCATAGCTCATCAGGGGATTACCTGATAGCTGGTTTTGGCAGGTGGAGTTAGTTCCCCATAGGTTTTACTAACTAGAGGCAAGTTGAAAGGGCTCTTCTTTAGAAAGAGTTCCCTGCGTTATCCAAAAAAAGAAGAAGATAAAATTGTCATACATCTAACTCCTCCCCCCCCCCCCCCCCCTCTCCTACTTATCTATCAAAAAAAGAGGATGAAACTCCTTTTTATCCTTTTCTTTTATCTGTTTTGTGGTTTAATCAATCTACTCATCAGTAGCATCAGCTGTTTAGTTGTGTTTATTAGAAATTGTGAATATCATTCAGTGTTTTCTGATTATTTTAAGAATGATACGATCATAGCTTTGTAAGGCTCATAGAGGACCAGTTCAACTTACACTACACTTCCAAGCTAAGAGCATTGTTACACCTAAACTTAAATAATTCTTCATGCCAACTACAAAGGGTTTGCTATATTGAGATGGATGGAATAAAGAATTGGATGTATCATATGGAATTTAAATTCAATGAGGTTTAGATCATTTTTTCTCTTTGGTAATGTTTATTTTTCTGCAACATAGTGGCTAAAGTACTTAGCAGAATGTTAGCATAGTTCTGGCAGTGAAAGTCCTTGAAGATTCAAGGTATACTTTTTGGAGGTCTCCTTCCTCTTTGAAATGTTATGTTTGATTTCTGGCCAAGTCACCAGTAGTTCTTCCTCAGTTTGAGTCTACATTCTTTGGTATGCCTCCCTTTTGGTTTATCTGCTAGATTTTAAATAATCAGGGTCCCACACAATATGAACCTTAAACAGCAGCTAAATCTCTTGTTTTATGGCACATCAGCCATTACCAAAACATATATAATAATAATTATTCATAATAATATTATTGTTATAAAGCATCTACAATACAGTGCACTATGTTCTGCCATTTTTGTCACTTCAAGTGGCCTAATGTGGAGTCACATGAGCAGCACATATATGGTTCTTCTGAGGCTCCTAGCAACATATGCAGTTCTCCTATTTTGAAGCTTTTGTGCTCATTGAAACTTAAAAGAGGATACAAAATTTACTTGTTTAATGCTTTTATCATTTTAATTAGTTACTGGTATCATAGACTTTTAGAGTGACATCTTTGATCTATCTCTGAGTCACAAGATGGTTGCCTTCTTAAAAAAAAAAAAAATTTAATTTTAAAGTTCATTGTTGAATCTAACACTCAAGTACGCATTCCTGATATATCTGTGCAAAGGTTTTTGAAGAGGTTTTGGAAATTGTGTTGTATATGACTTTCTTTTCTCCGACAATATCAATGGACATGTGGAGACTGTGGCCATTGATGATGGAAGCATTGGCAGACTTTGCCATCGATTACTTTCCAAGTATGATTTTCTCCACTGCATGGCATCAGACTGGGATGAAACCTATTAATAAAAATTTATGATATAATGTCTATCAGTTACTCTCTTTGTTCGACAATCCACATTGTTAATCACATTTGGGGAATATAACTTTTTAGTTTATAAAGGCCTCGAATCAAAACCACCTAACTAACCCTTGAAAATTTATGGACTTATTTTTTTAGAGCATTTTTAAATTTACCCTTGGTTCACTTTTTAAATGGGGCATTCATTTTTTGACATCTGAAAATGGGGGGGCCAATAATATAGGACAGAGGATGTATTAAGTTGATCTGTATTGTGTAAACTTGGGCACGTAAGTCAGTTTTAAACACAGTAATCATTTAAGGAGCAAGATATCCTCCAATAATTAATATCCAGTATATTTTGCTAACAAGCTTCACGTGAAGTACCTGTTTTGTAGTGCTTTTCATGTACTTTCCCCATATTTTGATTCTCATTAGTTCTAATTTCATTTAGATATTTTGGTTCCTTTGGATAATTACGTATCCAGGGGAACTGCACATTTCCTCACTTGTAAAGAGCCAGACTACTAGCAAAGCCTTTGGAGTATGATTTCATCTGAGTTCCCTTTTAATTAATAAATTTTGTTTTGACTACTAGCTGTTCAGTTAAATCATTTGGAAGTAAGTGAAAAAGGCTAAATGATTTTTTGTGGAATTGATTCTTTTAAATTACCTTTTTACTCCTTTCCTCCCCCCTTGGTTGATAAGGTCTGTGTGTTGTTTCGTTTATGCAGATCATGGCAGATAAAAATATGGAGGACAATGATATCAAGCCAGCTCCAAAGCTTATTCAAGTACTCTTCTAGAACTGCAAAGGGCAAGTGGATCAATGGGTTGAGCAATATCTCAGAGTCACAGCTGAGCGGTTGCATCGGGCTGAGAAGTCATATTTGAAACGTCTTCTTATTCAAGTGGTAGGGAGAAAACATAAACTTCTCTTCATAAGTATTAATATTGTCCTTTAAGTGCCTTATTCTCATTAGCTTTTTGGTTTTGGGTTGCAATTTTAAACAATTGTCCCCACCCACCCACTGACCTAAAAAAAGGAAAAATAAAATCCACCTTGCTTCTTTTTCCCCTTTACATGGCATTCCTAGCTAGAATGTTATTGACAAGCATGCTTTTATGTTAATATTTGATTTTCTTTCATTGTTTCCTATGACATCTATGACTTTTTTTTTTTTTTTTGAGGGTGGGGGTGGGGGTGGGGGTGGGGGGGGGGGTGCTTAACTCTCTTTTTTTTTTGGGACTTACGAATTGACCGTTATGTGTGGCCCCTCCTTATATATTAAGTAAGGAGGAACATAATTTTTACCGTTGGTTCTACTTTTAAGACAATTGCAATTGTTAAATTACCAATTGTTCCAAAAGCTTAAACTGTTAGAAAATGGTGAATTTAATCACTTAACTATAAATCTAACACTCCCTCTCACTTGTGGGCCTAAACTTCCCCTTAATAAGTGGAGGCCGAACAAGTGAGAATTTAACATTTTAAATGGGAGGTAGAGTAAAGCCAGGGATCGAACTCAGGATCTCCTGCTCTGATACCATATTAAATTACCGATTGTCCCAAAAGCTTAAACTGTTAGAAAATGGTGAATTTAATCACTTAACCATAAATCTAACAGCAATATTTAATTCTCATGTAGAAAGAATGGAGAGACGGCTAGCACGTTGGAAGATTTTTTTTTTGGACGGGGGGGGGGGGATGTTACTTTTATTCCGAGTACACTTTTTGGTTTACCAACTTATTTCCTCTCATTATTCACTAACCCAACTGTGGCAAATAGATTGGAAAAGTTGTGGGATTTCTTAAAGTTTTGGCTAGGTGATGAATTTAAATTTGATTTGTTTCATTGGAATTTGATTTGTTTCCATTCTGTCATGGGTTTCAACCAGCTAAGTCAATGGTTGTGGAGATCTGGTAAAGAAGGAAATCACTATTGGACATGTGTCATTGGGGTAAAATATGGAGAATAAGGGTGGATGGATCTTAAATGTTATAAAAGACTTCATGGGTGTAGCCTTTGGAAAAGTATCAAATGGTGGGTTGGGGGAGGTTTTTGAACTATTTTAAGTTTGCACTAGGTGATGATAGAAGGGTGTATTTTGGCATGATGAATGGTGCGGGGACATTGTTCACAAAATTTTTTTATTTTTTTTTATTTTTTTTTTATTTTTTTTTTTAAGTAATGGAGTTTTATTAATGACATGAAGTGTTGTTCTTCTTACCGGTTTCTTAAAAAAAAAAAAAAAGAAGCATTGTTCACAAAGAATTATTTCATAATTAATTCGAGAGCACTGCCGACTAAAATGCTCAAGCACATCTTGTGTACAAAGATGGTGTGGAGGTCAATTTTTGAATCTTATATCTAGTCATGCCTTTTATGATTGGAACTTGAGTCAGTGGATTCTTTTTTATTTTTAGGTACAATGAAAGTTTTGTACCTCAAAAAAAAACTTAAAACAAGTTAAAACTTAAAACTGAATGTGACACTGTTGGCTCAGAGAGAGAACAGTGTCGCATTGACATCACTTCTGTCGCTTCCAGCTGATCAATTGTCAGCTGAAGCTTTGGGGATTGTTTTCAAGGCACGCACGACATTCAACGCACAAGCACAGAGCTTGCGTAGCCAGACAATCCTACCACCACTCACGTACATTCACTTACACTAGACCACAACATGACATGCCACAAGGCCTGCCAAGCGTTCTCCTGTTACACCTAATTTGGCCTAGTATGCCTTTCAAGGTGAAGTATGGTTTTCAGCTCTCGAACACTCACCATGCCAACCTTATTGTGGGATATTGGTTATTATAGTGGCTTGGGTTTGGCCATACTTGAGGGACTTGAGGCGCCATGAAATGAGATGCTAATGTACCACTATGCCTTGTTGTTTAAGGCTGGCCTTGGCTTGATAAGGTCAAGGCACCACATATTCAATTAATGGACTCAAGTAGTTTCTCCATTATGCCTACACATGTAAGAAGTATGTTTTTTCCATTCCTATTTGCTTTAGTTTCAGATAAAACATCAAAAAATGAAACCAAAGGCTCCAATTCTCAGTTTTTCTGAACTGGTCCAATGAACACATAATGTACGCAGTTGAAAAATCCAAATAATTTGTTACTGTTGCATTGCATTCTTGTCCATTGCAATGTGAGACAATTCTAAGAGCAACTTTCAACGACATATCTCCACACCAAGGTTGATGCCAAATCAAATCAAATTCAAGATCCATCTCCTACCTCATATCGAACAAATTTAGAGAACAAACCCTATCCGCCCCCTGCATATGTCCAAATACTATAAGAACCCAAAACTAACTTTGAACACCATTGCCCCATTCAACACCATAACTTCCTATCTGTATCCTTTCTCCGCAATTCATCTCTCTGTCACAGTAGTTTAGAGTTTTGTCATGTGTGTAAGCACTTAGTATACTAGTATTTTGGATGTTACATACTTGTATGGACTTCTAATATGATTATTATCAGGGTCCTTTCCGATTAGTTGCTGAGGTAGGAAAATCCAAATGTTCTTGGGTGAGTCTTGATGACATCTCAAATAGTGTTGGTAAAAGTGAGGGGTGCAATTAAGTGCAAAGACCTCGTGGAGCCTAGGTGCAAAGCGCAAGCATGCGCTTGATTGAAGTGAAGGGCACATTTTAAAAAAGTAATTTAATAAATTTAAAAATAATTATTAATGAGAAATGCAACAATCAAATGATCATATAAATTGAAATAATTTTTTTTTATATAATTCATATAACATTTAGATAAACCCTACTTTTGCAATTTTAACACAGAAATTGCAAGTCTAAGTCTTTTTTTTTTGGATTAGCTAGATATGAGTAGTTCCGTGTAATATCCTTTCTTCAATCTCCAATATCCATAATGGCCTATGACTAATTAGTAATATTAGTTAATAATTTAATCACTTAGTGACTAAGTTTATAGGAATTAGTTTGCACCATTTACCACTAAAGTAACTAAACAATTACCACAAACATATTATATCATACTTTTTTTTTCTCATGAATGAGCTAAAGAATATGAGGACACAGCAATATGGTAATTGGTACCAAGCAGATATCCAAAAGGGAAAAAATAGAATAAGAAGAAGAAGCTAGGTGGGTTACTGTTTCATGGAGAAAAAAGAAAAAAAATAGAGAAGATTTGGGAGGTTGTGGGTTTCAGGACAAGTTACACTCAAAATATATTTTTTTGATAAGTAAGTTACACTATAAATATGTCAAATCAATGGTTTATATCAATAATGTCAAGATCCTAGAGTTTTAGCTCAGTTTGTTTTTTTTTTTTTTTTTTGGGAAGTATAAAAAAGCCCAAAAAGTGCGCTTTGAGCTTTTTAGATCGCTTTTTGAAAGAGCGCAAAAAAGCGTGCTTTAGGTGCACTTCTTCGAATGAGCCTAGCTTTTGAGGAAAAAAGCATTGGAGCCTTGGGGCTTTAAGCTTAAGCACGCTTTTACCAACACTGATTTCAAATATCTTTATACGAGGTATTCTTTCCTGTTGCTTCTGTATCCTATTTTTTGACTTTTCCTTGTGTGCATGCTTTACTTTTGATTTCAATATATCTAGATTTTTTTGCATTTTCAGTTATCTTTGTATATCATCTTTATTGGATGGCAATTTGGGCATGCATGTGTGAGTGTGTACAGAATTTGTTTTGCTTTCTTGAGATTTTAATCTGTTAAATATTTTTCGTACTTTCTTGCAAAGATGAAATTTCAAAAAATGAAAAAAAAAAAAAAAGACTGATAATTAATATATGTATATTAATATCTCATATAAAGATATGTAATATTGGAAGATATACCATCTATGTTACATATATTAATTATCAATTATCTAGGGCTGTGCAGTTGAAGCTAAATGGTACGATCTACTTACAAAAAAGAAAAAGGAAAAGAGAGATCAAACAGTGCAATCTATCTATCTTTCAATCTATTTACATGTGCTTAGAAAGATGATCTTGAGTATTGCATATTCCTATCTCCAATTTTCTTTTTCCTCTTTTTTTTTTTTGGGGGGGGGGGGGGGGGTGTGAGAATCGTTTGAAGTTTCTTTTCTATTTCCAGGATGCATTGGAAGTTTGTTATAACTCTCTTGATAATTATTTTTAGAGAAGATTTATTCTTCATTAAAGACCTTGGATGGAATGGTTGGTTATTTGCAGTAGAAAAATTATTTGTCTCTATGAAATAATGATTCGCGAATAAAGTTATGAATACTTAAATCAAAGTACATGGTTTACATGTTGCAACTTAGTCTTCATGTTATTGATATATTTATGAATCTAAGTTCTAATTTTGGCTATTAATGTTAAAGAAACCTTTGTTTTTCCCTGCTCATAGCAAATATTTATCAAAGTAGGGAAAACTGGTGGTCTTATGTTTTTAGCTCTGCATTTTTCCCCTTTTAAATAAATCCTATCATCACTATGTTTGAATTGTCACGAATTCAATGCATTTTTCTTGATACATATGGATAAATACAAGTTTTAATATGGAATCACTTTGTCATTAAATATGCCAGGTTATTATATATAGTATGCTAAAGTAATTTGTTTAAACTCTGCAGCGGATTTGGAAAAATTGCAGCATCAACGTGCATTTGAATTGCAACGGCTTCATTATATTTACGTGATTTATACCCAATAACATTCTAGAGTACTTGTTCCTTTTCCCACATTACTAAATGGTATTTCTTTCCTTCTTTATTGGTATAAATGATGATGTAGAACAACATGCTTTGATACCAAAATTTGATGTAAGTTAATCAACTTTGATACCAAAATTGATGTAGAATGAAACTCCTAAAGAAATTTGTGGAAAAGTAACAAAAGAATAAAAGGATAAGAATTAAATCTAGGAATCAACACTTGGGGTACCAAGTGGGGATAGAAAATCTATGAATAAACAATTATCGCCAGAAACATCAATTGAAAGAAAGAAAAAACCTATAAAAAAAACACCTAGTGCTGGATGGAGTTAGTATCAAGCCATTGTAAAAATTCAACCAATAGTAAAAATACAATTGTGTAACAGCCCAATGAAAGCGCTAGCCACATTTACGCTTACACCCCAAAAGGCCTAGGTGCTAACTCATGTAGGGTTTTTTTTTTCTTCTTTTTTTCTCTCTCTTCCTGATTGGTGCTGATTGCTGACTGGAAGCAACCCTAGGTGCTGACTCCTAAGTGATTTTATTGTTTTTAGTTCTTTTCGTGTTGCATGAAGTTTTGGTTCCTTGTTGTTTGACTCTAAATAGCTACAATGTTTCTGATTTATGAGGCTTGACTTTTCCTCCTTTTGGTTTTCTAATCTTTTTTCTTATTCTTCTTCTTATACTTCCCTCATCTCTCTTGATGTGATTGTCTAATGTCAGAAAGTTTACGAGCTGTTCATTGTTGTGACAGATTTGGAACAAGTGAAAGACAATGGGCAGATGCCCAAGTTGAGAATGCTAAGCAGCAAGCTATTCTAATGGCACTTAAAATCTCAAGTATCTTCAGATGAAGCTCACATTCATCTTGTTTTTCATTCTTAGGTATAAGTTACATATTTGAATTGTCAATTCATCATGCTATTTTAGATGTTTGGCTTTTTAAATTTAGGTTTTGTATCACCTTCACAAGATCCGTGTCTAGAGCATATGTGAACTTTTAAATCACAAAGCATGGTTTTAAAGCATTTAATAAAATGATATGCTTGGCAACTTCTAAATAGAGCTTCAACACAAGATAGAAGAATCAAGCAAGGTTTACAGTTTGCAAAATATTGCTCAAATGTAACTGGCATTGTTGCCAATGCCTGTAGAAAGAAAACCATGCTGAAATATGATTCAAACCATGTAATTTTTATTTGATGAAGTTTTAGCATTTACTTTCATTGGTGGCATGCCATACATTTCTTTTATAGCTTTAGGACTTTTTAATAGGTTTGCTTTGCCTTAGGTTGTCAGGAAGTCTTTATTTCTGTAGCTTGTTACAGAAAATTATGCTTTAAACGATGCATAGAAGCGTTAGTCACTTATCAAAGGTTGAGAATTGTTTCTTTTTTCCCTGTTCAGTGTGTTGGTTGAGTGGAGTGAGGAGGTTGGATGTTGATGGTTAAAAGAATCTACAAATGAGGCATTATCCTCCCCCAATTAATGCCCCAACCATTTAATAGGATTTGATCCCTTGACCTCTCCTATAACTGTGATGCTACTCAACCAATGAAAATTTTACTGGAAAATCTGAGATCTCATTATGTGCTCAAGAAGTTTTCTACTCTAATTAAAAGGGAGCCCAAGGAATTTCCCCACTTACATTTCGTGAATTGTTTCTATCGGTAAGAGTTTTTGATATTACATGTGGGCTTAGGCAAGGTTACGTGCTTCCTTCTTTGTGATTTAATGTGGTGATGAAGGAATTAAGTAGATGGATTCTAGAGTGGTTGAGGTATTGAAGCAGTTAAGGTTCCTTCAATGCGTTTCAATGTGTCTTATTGTGGTGTTAGATTTGAAAATAACTTTTGTACAAAGGTTGGCTAATTCTACTCTAGGAGTTTTGCTAGTGAAGAAATTTTGTCTATTGAGTTGGATTGCAATGTAGGCTCTTGCCTGATGATTTACCTTGGCTTAACTTTGGGTTCAAGTTCACCATAATTAGTAGTGTCGAGTGTGCTTGCTAGGTTTGCCTGACATACTTCATGTCTTGGATACATTATGTGGAAAATGTGGTGGAAGGGGATAGTTTTTGGAGGCATGTGGTATGAGAGAAATATGGGAAGCATGATGGGGTTGGTGTATTAGTCCTAATTGGGTGTCTCGTGTTGTTTTATGTGAATGCATACGTGAAGGGTGTGGTGACATTTCCTGTATCTTTACTTCTAAGTTGAATAGCTTGTTGGATTTACTTTTGCAATGTTATGGTGTGGAAATCACCTTCCAAAGGTACCTTTCCCTTCTGTTCAACATTTCTGCATATGATGTTACTTAACTAGCCGCTTATTAGGGGAGGGACAACTGTTGTTTATAAGGCTTTAAATGATTGTCAGTTGGATATTATTGCCTTTATTGGTGAGTTTTTTTGCTTTGTTCTATAGGGATAGCATAATGGGAGCTTGGGAGGATTTGGAGTGGTTTAGCCTAGGTAGGATTCATCATTTTGAGGTCAAGTATTTCTATTTGGCGCCTAGAGCCTTATAGCTCAACTGGTTGGCAGCTCCTGGTGTTTTCAATGGAGAAATCCAGGGTTTAAATCCCCGCTCCCCATTGTAACTGTCGGAATTATAAAAAATAAAAAGGTCTCTCTATTTGGCCCTTGGCATTTTAGGAGTAATTTTTCCCTCCACTTGGAAGCACATTTCATGCTCTTGGATTACCCAAAAGTGTCAAATGTTGCCCTCCACTGTAGCCTTATTAAGAGAAGACATTGATGGAGGAAAAAATGGTGAAAAGGAAAGATGTTTTAGAAAGCTAAGTTGTTTAGAGAAAAGAAAGAATGAACTAGCCCTTCAAGAGACACTCTTGGAATAAAACCTCATAGGTAGAGATTTCTTGGATTCAAATTCAACTAGTTACAATGAGAGCAGCCTTGCTTATTTATAGATATATAAGCAAGCTGCTGATTGGCTAGAAAGTTAGTTACAAGAACCTACCATGTGGCTACCGTGTGATTGGCCAAAGCCTAACAAACGTCTCTAACTAACTGATAGGCTATTGCACTTATCACTAACAATCTATCAACTAACTAACTTTCTGTTACAAGTGACAAGATCTACTTATCATACAAAAAAGCACTAATAAATAACTAGCTTTAAAAATGAACTGCATCAGACATGTCATTGAGAATTATATTATTGAGTCCAAATGGGAGTCAGTGAATCACTTATTTTTACGCAGTGTAGTGTTATTGATTCTTTGGTTCCTCTGCTTTTTTCTTTGTCCGGGTGTTCATCCTAAATCAGTCTATCAGGTGCTTTATGGTATACTTTTTTCAGCTGGAAAGCAGCCCCTCTATATTATTTTCTGTGTGTGTGTGTAATATGATAGATCATTGATTCTTTAGAAATGTATTTTTATTCTTGAAAACATAATTATTGTTTCTGCTATTACATGTTATATTTATGTATGAGTACAGTGCCCTTTTAATTCATTTTAATAACTTGGTAAAAAAATTTATGTACGAGTATATTCTATAATAAGCAGGTGAAAGCATTCTGAGTTGATGGGAGAACTTTCTGATCTTTTTCGCAAAGAAGAGAAGTTGTTATCTGAGGTTTGTACCTGTATCCAGTTCCAGTTTTTCTACATCTTGCCTGGTATATTCTCAATGTTTTGCAAAATAGACTTCATTGCCAAACATGTATTCTAACACTAATCAATTTTCTCTTCTTAGTTCCTCCCCTTTTCTCCTTCCTAATCACATATAAATATCCCCCATATATATATATATATATATATCCTCTCTCTCTCTCTCTCTCTCTCTCTCTAGAAATGCAATGATTTCTTGAGGTATCTTCTATCTCTGTCTCTACTGTTGTATCATTCTATTATTTGGGTGAGTTTGATTATTATTGTTCTTTTTTAAGGTGGTCCATATTCTCTTAACTTGTGTCATTGTTTGTTATGTTTTCCTAAATTTTCTAGATTATCATGATATTCAAATCTCATCACAATTATAATATTATCTTAACCAAAACTAAATTGAAACCAAAGGCATAAAAGATAGAATTTTTAATTATGTATTACTCAAACAATTGGTGGGCGCATTCAAATATATTACCATGTAGATTTTATTTCTTTTTTTATTTTTATTTTTTATATATAAACTCAAAATTCCCACTTCTAAAATAACTAAGTATTAACTTAAACTAAAATCAAACCAAAGCTATAAGAGGGTGAGAGAGAGGACTAGTAATGGGGAATAAAAAAACACACTACCAGAATGCATCAACCCAAAGTAAATCTATCAGAAACACAAACACATCAATCCAAAGTAGAGCTACTAGGAATAAAAAATAAAAAATAAATCCACCAAAATAAAGAAAAAAAAAATCGAAAAAGGAAGTGAGTAATCACCTTTTTTGTATGTTAAAAATATGGATTGAATGGAAGAGATAATATCAACTTTAAAGACAAGAAGATGGGAGAAGAAGATTAAAAAAAAAAAAAATAGAGGAAGGGTTGGACGAAGTAATGGTAAGGTAGAGAAGTCAGCAAAAAAAAGGTAAAAAAGGAGGGGAAATGTTGGAGGAAGTGTAACCAATAAGGTGGGAAATAATAAGGAGAAGAAAAGCAAAAAAGGAGATAGAATGAGTTAGAAATAGGTGGCTGACGTGCACAATGCATAGCAAAATTAATTGTTAAGCTTGCATTAATATATATTGTACACATATTCTCATTGTTTTTTTTCCTTCTTTCTTTTTCTCTGGGGTTTTCTATTTTATCCTTCCCATTTGCACGGCTGTGTTCCTATGTGCTTTAAATGACTTGTTACATGCCAGAAAGTGTGCTCAGTTTGTGGTTGTATTTATGGTTGAAGGTATATTTTGTACCATATAGCTTCATCTTTTTTTCTCCCTCCGAAGACTACTCCGGATCTTTGTTGGGAGCTTGTCCAATTCCAGAACACATACATTTTGCAAGGTATTTTCTGGTACCTTTCCCTTTTTAGAATAATTAGAAGAAAGTATGCGTTTATTTTTTTACTTTTTTTTAACCTGTATTATGGTTGTAGTAATTTTTGTTATAAAATTAATATAATTCAACTTTGTGAACTTTTAGGTGATTATGATTTAAAGGTCATGCGCCAGGAGTACTATATTGGCCAGCAGAAAGCGGTATATTTAGCTTTTATTTTAAATTTTTACATGTTTATTCAATTTTCTTTCTTTCATAAATGTTAATAAAATGCATAACTGAATACCATGAGCTGTCTCAAGTTTTAGTTTTTCACTAGGGAGTTCTTGTTAGTGCAATTCTAGGTTAATTTATTCAAGCATAGGTAGGAAAAAAGTAGAAGCCGTGCATGTGGAACAATCTTTTTCTTGCTACACCAAATGTTATTGGGAGTTTGAAATATGATAAATTCTTGTGGCATGATGGTAGCTAATCAGGATTTGGAGTAGCGGCTTGTGAAATTATGCATCTAAAGATATTTTAGTCAAATGTTTGCCCTAGAAGTTCAAAATGGCTCAATTTCTTTTTATATCATTTGCTTGAAGCTTTCTAAGTGGAGCTCTTTTTCATATTTTCTGCAGTTTTAGTTAGTGGATCAAAGAGGTAATCTTGAAAAAACTGGGAGATTAACTGTATTTAAAAATGATTTAAATTGATTTAGGGAAATGGGTTTTGATAAATTAAAAGTTAGGAATTGAAAGGTAAGCATTCATGACTGGTTCAGCTTGAGTGGGAGGCCTAAGTAATAGTTCGAGGCTTTTCACTCCTTTGTATTTACTACTTCACTTTCTCAACTCAATTTATATATTGGTGCTAATAAAATTTATTATTTTGGAGAAATTACTTAAAATCCATTATATGGTATTGTAAATATAGGAAGCAATTGTTTGAGCTGGCTTATTTATTACTTGTATGAATTTCGTACTTATCGGGTCTGGCTCACTTGAAATTTTATTGTGTTCTTGGTACTCAGCACTATTAACTTCTGCATGAATAATAGTAGTGTTAAACAACTGAAGAGTTGGAATTATCTGCATGTATCAAATCCTAGGTATGTTACATGTGTAACTTATTTTGGCAGTTCTTAAATCATCTTATCAATCAACTCGGAAGGCATCAGTGCACTAATGTTAAAACAAAAAAGAACAAAAGGTCAGCTGAACTTTATTCAATTATTTGAGAAATTAATGCACGTTTGAATCAAAATGAACTAGAATTATTTCTATTCCAAAACGTGGTTATGGAATAGTCGAAATCACTTTATAAAGGGTGAAAAGATTCAAGAACCATGTGCTTTGAATAGAAGAGCAGCAGGATTGTTAAAAGAATCTCAGATTCAACAAACTCATTTTCCTAGGATGCCAGACACATGTCCAGTGGACTTGAGGCAACCCCCTCCAACCCACATCTATAAGCTCAACTCTCTCTACAAATATGAACTATTCACAACTTAAGCATATTTTGCAAGAAATAAAGATGTTGGTGACTGGTCTTCGCAAATGCTCTTTCTTATGTGTCAGGAGATTTGGCAAATCAGTGGTGCACTTTTTAACTAAGTTTACTAAATCTATATCTGATGATATAATTTGGATTAAAGATCCTCATTCTCCTGCCTTAGAGGATTTATTCTTTTGATGTAAATGTTTTTCTTTTGTGAATTAAAAGTTTTTCCCTCAAAAAAAAAGAAAAAAAAAAGAACAAAAGGTTGTTCAAAAGTTAGTCTAATATGATGTGTTATGTATATATCATAATTTAATTCATTAAAATAGTGCTTAAAATTTCCATGGAATACAGTAAAATGTCACACTGAAACAAAAATTTGTTTCATAGGGTGTTCATTGATATAATAATTTCACCAAATTGAATAAGACACTGAGCATCATACGACATTTGTTAATTGCTCGTAACCATACTCATGCCAAAATATTTGATTAAATAAGCCATAATAAATTTATTTCAATGTTAATAATGGTACTGTCATTCAGTGGCGGAGCCAGAAATTTATTTCAGGAGGGCAAAATAAACACAATAAAATTCTTAAGAATTAAAAAAAAAATGATTTACAACATTTTTTATCCACCAAGATAAACACAATAAAATTCTTAAGTATTAACAAAAATAATGATTGAAAACATTCTTTATTTGACAAATTAACTATAACTTAATAAAGATGTGTCATCTTCTTATCAAAAAAAAAAAAAAGATGTGTCATCTTTCATGGCATTAAAATAATTTATAATTGATTTTGAACTAAATTCTTTAGAAATCACTTACTCAAAAAATCATTGTCCGTCTTGTTATAAAGCTTATAAATCTAAAAACAATAATATAATTTAATTATCCAAGCCACTACTATTAATTAAACAAATAATTTAAAATTTTGCTTTTATCAAATTAAATAATAAATTTAATTTAAGTGTTAACTAGGCTGCAGTACGAAACAATCTGTGGTTGCTTTAGGTTTTTTATTATTTAATTTTTGGTTTGAATTAGATTGTTGCTTAGCCGGAAACCATTAAGTGTTGTTGTGTTGTGCAATGAAGTGTCATCGGCGGTGGTGTCTTGCCTTTTCAAACTTAAAGGACAAATATTTATTGAATTGTAGACTTGTAGTGTGTTAAGTCCAAAAAAGTGAAAAAACTACTCTACTTTAGAGATGTAGACAACAGAACATAGATAGAGAGAGTGAGAAACTCATACCAGACCAAAGATTGCAACGGAGGCGGAGCTGCGGAGGTGGCGTAAATGTCGAGTGGGGCTAATTTGTTGGTGGCTGTCATAGCCACTTGCTCGGTTGCAGCTGGTGGCGTAAAAGCAAATTTTTTTTTAATTTTTTTTTTATACAAATGGCAGTGAGCCTCCTGAAGTGTGGATCTTTGAGGTTAGGAAGTCCGGGTTGTGTTTTTGTGTATTTATTCGGATTTTGGAGTCCTAATTTACAAGGGATTTGAGTTTTTTTTTTTTCAAAATTGTTTATGGGCCAAAGAATGGGCTAGGTTTTTTAGAACTGAAATTTGCTATATGTATTTTTTGTCAAAAATCTTAGGGGGCCGAAGTTTTTCCTAATTTTTAAGGGTTTTTTTTTTTTTTTTTAATACTACTATTGGAGGAATTTTTCAAAACTCTGGGGGGGCCATTGCCCCCCCGCCCCCCCCAGCTCCGCCTCTGCTGTCATTACTTTTTTCTTTTTCATTTAATGAGCAAGTACAACCATGCGCACCAAAATTTTATTATTTATTATTTATTATTTATTTTATTGTTAGAAAACTGTGTACCGTGTTTTGTTTTCAAACCTTTTTTTTGAAAACACAAGAATTTTTTTTTTTTTTTTTGTTTATATTCTTAAAAATAAAATTTTGAAACCAAAAACCAGACATAACCTTACCTTTCAATTGCTTTCTCTATATCTCTAACAACTCAAAAAACTCTATCATGATGTTTTGTACGCTGCTTTTTCTCTTTTCTTAATAACTAGTATGTAACATGTGCTTATGTATAAGAATTGTGAATTATAGTGGTGGTACTATTGATATTAGTGTGTCATTAAACATATAGGACATTGATTTGACCAGGACATTTGAAAGTATTAAAATTGTTTTTGCTTGAAACTTTCATGATATTGGTTACGCCAAATTTCTCATTACATTGCAACTACATATATAATTTTGAAAATTACTATTGGATACTACTACATATACAATGTCAATTCACAATCACTATCCATAAAATTCTACTAAATACAATACAAAATAAAAGAATAAATTAGTCTAATAGTATCTCATAAATTGAATGGAGATAAGTGCATGAGATCGTTCAGTTTAGAGAAAAAATAATAGCTAAAAACTAAATAATTTAATTTGTATGAAAAGCAAACAAAAGCAAATTCAATTTTGATTTGAATTGGACTTTCTCTAAACTTTGGCTTTATACACACACATACTAATTGCTAACCCATGTAATGCACAAAAATAGTTATTGAATGAGTTTTAGGGGGAAAAAATGTTATTTTATTTATTAATTTTTTGAGAGAAGAAATAAGAGATATAACCATTCAAATTGGATATACCAAAAAGTGTCTATTGAATGAAAATGTACCTATTGACTAACAATATGCCTGTTGAACTAAAATGTACCTATTGACTAAAAAAATATGTCTATTGAATAAAAATGCGTCCATTGAATGATAGTTTTTTTAACGAAAAAGTTTAGGATCAATTTTTTTCATAACTTTTTGTCACAACTGCGATGAAGTAGAGTGTGATTGGAGAAAAAAAAAAATAATGGATCCATGTGAAAGTGATAGTTATAAGATTTGACAAAAATGGCATATTATAAACCAAGATTGGGAGCTTAAAAATTGGTATGAGATTGAGATACCACTAAAAACTTCCACAAGAAAAACTCCCCGTTGTCTGATAGCTGGTTCAAATTTTATTTTCCACCAACCTGGAGATGCGGATTGTGACATTTACTCATGTGAGAGATGTGTGATTTGTTGATAACATTTTCAAGCAACAACGGGGGAGGAATCTACTTATTGGAACACAGGTTTGTTACGGGCCTGCGAGATATTGTCAATGAGGATTTAAGAAAATAAAGAAAATGATTTTCCTTCTTTTTTTATACAGTATAAACAATCATTCTAGTCCAATCAGCAGTAGATTTGGGATAGAACTTAGAAGGCAAATGGGCATCTGAAGAAAATATGCTCAAGAGTTTCTTAATTTGAATAACATTAGGAACAAAGTCAAGAAGACTCTAGGAGTTGCATTCCCTTGTTAATGAGTAATGACATAGTTAGAACTTAGAGGGCAAATCCTCCCATACTCTTCCACAAGATGATTTTAAGCTTCCACAATCTGTTTCATTCTTTCAGTTGGAGAGGACTGGAATAAGCAAATCTAATTGATTGATGATCTAGATGATTGGCACACAGAAATATTTACTGTTATTAAGGATCCAATAGATTTGTCTTTAGAGTTAAGGATGAGAGCCTTCTTCATTTATCACGATCACACTATCTACTGGTGGTGCTAAGTTCATAAACCCATTGAGTGGAAGGAGTTTGATCTGTCTGCATATTGGGAGTGAAGAGGTAAATAAGAAAACCAAGCCAATAAGATTAAAAACAATGGCCCTTTTGTAGCACATCCTCAGCCTTGTAGATTCCTCTCCACAGGTGAGGAATTAGATTTAGGTTGTGAATTTAAGAAAGATGTCCCTCAAACATTTAGCTTTCCATATTTGTACCCAAGTTCAATCTAGATGTGACAATAATTGCCATTCAAGTTTATATAATGTCACATACAAGTTAATTTCTAAGCTTCTTGCTAATTGACTAAAATTTATTACTTATTAAATTCATTACACCTTGCCGAGCTGCATTTATTCCTGGACATATTAATCAAGATAAGCTGATCTTAGTCCATGAAACCATTCATTTAATGAAAAAAAAAATAGTCCACATCTACAGAGAGGCCAACCAATGTGCTGATGCATTGGCCAAGCTTGGTGCCACTAGTCTAGCTTCTTTTGTTATCTTTTTGAATCCACCGCCTGTGGTGGAAAATATTCTAGCTTTTGATAAAGCTTGTCTAAGATGTAATAGACTTATTAATTCCTAAGTTTAATGTTATATCGTTTGATGACCAAAAAAAAAAAAAAAAAAAAAAATGAAAAAAAAAATACTGGTGGAGTTGCTAAATGGATTTAGAAAAGCCTTTTAACAGGGCTGATTTGTCATTTATACTTGCTGTCAAGAAAATTCTTGAATTTTCCCACAAATAAATTCAAGTCACACACCAATGCATCTCCATCTCCACTCCTACCTTTTCCATTTTCCAAAATGGAAGTCTTGTTGGTCATTTCCAGACTCACTAGGTTTAAGTCACGTTGACCCACTTATCCCATTTTTATTTATCATGGCAACTAACATTCTCTCTAGACTCTTTATTTGCAACAAGCAAACTGGCTTTTTAAGGGCTGTACAAGTTGGTAGGTGTTGTCCAAGAATCCCTCATCTCATGCTTGTAGATAACCTTAAGCTTTAAAGCACTAGGTTTGGCTGCACGTGCAAGGCACATGCTTGCCATTTTAAGTTATACTTGGAGTTTACTTATAACAAACCAAATCTATAAATCAGTTGATTTTTAAGGGGCTTAGTAATTTTACAATTAATTAAAAGAGTCACCAATTTTAGAGTAATGCTACCTTCATAACATTTTCACAACAATTTCATAACAAATTCTAAGTTACTAGTTGTTATTGGTGGGTAAAAAAAGTAACGTTAGTGGTGGGCTCACATTGAAACCAATAACAGCTTACTACCTAATTTTTGTTTAGAAATTGTTTTGAAAATATTGTGAACGTAACATTATTCTTAATTTTACCGTATACAAATGAAGCACAAAAATTATAATAGGAGACAATACATATTTCAAATATATATGTGATCTTTGGAAACCATACATCATAAAGTAGACCATAGTTGAATTTTTTTTCCTAATGAATTTATATATATACAGATTCTATTTTAGCCCATTTTATTCAGTTATTTATAGCTATAGGTCATGTCTAATCTAACCCAAAAAAAGATTTCTTACTAGGTCACTTGTCAGAGACCAACCTCCCCAGGTCAATAGGAAAGATTGGAACAAAAACTACTATTGATAATAGAGGGAAATTTACTTAAAGCAAGCGCGGAGTTCAAATGGTACAATTAGAATTTTTTCAGTTCAGCTTGCTCCCCACACAAGTTGACATTGATTCCTGATTCCTACGTTTTTTGCTTAGAAAATCTAATTTTTCTGAGTCCCACATTACCTAGAGACATAACACTAGCTCTCCCACTCCTAGTATAAATACCCCTCCACCATCCTTTCAAAGAAAGGGAAAAAAACACACCGAGTCTCAAAATCTTCGAAAATTTTAGATTTCTTCCTCTCTCTTGAGGTGCTGCTTAGTTTGGAGTGCTTGGAATGTTATGCATGTAGGTAAGATTTTTAAACCTCCTTTTTACTTTTATGCCTTAGCCTTTTAGATTGAAGCATATTTAGTTTCTAGGTTTTTTACATGTTCTTGTTTGTTAGCATGTTAGATCTAGGATGGTGATGCTCTTAAAATTAGGGATTTTCAATTTCAATAACATGTTCACATGCTCTTAGAATTAGTGTTTGCCAATTTCAATAACACGTTCACATGCTCTTAGAATTAGAGTTTGTCAATCTAAGTAACATGTTCATATGTTCTTAGATTATGGTTTGTCACACACCACACACATTTCCACCGTCCTTATCAATGTTTGTTTCAATCTTTGCAATCACATGTTTTTGATGATATAAATTGTTTGAATGATGTGATATAATCAATGGCTACCACTGTCTAGAAAACTAGTTTTAGTAGGCAGGTTGGGTGTCTAACAACTTCTCAATCCTATAAGGCTGTAACCTAAGCTCCAAACTTAGATCAATGGTTAGTAGATTAGACTTACCCTTTTAATCTTCTCTTTTTAAATTGTAGCTAGGATTCAAAGCGTTTTACTTTTATTGTATATTGTATCTAGGACCAAAGTAATGTAATTTTTAGTTATTATCAAAGAGATGTATAATTTCAATTTCAAATGATCACTAAATGATGTATCTTTTTAATTCTCTTAATTTCTTAATTTCTTTATTAAAATAAGTGGTAACTCCAATATACAACCCTTGATCCAGGAGGGATGATAATAACAGTAGGATCCCCCACTGTCTCTTGAGAGACAACCAACACGACTCCATCCCATTCTCATGGGACAAGTGCCAAAAACCTTTATTTGAAAGGTTTGGGTCGGGGGCGCGGTCTCTCACATATCCCTACCCAGCTTTCATAGTTTCGAGATACTAAACTTTGTGCACTCAGTTTATCAGTTAGAGGCCTTATCGAATTCCGTTTGCGATGTTCTTGCTATTATTGGAAAGCTCTTACAATGTACTTTCCAAAAGAGATCCAACTTTATTTCATTTGGTGTACTCTGTAAAAAGCTATTGGCCCCAAAAGTGGGCTGGTCCAAATGGAAAGAGGCTTCGAAGTTGATTCTTGTATATTTTGTACATGCGATATCTCACAATTCGAAAGTGATCTTGAGATTTTATTTTCTATGGGATGTAGATAATCACTTCCTCTTCAATTACGTATCAAAATTTTTGATCCAAGTGTAAGGAGGCCACCTTAGCTTGATTCTTGTGAGTCTCGTATGATTTTTCATATTTTTGCAACATTAGTACATTGCTTTTTGGCCTTTCCGACCTCCATTTGATTCAAATGAGGCGTCAGTGGAACATTGCTTTCTGGCCTTTTTGACCTCCATTTGATTCAAATATGGCGTCGATGGAAAGATCATTATGTTTACTTTCTAAAGTATTCGCTTTGTAAATTTCTTTTGATTTAGTGGAAGTTCGCAATCCAACCATAACTATTTGAAGTTTGTAATAAGATATTTCTAACACCTCTTTATATTGGGAATTGATGGTTATTTGATTACAATTCAATCTAGATCAAGCTTTGTATACTTACTCTCAAAATTGGCTAAGTGTTAAGCATAATTTCTTTATTTTTGTAATTATCTTGCTTATTATAACTCTGATATAGGCATGTGATAAGTCATTTAAAAGGGAATTATGTTATCTTTGATATGGGCTTGAATTTATCTCAATTGAATGGTTGAATTTTTCATCAAATAAATGTCAAATTCAGGTTGACCACGATTAAACTTGGTTAAACATGGGAAAAGTGATTAAAAATATTGATTTTAATGTAAAACGATGGATTTTGGAGTTTAGATGATTTTTTTGACTTCATATGGCCATTGGTTAACTTGATCAAAGTTTGATCAACAAAGGGAAATTTTGGTCATTTCAACGCTTGACACATAAATTGGTGATTCAAGCATCCAATGGGCACAATTTGTATTAAATTTAGTATTCCCTTGATCCTAGGGTCAAAATTATAATTTTTTTTTTAAAAATTATAGGCTTGAATTGGAATTTTACTTGCAAATCAATCAAGGGTGGACAAATACGATCAACACCAAGACCATGTAATTTTCTAATTGATGCAATATTTAAATTATTCATTAAAATTATATTATTTTATTATGGTTTTCTTATTTTTTTAATATTTAAATAAGTGGCGACTCATTGTAATTATAAACCCTCTATCTAAGGGGACAAATATAATCAGTCGATCTGTCATTTTGAGAGGCACCAATGTGACTCCACTCATTCATGAAGGCTTTTCCCAACTTGAACAAATGGGCTGGGATGCAATCTTTCACAGTCAGCAAAGAATAAACTTTAATAATATGTGGGAGAGGATCCATTAACATACTTGACCTCAAATTTGGGCATAAGACTCATTTAACCCCATCAAGAATTGCATAACAGATTCTTGAAGTTGATGCTTAGTCAATTTCTCATTGATATCACATGTACAAGAACAAGGGAAAGCTTCAAAATTTTGAATTTCATCCCAACAGAACCTGAGTAAAGTAATCAGTAGTAATAGACAGTTCACAGTGAGAAATGCTTGCAAGAATCATTCTACAATTGGAATTCCATTGATCCATTTCCTTGGGAAAATTTCATTTTGAGATCATTTCAAACCTCTAACGCATGATTGCAACAGATCAAACTTGTCGCAATCTTTGGTGAAACTGAATTGTGAATCCAGAAAGCAAATATATTGTTGCAGAGTGTCCAAGCTTGCACCTTAGAATTAGAAGGGGATTTCACAATTGATGCAGTGAGAGACAGAGTGTCATCAACAAACCCTAACATGATTTTCGCAAACGTGCCCAAGTTGGGTAATCCTCTCCTATGAGAGGTTGTGACACCAACACAGCACTTAGGCTTTCTTCATGGTGCAACTGCAAATAAAAAGGATGAGATTCATCAATCAATGTAGTTTGTGTTGTTGAACTAATAATATAGTTAGATAAGCTAACCTATAGGGTCATTACGGCTGATTAATTACTCACGTGCACTGCATGAGTTACAACTAAATCCACTGACATATACAAATTAGATGATCTGGTAATATAAATTGACATTTTCCCCATTTGTTTGACGTGGGTAGTAAGTAATTAAACTCTCTGCGTAGTAATTTATTTTAACATTTTAAATCCAACAAAGAAATCTTCTGTGGTTCTGATTTTCTGACCGTACATGGTCATTAGTCTTAACGGCATGCCCCTGACGCGAAAATTACCAATTAATGAAATCAGCCTCACTAACCAGAATGATTCCATCTGATCTGAATGGCATCCTGATTTCTTTATAAAATCCAATATCTTAGTGCCATGCACTACTTTGGTTTGCTTTTGATTGCTTGGCTGGTTAGTTTACTTTGTAATAAACTTTGATGGGAGGTTGTGCAGTTTGTTTACAGTTGCACTGCCTGTGATGCTTTGGCTTGCTTTGTTTAGCTTCTCTGTAAGCTTAGTTTGAGTGTAATAATAACTAATAATTGGGAGGTTATCCAGTTATCCTGTCCCGTGTTTTGGTATCTTTCCCTTTGTACTCTATTTTGTTGCTAATATGGGGTCAATGTACTAGTTTTGTAACTAGAACGGAATCTACGTTTTAAAATTTATTTTTTCAAAAAATTGTTTATTTTATTTATATTACAATTACATTATATCTGAAAAGGATAAAATTTAGAGGTCATGGGCCTGACGGGCCATCTTCCTGACGGTCCATCCCTTGTGGGCCGAGGCTAAATGGGCCGAATATCCGCAGCACCTTAGAAGAATTCTAATACAAAGTGGAGTTCTAGAAGACGCCTCATTAATGGGTCTCTCTATAAGGAAACACCTTGACAATCACGTTTATTGTCCTACAAGGAAACATAAAGATTCCTATAAGGAAAAGACTTCTACTCCAAGAAGGGGAGGTTAACTCTCGACTACTATAAAAGCCTCGATACCCTCACAAATCAAGGTACGCATAATTTTACCCTCTCTAGCACTCTAGAGTTGTGAGAATATTTCTGACTTAACCTTCGGAGGGTATTCGGCCGGCACCACACCGTTGCTCTTCGCAAGGTTTTCTCTTCTCTTTGTTGTGTAGGTTCATATTCGTGCATGTAGGTATCGTGTGGCTCATTGGTGAAATTCTCGACTTCATCAGTTGGCGCCGTCTGTGGGAAACTTCATTAGTTATAGTTGAGATTCACAACCATACTATTGTTTCCCGGACTATAGGGTTGCATGGTATTCACTCGCTCGATGGCAACCACCAACGACGCTTAAGGAGAGGAACCACCCACGACCGCCCTCGAGAGACAAGTCCGAACTCTTGCTGCGGCCGTGGAGCGCCTCACTAAGCAGAACAACGACTTAGAAGAACAGCTGCGCCAGAAGAATGCAGCACCGAACGACTTACAAGAAGACCAAGAAGGGAACAGCGCTGCAAGAAGAAACCAGGAGAAACCTCAAGGCAGCCATGCCCCGAGCAGACCAGAGAGGCAGAACATGAGCATGCCATCCCTCACGAATGCAACTCCACCGCATATCGTCGTAGAGATGCAAGCAATGAGAGAACAGATGGAGGTTGTGATGAATGCACTCAAGGGGCGAGTTTCCAGTGACCTTGACGATCTAGTCAACCGCACTGATTCACCTTTCACTACAGCCGTGAACTCCTTCCCCCTACCACACAAGTTTCGAATGCCACACATTGACAGTTATGACGGAATAAAAGACCCTCTAGATCACCTAGAGACATTTAAAACGTTGATGCACCTTCAAGGGGTCGCAGATGAGATAATGTGCAGGGCCTTTCCTACCACGCTGAAGGGAGCCGCCAGAATTTGGTTCAGCCGGTTGACACCAAGCTCCATCAGCACTTTCAAGGAACTAAGCGCACAGTTCACGTCTCACTTTATCGGGGGACATAGGTACAAGAAGTCGACGGCGTGCCTAATGAGCATTAGACAGCGAGAAGACGAGACGCTGAGGTCCTACATAACCCGCTTCAATAAGGAGGCACTTTCAATCTATGAGGCCGATGATAAGATACTGGTGGCAGCCTTCACAAATGGGTTGCGGAAGGGTAAATTTTTGTTCTCTATATACAAAAATGACCCAAAAACCATGACGGAGGTCCTTTACAGGGCCACCAAATATATGAATGCAGAAGACGCATTGCTGGCCCGGGAGGACAAGCCAAGGAAGAGAGAATGGCAGGAGGACACCCGGCAGGACCAAGAGAGGAAAAGACTCAAAACTGGAGACCGAAGGGACGACCGGCGGTCAAAGCCCCAAAGGGGAAAGTTTACAAGCTTCACCCCATTGAATACCCCAATCGACCAAGTACTAATGCAGATCAAGGACGAAGGGGCTCTAACCTTTCCAGGAAAGCTCAAGAGCGATCCGAGCAAGCGATCTAGAGACAGGTACTGCCGTTTCCACCGCGACCACGGTCATGACACGTCGGATTGTTACGACTTAAAGCAGCAGATAGAGGTCCTTATAAGGCAAGGAAAACTGCAAAAGTTTATCAGGAAAGAGAGGACGGATCCTCCACCTCAAGAGCAGCAACCCCGGAGAGAGAATGAGCGTCCTAAACCACCAGTCGGAGACATAAGGATGATAGTTGGTGGAACCGCGAGAGCAGGCTCATCCAAGAAGGCCCGAAAAACTTACCTTCGAATGGTTCAGAACGTCCACCTGACGGGTTCGGTTCCAAAGATAGCCCGTAAGGATAGCCCAACTATTGGGTTCTCGGAAGAAGATGCACGACGACTACATCATCCGCATGACGATGCACTGGTCGTCACCCTACGAGTCGAGGAATATAACATGCACCGAGTATTGGTCGACAACGGCAGCTCAGCGGATATACTATACTATCCCGCATTCCAGCAAATGATGATTAATAAGGAAGGACTGATGCCAACAAACGCCCAACTGGTGGGGTTTGGAGGAACGAGAGTATTCCCATTAGGTGCAATCGCGCTTTCGGTGACGGTAGGAGACTACCCTCAGCAAATCACTCGAGACGTAACATTCCTCGTAGTTGACTGCCCGTCTGCATACAACGCTATTCTTGGACGACCAACACTTAATGCATGGAAGGCGGTAACCTCGACATACCACATGATGATTAAGTTCCCCACGGAGTATGGGGTCGGGGAGTTACGGGGGAATCAGGTAGCTGCCCGTGAGTGCTACTTAGCCATGTTGGAGACAGAGGATCACCAGCAGGCAATGTGCATAGAAGAACAGCGACTCGCCGCGGAGCCCGTCGAGGAGCTGGAAGAAATAGCTCTAGACGAATCGAAGCCTGAACGAACGACTAGAATAGGGACGTCGGCTAGCCAACCCATACGGCAGGCCCTCAGAACCTTCCTCAGGGTAAATTAGGATGTATTCGCTTGGAGCCACGAGGACATGCCTGGGATTAGCCGATCGGTCATGGTGCACAAGCTAAATGTAAACCCCAATTTCTCACCCGTAAGACAGAAAAAGCGAGTATTCGCTCAAGAACGGGACAAGGCAATAGCAGAGGAAGTAAAAAAGCTACTCGAGACAGACTTCATCCGGGAGGTGTATTACCCAGACTGGTTAGCAAACGTGGTGATGGTCAAAAAGGCTAACGGGAAATGGCGAATGTGCGTTGATTTCATGGACCTCAATAGGGCATGCCCAAAAGACAGCTATCCGTTACCACGGATAGATACACTGGTAGACTCAACGGTGAGACATCAACTTTTGAGCTTCATGGATGCTTTCTCCGGCTAAAATCAGATCAAGATGGATGAAGCCGATCAAGAAAATACCTCTTTTGTCACGAGCCAAGGGCTTTTTTGTTACAAAGTAATGCCGTTTGGGCTCAAGAATGCAGGAGCAACGTACCAAAGACTAATGAACAAAATGTTCGCACACCAGGTCGGGAGGAATGTACAGGTGTATGTCGACGATATGCTTGTCAAAAGTCTTCTGGAACAAGACCACCTAAGAGACCTACAGGAGACCTTCGACACTCTCAGGTCGTACAATATGAAGTTAAATCCGAACAAGTGTGCATTTGGAGTAACGGCCGGGAAGTTCTTGGGATTCATGGTATCCCAAAGAGGAATTGAGGTCAACCCAGAGAAAGTGCGGGCCATCATGGAGTTAAAACCGCCGGAAACAGTGAAAGAAGTGCAAAGCTTGAATGGTAAGGTCGCAGCTTTAAACAGATTCGTTTCCAAAGCGACGGACAAATGCCTACCGTTCTTCCGCACCTTGAGAAAATCATTCAAATGGACGGATGAGTGTCAAAAGGCATTTGAGGACCTAAAGAAATACCTGACCTCTCCACCGCTTCTCAGCCCAGCCGAACCAGGGGAAGAGCTCTACCTATACTTAGCAGTTTCGCAAGCGGTGGTCAGCGCGGCCTTAATAAGAAAAGAACGAGGAACTCAGCTACCCGTCTATTTCATAAGCAGGGGTTTCCGGGGGGCAGAAGAAAGATACCCCCAGATGGAGAAGCTGGCCTTCGCACTTGTAACTGCAGCCCGAAAGCTCAAGCCTTATTTCCAGGCACATACCATTATGGTCTTGACGGATCAACCCCTGAAGAGAGCCATGGGTAGCCCTGAAGCTGCTGGACGAATGGCTTTGTGGGCAATAGAACTAAGCGAGTTTGATATACAGTATCGCCCGCGAACTGTAATAAAGGGCCAAGCCGTGGCAGACTTTATCGCCGAGTATACCCCGTTAGAAGACAAGGGGGCAGATACACTCAGAGAATGGAGCATCCACACGGACGGATCTTCAAACAGGCAAGCTGTAGGAGTTGGAGTGGTAATTCAAACCCCGGACGGGGACAAAATCGAATGTATGATCCGATTAGATTACGCAACCACAAATAACGAGGCCGAGTATGAGGCATTAGTGGCAGGATTGGACCTCGCGGCAGCAGCAGGTGCTGAAGTCATGGTCGTACATTGCGACTCCCAAGTAATAACGAGTCAAATTAACGGCATTTACGAGTGCAAAAATGAAAGGATGAAGAAGTACCTAGAAAAGGTAAAGAATCGGATTGACGGCCTCAAAGTGCGATTCATTCAAATCCCAAGGGAGGAGAATGAATTCGCCGACCGTCTGGCAAGGGCAGCCTCAGCAGAGCCTATGCTAGTCCCTGATCAAGTATTGTCATTTATCCAAACGTCCTCAACTATTGACGACGAAGTAGAAGTGCATGAAGTGAATTCTGAGAACGATTGGACCACGCCATTATTAGCCTATCTGAGGACAGGCGCATTACTAGACGGAAAAGAAGCAGCCAGAAAACTAAGAGTCCAAGCCTCACGGTTCGTACTAATCAAAAACCTTCTGTACAAAAGGGGATTCTCTCGACCGCATCTGAGGTGTTTGAATCATGACGAGGTAGACTACGTAATGAGAGAAGTCCATGAGGGTATCTGTGGAAACCATTCGAGTGCACGATCACTAGTGCACAAACTTATCCGAGCAGGGTACTACTGGCCTACAATGCAGAAGGACGCACAAAGTGTCAAGAGGTGTGACAAATGCCAGAGATTCAGCAATCTAATAAGGCAACCAACCGAGGAGATGACATCCATGACGGCCCCCTGGCCATTCGCCCAATGGGGACTAGACATCATGGGCCCCTTCCCGACCACGGCAAAGCAACTAAAATTTCTGGTGGTTGGTATCGACTACTTCACAAAGTGGGTGGAAGCAGAGGCCCTGGCCACCATCACGGAGAAAAACATTCGAAGCTTTGTTTGGAAAAATATTATTTGCAGGTACGGGATACCAAGAGTGCTTGTCTCCGACAACGGAAAGCAGTTCGACAATAGCGCATTCAGGAACTTCTGTTCGGAGCTGGGTATCAAGAACCATTATTCCTCCCCCGCACACCCTCAGGCCAACGGACAAGTCGAAGTTACAAACCGAACCTTGCTCAAGATTATCAAGGCCCGGCTCGAGGGGGCAAAGGGCATCTGGCCTGACGAACTACTAAGCGTCTTGTGGGCATATCGTACAACTGTAAGGGTACCTACAGGAGAAACGCCTTTTCGGCTAGCATATGGGACCGATGCGGTCATACCTGCAGAGGTAGGGCTTACAAGCTATCGCGTGGAGAATTACAACGAGGATAACAACGAAGAGGCCATGCGACTCCAGCTAGATTTGGTGGACGAAGTCCGTTCTACGGCAGAACAGAGGTTAGCACAATACCAGAACCTAATGGCAAAATACTACAACTCCAATGTCAGACAGAGAGACTTTCAGATCGGTGACCTTGTGCTAAGAAAAATGGGAGCTGCTAGAGACCCCTCTCAAGGAAAGCTCGGCCCCAACTGGGAAGGACCATACAGGATCTCTTCATGGCATAGAAAAGGGACCTACCACCTTGAAACTCTGGACGGGCAGAAGCTACAGCACCCATGGAACACAGAGCACCTACGGAGATACTACCAGTAGAGACGACGACTTGAAGAACAACACCTATCTTTTTACTCTTAGATTTGCTGATTACTTTTAAGTTTCCGCTATAATAAGCCCAACGGGCATGTTTTTTACTTTGGTTTTGCTATACAGCACCCATGGAACACAGAGCACCTACAGAGATACTACCAGTAGAGACGACGACTTGAAGAACAACACCTATCTTTTTACTCTTAGATTTGCTGATTACTTTTAAGTTTCCGCTACAATAAGCCCAACGGACACGTTTTTTACTTTGGTTTTGCTACAATATGTTTTTAAGCCCAAGGGGGCAAGTACTTTTCTACGAATGAATGATTTTTATTTCAAATTCAACTATGTTCACCTACATGCACTATTAAAAATCTTAAATTCGCAAATTAGACGGATAACCCCAAGAGGGTTAAAATTTTATCAAGTCCAAAAAAGTGGACGGACAAAGCCCACAAAGTGGACGGATATCCCCAGGAGGGATAGAATCTTAAATCCGCAAATTAGACGGATAACCCCAAGAGGGTTAAAATTTTATCAAGTCCAAAAAATTGGACGGACAAAGCCCACAAAGTGGACGGATATCCCCAGGAGGGATAGAATCTTAAATCCGCAAATTAGACGGATAACCCTAAGAGGGTTAAAATTTTATCAAGTTCAGAAAAGTGGACGGACAAAGCCCACAAAGTGGACGGATATCCCCAGGAGGGATAGAATCTTAAATCCGCCAACTAGACGGATAACCCCAAGATGGTAAAAAATTTTAGTCTATAGGTGGACGGAGAAAATCCACAAGGTAGACGGATCATCCCAAGAGGATGAAAATTTAAGTCCTATGGTGGACAAATAAAAAACCTAGTCTGCATGACGGGCATACCATCCCAAGTGGATGAAAATCCTCGTAGGAAGGACGGATAGGAACATAGTCCAACACGGTGGACGGGTACTACAAAATCCACTAAATGGACAGATAAGCACTAAGTCCAATGGACGGATCCTACAAGGGCGGGTCCTACAAGTCCATAAATGGACGGAGTAAATCCACAATGAGGACGGATGTCCCCGGAAGGGATAAAATATTAAATCCGGAATGTAGACGGACGACCCCAAGGGGGTTAAAATTTGATTGTCCACAAAAACGACGGACAAACACAATTGAGTAATAGAATTGATCAAGTCCACAATTTGGACGGACTACCCAAGATGTTTAAAAAATAAAACGTCCTCAAAAAGGACGGATCTAAGAAGACATCAAATAAAACGATGTTTTCCTCAGTACGACGAACATAAGGATGAACGATGAAATTCATTAACCAGATCAAATAAAGTTAACAGATTATATATGCCAAAAGAATAAGAAACTACTGACGGACAAAAGTACCCGTTGAGGGAAATGTTTGATAAAAACAGGTCGAATATATAAATCGTTCCCCAAATACTTTTACATATCAAAAAATTAAAATAAAAAGGAAAAATTAAACTACGATGGGCGTCTCATTCTCTTCTTCATGGCTGGTTTTACTGTCCTTAGGTCCACTCTCGACGCCTGGTTGATCAACACGAGCACTCTTACCGTCCTTGGGATCATTTTGAAGGATTTGTTGATCTCCTGGAGCACTGATGGGCGGGTTCTCTTCAAAGAGTTCATCCGTATTTTCAGAATTGGCAGGACGGGTAGAAGTAAGTTCTTGAGCATTAACATTGACGGACGAAACGTCAAGATCCGGATATAATGCCTTCACTTGACGGATAGCCTCGTCAAAGCCATCATTAAAAGAATCTCCGAGCTCGGACAGTAGGGCGTTTGAATCACGGTACTCTTGGACAGCAGTTTCCTTTGCCAGACGGGTTTCTTTCTCTTTATCTTGAAGGACTATCCTCAGTTCCTCCGTCAGCTTCAACAGCTCGTTCCTATTCGTCTCAAGCAGTTTAAACTTTTTCTCCTGGGCGACCCTCCAAGCCTTTAGCTCTAAAAGCTCTTCCTCCGTTAGCTTGGCTTTATCCCGAAAACGGTCTAGGGTCGTCTCATGGTTAAGACACCGTCCCATGAGTCCCTTCACCATGACCATGGTCTGAAATATTGAAAAATTCAAAAGAAATCAAAAATAGTAAGACGGATAAAAAGTAAACATATATGACGTGGACGGGGCTTACCTGAGCAATACTAAATAAACTTGTCTCACCCATGGCCTCCGTCGAGTGATTACCTAGGTCTTCGTAATCCTCAGAGGTGAGAAGGGAAGATAGCTTTTCCAAAGCATAACTAAGGTCGTCTCGGAGAAGTGGAGGTGGTTTCTTAAGGTCAGAGGACGGACCCTTCATCAGCCCTTTACCAGCCCCGTGCTTGGTTGGGGTGACCGTCTTGGCACCTTCAGCCATAAGCCCCACGACGGGCTCCAAAGGGACCTTAGGCTTCTTGGGAGGACGGTCCCTTTTGGACGGCTGCTTTCTCTTTGCTGAAACCGTTGCCTCCTTCGGTTCCGTGACTTTGGCCGTCCTATTCTTGCGGCGTTAGACCGTATAAGTGCCATTCTCTTGGCAATATCCATTTCTGTAAACATGAACGGATAAAGTTAGCTTCATAAAACAAAACCTAATGTTCAAACAGGAAGTAAGTGCCGGACATACGCTGACGGATCCTTTTTTCGTATTTGATTGCTTGCGGTGAAGGTACAGGCCCGTCACAGTACCAGCAAATTGTATCAAGGTTTACCAATTTCGCCCAAGTCCTTTTGTCCGGCGTAGTCTTGTTGAAAATTTTTTCAAGGAAACTAAACTCCTCGACACTAACTTGCGGGCGTCGTCGGACTGCATATAAACAGGACGGTTAGAAAAGTTTGAAATAAGTTGAACGGCTAAAATAAAGGATCCTCACACTAGGACGGACACATACCATTCTCAGATAGTATGCCCCATGTTGTATCGACAGGCATGTGGTCTGTCTCTCCTGGATGGCACATCCATCCGTCACCCTCTAAGAAAAAGTAACGACTCTTCCAGTCTTAGTTGGAGTCTGGGGTTTCGTATATGACCTTTAGCAGCGAGCTCCTAGGTACAAAACTGTATATACCCCTAGATTTATCAATTTCATCTGGACAGTAGCAATGTAAAAACTCTCTTACCGTCAACCTCTTAGCTCCATCCGACATAGCCCCGTACAGAATCTCCATCACAATGAAGACTCTCCAGGCGTTTGGAGATATTTGGTTGACGGACAAACCCAAACACTTTAACAGCTCACGATGAAAGGAGCTCAGTGGGAATCTGAGTCCAGCCTTCAACATTTGCTCATATATTCCGACACCGTCCACCCCTTCATAGTAACATTTCTCTGATTTGTAAGGTAGACGAATTGGAATATGATCAGGAATCTGATAGTTGTCCCTGAGAGTCTTGAAGTGGTTCTCTTTAATGGTTGATGTAAAATCATTAACCGTCCACTCCGGAAGCATGATGAACTCCCTTGGTCCATCGGCCCCTACAACGGGTTCTAATTGTTGCTCCTCGTTACCGTCAAAATCTACTTCAACCAATTCCATATCCTCATTTGTTGAGGACGGAGAAGAGGCAGACGGACTCCTATCGTCGCTAGTACTGCCTAGGTCTTTATGACCTAATGGGTATACATCCTCATAGCCCTCCCCATCGCGGACAAACGATTGATTACTCGACGCACTAGACATTGCCTAAACTTAAGACTGACTCCTCTATGAATGGTGACGGATGTATGAAGTGAGGTATAAAAAATCTGACGGAAGAACTAAATGACAAAAAGTACTTACCCGTCAGAATAATGTGAACGGAGAAAATTTGACAGTGACGGATGCGAATAACTAGGCAGCGAAGTCTGACAAGGATGACGGATTGAGCTCTGATCGAAGTATTTCTAAGCAAAGATGGGAAATGAGGGGTGAAGGCTCGATATTTATAAAGAGATTACGCGGGAGACGAGGCGACGCCTCGATCCAAAACAACGCCCAATAGCATAGTGACGCGTGTCAATGTGTCAGGTTGAAATTATGCTTGTGGAAACCATTTACTCACGGAGTATTTTGACCGTCATAACTCTTACCCGTCATGATTTTTATTCGCCATACCTATTGACCGTTATGCATGTTTCCCGTCATGCCCAAGCCGTCTATTGTCACCCCGCGAGCCCTATAAATTCTGACGGACTCACGGTGTGAGGGGGCAACTCAAGAGGATAAAATTTAGAGGTAATGGGCCTGACGGACCATCTTCCTGACGACCCATCCCTTGTGGGCCTCGCTAAATAGGCCGAATATCCGCAGCACCTTAGAAGAATTCTAATACAAAGTGGAGTTCTAGAAGACGCCTCATTAATGGGTCTCTCTATAAGGAAACACCTTGACAATCACGTTTATTGTCCTACAAGGAAACATAAAGATTCCTATAAGGAAAAGACTTCTACTCCAAGAAGGGGAGGTTAACTCTTGACTACTATAAAAGCCTCGATACCCTCACAAATCAAGGTACGCATAATTTTACCCTCTCTAGCACTCTAGAGTTGTGAGAATATTTCTGACTTAACCTTCGGAGGGTATTCGGCCGGCACCACACCGATGCTCTTCGCAAGGTTTTCTCTTCTCTTTGTTGTGTAGGTTCATATTCGTGCGTGTAGGTATCGTGTGGCTCATTGGTGAAATTCTCGACTTCATCAATATCATAGATAATATTTTATTCTATTTGTAAATATTTCTTATAGAAAATACTATGGACATCAAATTAAAAAATATATATATACATACCTAAATATAGAGATGGGTTCAAGTTACACCTAGTGTACTCTATATAAAAGTAGATTCCTTACAAATCTAATGGTTAGAAATAAAGCTATTATCATATCATTAATATTCTAAAAATCATTAATGTTTGACCTCTCTCTCTCTAGTACGTGACCATCCCAAATCTAGCTCCTTAAGAGCACTAGCATTAGGGGGTGTAAACACCCCCCAGTTGCTATTTTACAATCCAAGAGAGCAAAAATTCACTCCATCTGGGTTTGTATACCTAAAAGAATTTGCACTCTATGAATAGTATTCATAAGTTGCAATCTTACTATTCATAGGTTGTAAAGAAAAAAATAATATTTAATCTTGTGGTTGTGTGTGAAGAGAAAAGGATAGTGGGAGGAAAGAGAGAGATAATAATATTTTTTATTATTTTATTAGGTAGTTTATATTATTTTATTGGGTTGTATGTAAAAATAAAGATTGGGATGTAAGGTGAGTTGTAAAATGAGTTGGTAAAATAAATAAAATAGTGTTTAAAGATGCAAAATAGTTTTTTTTTGCATCCTCTGATGCTAGTGCTTCGGTAACAAGAGGTGCTAGAGATCGAATATCCTATGCAATATTTCTCTGTTCCCTCTTATTTCTCATTACTCACTTTAAATACATTCCAAGTAACAACGCAGTTCATTCTATAAAAAAAAAAACAAAACAAAACAACCGTTATTCTCCCTTAGCAGAAACATTGGCTAAATTAGATAACTATACCTATCCTTCTAAATAATAATAAATAAATAAAATAAAAAAAATCTAATAACAAACGATAATAACAAAAGATAGAAAAGCAATCTAATTTCCTAGTCACACGCAACTAAAGGCGTCCTTTATTGAAATAAACTCTTGGAGGCAATCTTCTTAGCAGATCCACTGAAACTACTTGGCTGGTAACAATAATCTAGATACGAGGCTTTGGGACACAGCATAGTACATACAATATCTGTAGTTCTTCTAGCTTTATATCTGTAGTTAGAGTCTTAGAGGACAAAGAGGGTTGCGCTGTGTTACCTTTTTGTAGCGAAAGGAGTGAAACGGTAAAAAAAAAAAAAAAAATCATAAGAAAGAGTTCTATTTGAGTTCATATTTTCTTGTAGTTTGTCATGGATTAGGAGATATTCATTTAAGTTTGAATTGTAGTTGAACTATTCCAATTTATTTATCTTTTTTCGAGCGTGAAATCCTCTATTTTACCATTACAAGAAGTAAGTGGGTGGATATATACATTTGTTTTACCATTACAAGAAGTAAGTGGGTGGATATATACATCTGGTTTTAAAAAGTTTCAGGATTTTTTTAGTATTTTTTTTTTCTTTTGTTCTTAGTTTGGTCGATTACATAATCTTTTCTCCCAATATTGTTTTGGGTTTTTGACATAGTTAATGACATAGAAATGGATTGGAGAAAAATAAAACATAGAGAGAACCAGAGGAGAAACTTGATGGTTTTTGTAATATGACGGTGTAAAATTGCAAGACTTGGTTCGAATCTGTCGTTGCCATCAAAAGAAGATGGGAATGCCCATCAAACTGATAGGCGTAGCTTTGGGGGTTTGTTTTCTCTCTTGTACTAAAAGTTAGGAATAATTAATAATGGAGAGAGAGAAAATGAGAATGCTATTAATTAGGTAAGTCTTTAATGATGATATGAATACTGGGGTTTTCTTTTAACCGTTAGATCTTATAGGAATCTACAGCTTAAAAAAAGTATAACTCTTGTAGAGTTACACCAGGTGTAATTTAAACCCATCTCGAATAAACCCCATATTTGAGAGACCAAAAATACATTTTATCCTATAAAAAAAATATCCTTTGAAGTTAATGCCTTAACCCTAACTATATTGAGCCAATCTTGATAACTTTCCTAAGTAATCTGAGAAACTCCGCACTACTTCCACAATGATTCTTTGTGACTAAAAAAATAAACATGAAAGTTTAGAATCTTTTTTAGACAGCTCTTGGGAACGCAAATTAAAATAAATAAACAACACATGTCCAACCACCTGAGAAATGTGATCAAAACATGTCACCCAAATTGCAAGATCATGAAATTTATGGGGCAAGGACAAATTTGTATTACCATGAGATTGTAGATACAAAATCAGTTTGCGTTTCTCTCAGCTGTTCGGCTAAAGTAAACCAGAAATTCTGTATTACCCTCAGCACCCTTCAATGGTGACTCTATCCACCCATTGCTACAGAATCCAAAATTCTCTACACCCTTTATAATTTTTTCCAGAACCTGCATAAACAAACTCAATCAATAACTTAGCTTTTAAAAAAAAGAGAGTAGTTTTTCAGAGTTAATGCCAATTATGTTTTACTGCTAGTAAAAGAACAAAGAAAGGAAAGGAAACTCTGTACATAAAAATATAAGAAAGGTTCCAACGTAGTCCTATTATATCTCATTTCTTAGCAAATAAATGGCGCCTTAAGGTACAAGAAAAATAAAGGGAAATTAACAAAACTTTTAAGGAATTCCCACCAACAAAAGTATGGAAGGTTGAGAAAATTAAGAATCTAAAATATTGCACAAAATCAAGTTTCATCCTGGTACAAATCAGTCTTATCAAATTCATGCTTGCGAGAGAATTTGCTGTAGGACCTGTCTTGATGACTCTCTTGAGATGTTAATGCATAGCAATTCAAGTAGTTGGCTTGGCTCTAGAAGGTAACCTTATTTTTATTTTTATTTTTATTTTTTTAAAGGATAAATTAAAGCCTTTCTTTGGACATAGGGCAAAATCTGAAAATCTGAGAGTCAATTATCAACCAAAACAGGGACACATGCATACCTCTTGATGAACCATAGGATCTCTCACGATCCCAGCGCTTCCTACCTGCAAAGAAATTGAAATTTTAAATTCATAAATAAATGGGATCTCTTAGCATCAAACATTACACTTCATTGCTTTTATCAATTAAATGCTACCCATATAAGACATTAAAAGAAACAAGCATATAAGATGATCTCATTAACCTACAAAACTGTCTAATTATTAGTCTAAGATTGAATCTTAGACAAAGCAACTAGAATTCCATACATATTTATCAGATAAATAATTTTTAACATGGAAAATGTGATCATACACAAGAAAATGATAAAAGCCTAGGTAAAAATCTATTTGTCTTATTTTTTCACCAAGAGCCTTGTAACTAATTCGTGTTTTCAACAAAAACATCCAAGAATCAAATCTCCTTTCCCCTATTGCAACTATCGAATTATCAAATATATATATATATAGATAAATTCTCTTTAATTGATTACAATATGCCTATGTAAATATCTTTTTAGCGTATCTTTGTTCAAAACAGAAACAATTGTGGGACAACCTATTACAACAATAGGAGACAGCTGTCCTCTAATTGTTTTGACGTGTGATGATGAAATGCAATAGCCCAACTCCTGAATAAGTGTAATGCTCTGTTTGTGACCTTTAATCAATCTGTTTATGTTCCCGACTACTTCTTGTACAGAGAGTGAATTGGATTCTCTTTCGATTCTCATGTCTCTTCTTAGAAAATTTTTCCAATTCATTACATTTAGAGCTTTTGGTGCCATTGGCCCATGGCTTAGGTGGGAATAGAGCGGGTAGCCATTAGATTTCCCCTTTAGATCAAATGATCAACACAATAACCAAGCCTTAGTCCCAAATTTTTGGGGTAGGCTATTGATCCTCAACAAATTATTCAAGGTTAGCCACTTGTATTCTTTTATGCCATTCTATTCAATCCAAAGTCATACTTTCTTTTACTTCCTTAATTAACATGTCCTTTTTACTACTTTTGCTAATGTTATTTTTGGTTTTCCACTAATTTTTTTTTTCTCAACTTGAATAAACTTATTCTTTCTCACCAATGCAATAATCACTCTCCTCTGAACTTGACTAAACCATCTCAAGTGACTCTACCTCATTAGTTCAAACAATACTAATAAAAAGAAAGTATAAATTACACATACCTCCAATGAGGTTTAGGGGAATGACATTCCGCCCCAAACCTTAATGGAAATGACACTCCCCTCTTTTGAGGTTTGAGGAAATTAAGCACATTAGTCCTTCCGTTACTAAAAATAAAATAATATTCCAAATGGTGAAAAGATTACCTTGACCAAACCCTAGCCATGGTCATTGAAATTTTATTTGGTTAGATATCATTCCTTGTCACCAAACTGTGGCTAGGGTTTGGTCAAGGGAAGCTTTTCAAATTTTGGAATTTCTGTTACTGTTATTAAGGGATGGACTAATGTGTTGATTTCCACAAACCGCCAGGGATTTCCCTTAAAGTTTGAGGTGGAGTGTCATTTCCTCAAACTGCAAGGAAGGATTGTGTAATTTTTACCCAAAAGAAAAATTTTCCCAGGAACACTTTTCTCACATACTCTTGTGCCAGGTAACATCATCTTGGCGTCTTGTAATTAATTTACTCACGGAAAAGGAAAAACAATCAATGTTGATGCTGAATAGCATTCTATTTAGCAACATAATGTCCATGTGCTTTCCCCACAATCACAACCCTCAACCATTTATGAAATTAAGTGTGTAAACTTGCATAATTCTTCACTAATTCATACTTTAGGTTAAGCATGTCAAGAATCAGCTAAGTCTCAAGCCGAAACACTAAAAAGAGATTTTTGCCTTTGTTAAAGAATTTGTACACAAAGCAAGATCTGTTTCATCAAATTCGACACAGCTCCCAGTACTTATACTAGAATGGGGTGCTAATGCAGGACAGAAAAATGGTAAAAACTATGTCAATGTGAACCATAAGAAAAATATTCTGAATTAGCTTCATATCACTGCAGGGAATAGAAACCTGTGTAGGGAGACCGCCAGAAAGATTAAAATATACACAACAATAAGAGTTTCTTACTTGTGATCTTCGAGCTTCAAATTGAGGCTTAACCAAGGCAACTAAGCTTGCCTCTTCCTTCATCACATTGATTACAGCAGGCATGACCTGCTCAAAATGTACATAACATATAAAGATCTAAAAATTTTAAGGAGAAAATGAATAAAGAACCAAAATATTAGAAATCCAATTGTCAACATTGTGTGTGTGGTGGAAAAGAAAAACTAGTATGTGATACATATAACTAGTACAATCTCTTTCAAATATCATTTTATTTTATGAAAAGGGTATAAGAAAGTAGTAATGACTTAAAGCATCAAGAGAAGGGGTGATACATGTAAATAAGTATAGAAGTGGAACACCTCTGATGCCTAAGGGCCTGTTTAGTAGGGAGGATGAAGAAGTGAAAGGGTGGAAAGGATAGTAAGGATTGAAAAATGGGAGAATGGAAAATTAGGGTATCTTTTTTTGTTTGTTAGGAAAGGAAAATGAGAGGAAAGATATAGTGATTTGTAACAATTTACTTTTAAATCCCTATTATATAAAAAGCAATTTTTTAACATTAGCTAGATATTTTCCTCTCATCATTCCTCTCAATTTGAATGGATTAAATTTGTGGGCTAGGGGAGATAATAACCCCACCCCATTTTCCATCCTCTGTTTTCTCTCCTAGCAAACAAGAGAATATACTTTTCTTTCTTTCTCTCTCTCCTCTCTTTTCATCCTTCCTAATATCACTCCAACAAAACACTCTCTAAATAAAATAGGCCTCTAAGGAAAAGGAGAAGGAGAAGAATCATAATCAACCCAAGAGGCAGCATAATTGGCTGGGAACCACACCTCATGAAGCGGATACTAGTTCAAATCTCCCATTGGAATCAAAAAAACTATTTATTGGGAAAAAAAGAAAAAGAAAAGAAACCTCATAACCACACAACCACTTAATACTTCAAAAGGATGGGTTGAAAACAACCGGTCAAAAAATTCTTTAAAACATAAGAATACTACATTTTCTACCACTATTTGAAAGCTTACCAAGAGAATTGAGATGAATGAAAGATCCAGAGTCACCAAATCAACCTTTTGGGGGAGTTCAGAAAGGTATCTTAGATTTGTCCTTTCTATCACACAAGCCCGTTCATCTCGACGAATTTTGTCAGCCACCTAAAGAAGTCAGCAGTGATTACCGATAGAACCATTAATGATCAACAGTTCTTATAAAAAAGTGGACATGGGAGGATCATCATATTAATAATTTTTGGGTAAATGTCGAAAAATTGCATCTGTACTAATAAAAAAATCTGGCATAAAAATGAAAATAAAACAGAAGCTGTTCTAACAAGATATTAAGTATAAGTTCTATTCACTTATCAAAAAATGCATAAGTTCTATTCAATTTCTACAATAAGCAATTTATTTATTTATTTAAGACCAAAGGTTATATAAATTTTCCTTTAGAGGATGTGATTGCTGATGGAAAACTAAAATGTTAATTTAGTCATCTTATGTGAAAATCAAACATTGTAGTTCCAAAAACAAATTCAACCTTTTGGATCCTCTTACAAACTTTGACTGGGCAAGTGTTTCTCAACAAACCATTTCGAGAATAATGAAATGACAAAATACTTTTAGTGTTTCATTCTAAGATCCAAAAAGCCCTGAAAGTCAAGCTCTAAGGCTAATAATAAAATATCACCTATCAAAAAAAAAAAATAATAAAATATCAACTTTTGGTATCTAAGTCTCAAGATCCACGAGGAGCCTCAAAATCAAGCTCTTGGGATAATTCATGTGCAAAGGCTATAATGATTTTTTTCCAAACATAAGTAAAAGAATCTTTATTAAAAAGAGAAGATAGTTTCAATATACATGAAATGTATCAAAACACTCCAAAAGAATTACAACCTGAAATTCAGAAGGTCTAAAACTGATGAGGAAGCTATACAGCATATAATAGTAATTCAGTCATACACAGATCCCAAAAAGACTAATTAATAACGTGCTGAGGACATTCAACACCTTCAAAAATCCTACTAATTTTAAGTAGATTTTGGCAAGATAAGGATATTCCTTCTTTACAAATTTTTTTTAGTTAACTGGCTATTTAAACTACTTACCAAGCTTCACAAAATTAGTATGCAAATATATATAATAATACTCTAAAAGTGGAAGTAACTCATGGGCACCTCAATTTTGGAAATTAAATGCAGCATTTTAATTACTGATATTTTGAATTACAACAAAGTAACTTAAGAAAATCATCAATTAAAGAGTGCTAATTAGAAAGGCCTAAAATATCACCGCAAGAAAGATTCAGCATCATAATAAGCATAGAATTGCCATCAAATATTTCCTATCACATTTTCAATTAGAGACAACCATTTACATTTTTTCTTTCTTTTGTATTACCATCCAAAACTAAAAAGGAATGGGACTTCACGTCCAGATGCTGTCTAGCAGAAATTCGCTAAGCAAAAAGAAAGAATTAGAACTTCACATTACCTGCCCATAACCTACATCAACCCCATAAACAAATGATGCTCCATATTGAAGCAAGCAGTCAGAAAATCCTCCAGTGGATAACCCTGAATCAAGAGCTACTTTACCAGCAACATTGACGCCTAGCTGTTCAATGGCAGCTTCCAGCTTATATCCTGCTCTATATCCAAAAAAAAAGAGCTTAAATTAATATATATTCTCAGTAAATCTACCAGTAATATAATTTTTTTGTATTAAGCATGAAAGATGCATTGGTTTAGGAGAGTAATCACCTACATACATATTTTGGAATTTCAGCCATTATTTGCACAACAGCCTTCTCAGAGACAGGTGTTCCAGCTTTGTTCACCACCTTTCCATCAACGGACACTTTTCCTACTCCAGAAACATGTTAGAGAGAGGAAGGATATTTGGTGTGTGTGTGTGTTGGGGGGGGGGGGTAAGTCTACACTTTACAATGCAATCCATAATCAAAATTTTCAGCCAAGATAATAGCATGTTCTTAGACATTTGCTAGATAGATACCCACAAACACAATAAAATTAGTATAGGGTCCAAGCAATACTGAATTATGTGTGAAATGCAATTTGGTTTAAAAGTTAAAACTACACCCAGTTTTATTTTGGAAATATACAGGGAAAAACCTGATTTCAATTTTTTTATTGATTACATAACCAGTTGATATTGGTAAGGTCATATTAAATCTAAAACTAAGGGTGTTAAGGAAACATTATATGACTTTATCTCTACTTATTATTACCCTAGGTGGCAAGAGGATGTATGGGTGGACACAAATGGGGGAGAACTGGTCTTAGTTTCAGATGATGATCCAAAAACTGAAACAAACTGGACAATTTATTTGACATACATTATTAAATTGTCACAGATATTGACATTTTAAGCAATTGCCTAAATCCAAATGTCACAGATATTGACATACATTATTAAAAAAAACCCACAAAATATCCATAAACCTACATGTAATCATATTCATTCACTAAAGTACATCACATATATTATAATATTAAAAAATGTCACTTACCTTGTAGGATCCATGATTGAATAAAGGTTCGGCTGTATTGCTGAAATCTTTCAAGACATATTTCATCCAGCCTCCTTTTCCTGAAAATGGCAATAGCAGAATGAAATATGATACATGAAAAATGATAAAAAGGTTTCAAGATTAATAGTCAATATTTATTTGCAACAAGGTCAGTTTTTTTATCTTCTTCTCTGAATCAGTCTTGAGACTATTATCAGTAATAAATGGCTACTCCAAATATTTAATTAATAATACTAGAGTTTTTCTTAACAGCAAAAGGCTCATCTTAGCAGCTCTAATTTTGTTTCTAAAAGACTTGGATGAACTTGCTTATTATGTTTACATAATTTTAATGTTTACATAATTTTAAAATTCAATAAAATTTTTGGGTTTGCTTAATTGCTATTGTAATTTGTGATTATTAGGATTAATGTTAACTAAGCCAGCCTTTTAAATCTTTAGATAGCATTTCAAAGCATAAATTTCTTTGAAAGGATATTATAGCATGGATAGTAAAGGACTTTCTCACAACCCGAAGGGGGAAAAGCTTCTTTTACTCAAAACAAGTATTTTTTACTGATGACATCACAGCCACTACTCCATGAATCTGATGAGACTGCCACTACTATGAAAAATTATGCTAGGAAGTGACCATATAAGCATCAACTACATCACCTCCACCATCGTAGGTCATTGCAACCATTAACAACCAACACCACCATATATGGCATCAACAAAACAACCAAGCCTTAGTCCCATATTTTTTGAGGTTGGCTATGGACCCTCAACAAAATTTATGTACCTCTCCTTCTGAAAATATCACAAGCATTTCCTCTAGGGCAACTAATACCACCACTGCCTCCATTTGTGCAAACTATGCCTTTACCCAGTGCACAAAACTGAAAACTCCCACTTTGGGCTACCACTAAGGCTACAATTGTTTTAGTTTTTCTCCATTCCACTCTATTGACATCTAATTGGAAAAACTGAGGCGATTTTATCACATATCATCAACTAGCTTAACCACTACCCACAAAGTATGGTGAGGTCATAGGTTCAACTGTTCAAGAGCATCGTAATTCACCAATATATAAGTATGTATGTGTGTGTCTAACCAATCAAAATAAAAAAATGTATGTGTGCTTATATATATAGACCTAATGTAAATATTTGCAATGTTACACCACTCCATCCACAATATTAGGATTACATTGCCATGTTATACTCATGCTTGCAGAATATCAAGATGATCGGAGATTAATTACAATCTCATCATAAAAAATGTTAAATTTCAAGTATTTTTAACTTTAAAATATCAATTAGATAGTAAATTAAGTCCAATTAACAGGAAATTCAGTGCGCATATTAAGAACAAAGAAAATATGTGATTTCACAGTGGAATTCTTCAATCTAATAAAAATTTATGAAATGGTGTAACATTGCAAATAATTACCAAGTCTAACTTGATCCTAATAAACTTGAGAAAAGTCTAGAACTTCCATTTAATACCTGGAGAGTAATCAATACAAAATCTAAGCAACATAGTGAATTAGAAGCTAGAACCAATCAAGATTAGGCTTTTTTCTTAATCCAATCAAAACATAAGAAATCCTCAATTTTCATCTCTTCTCCCTTCCATTTTTCTAGCGTACAAACAGTGCAGAAGTAGTAGATTCATACGCCATATACATATCGGCATTGATTCTTACACACTTCTTATTGTAAATCGTCTGTACACATCACCCCTTTCACATTTTCAAATACTGAATTACAGTAACAAGTTAACAAACTGCTATTGGAGCTAGAAAAGCTTACTTCTTTTGTGGTTGAAGCTTTCCTGAACTTGCAACAGCATAGCTTCTAAAGGGACTGTGAATTTGGGCTTTGACCCACCTCGCTAAAATTATTTTCAAAAAGAAAAAGCAATAATTAGACCAAAAATCCACATGAAACGAAATGGGTTTGTTAAAATTATTAAGATTCAATGAACAACGAACTAAACAAGAACATGGAGGGAGAGTAAAGAGGGTACCAGAAAGCTTTGGAGATTTGGAAAGAGAAAGAAAAGAGAAGCTTGGAGTGGTATGAAGCAAGCGTGAGATACTGCCAATGGGAAGCTTTAATAGCTGCGGTGCCATTTTTGGCCGAATTTTCTTTCCCTCTCCGTTTTCCCGGGAAAGCAGGGCAGAGCAGAGAACAGTCCGAAATTCTTATGAAGAGATAAAAGAGGCCTGGCATATAGCCCATTACATTCTGCTCAAAGGCCTTAAGCCTAATGTTAATAGTAATTATCTATTCATCTGGGCTTAAGGTGACAACTAAATTAAGATCTAACATTTAAAAAAAAAAAAAAAAAAAACTATAAGAGCATTCTCATCAAGTCTTCTATAAAAAAAGTCATTTTAACACGTCAAAAACCTACTTTACTATTTTATCACATTATTTTACAACATCTCATTTATTAGATGTTCTATTTTTCACTTCTATCCATTAAAATAATATTTACATCATATTAAAATAATATATTAAACTCCTCCCTAGTTCCTATCATCATCATCAACACAGAAACAGCACAACCACCACTGCAACAACGGCCACCAACAATGCTGCCGCAACAACACCGACAGCCACCACTAGCACAAATCCACATCCGCCAACACCACCTTATTAAAAAAAAAAAAAAAAATCCACAACAACCCAAAAAATAACCACCACAATCAACCCACAACCTCTACAATTAATCACTCAATATCAGATCAGCCCAAATTGCAGCAAAAAAAAAAAAAAACCCACAACGAGAGAGATCAGCACGGCAAAAAACACAACCAAATCAAACAAACCCGCATCCCAAATCAAACAAACCCAAAAGCAAAACCCACCACTGCAAGCCGATTGAGAGAAATCCGATGGTGGGAGGTTCCGATGACGTGATGGATGGCACGACAAGCTCGGCGGCGTGGCGTGACGTGGCGTGGTGATCGGGCCATGGGTTGTTGTGGATGTGGTGGGTCGGGTTCGTGTGGCTGTGTTGGTGGACGGCGATCTGAGAGTGTAGGTCGGCGAGGGCTGTGGAGGTTGACGGCAAGGTGAGGCAGCGAGAGATCTTGAGCAAAGATGAGAGAGACCTTTTTTTTTTTTTTAGAAAGAGATGAGAGAGACCTTGAGCGGACTGAGAGGGAAGAGATAGAGAGTGACGGAGAGAGAAGAGAACAGAATTAAGGGATGAGAGAGGAGAGAGAAAACAGAATAAAAAAATATTAAACCAAAATGGCATGGCTGTCCGTACGCTCTCATATTTGAGAGCGTACTGTAGCATGTCTCAAAAATTTGAGACATATAGCATATCTGATGAGGGTCTGTTTTTGTGTTTGGTGTCTCAAATGTGCCAAATATTTGGCATTTGGCACATTTGAGAGACCTGATAGGAATGCTTTAATATACTCTTTTTTAAAATTACATATGTAGGGACTCAATTTGTAATGGACCCTTAACAATAAAATTTGTAGAGCATGGGTGTAAGGGCTAGGCATTAGCAAGACAAACAACGGATGATGTGAAATCCACAGGAATAATAGCAAAGTAATTTTACTGAGTGTTTGTGAGGATAATCATCATCGCTTTGGTTAGGCGTTTATGAAGATCTTTATAATGATTTCGGCTAAGTGTTTGTGAGGATCCTGATAATGATTTTAGCTAAGTGTTTGTGAAGCGTATTCGTCCTCGGCTCAATCCGAGGATCTCTTTTTCTTAGAACTAATCTAAATCCTGTCCTTTCTCTTAGGACTGATAAATATCAGGGGCCTCTTTTATGCTGGGAATCCTCTTGGTTATATAGTATCGTTTTAGTTAATCTTAGCCGTCCATTTGTCGGTTATCCGAGCTCTGTGTATAAGGGTTTGTCCCATCATCTGCTTTTGCAGGCTTTATGTTAGTTCTCAGCCGCCTTTGCAGACTTTCTATTAGTTGAAGTGACCGAGGTATCTGGGTTTGCTGGTCACTTCACCATTTAAAGCGGCCAGAATGTTGGTGGAGTACATTTAATGGGTGAGGGATATTTTTCCTTCATCAACGTCGGTTCGCCAAGGAGGTGGGCATCCTCGGCGAGGCCTCTTGAGGGCTTGGGCTTTTCCCTTTAATCCTCGGCCTCTATATTCTCCTCGGCGCGGGCCTTGGGCCGGCTATGGAGTGGGCCGGGGTTGTTTAAATATTTGGGGCCCCACAACATATATAATACAAAAAATAATTAGCTAAACTATTAATTTATAATAATAGCTTTTAAATAAAAAAAAGAAAGTAATTTCTGTTCATTAACAGATAAGAAGAATGGGTAAAATTGTTAGTTTATATAAAATATAATTTTATCTTGCATAGGAATGTAGATATCCATCTTTTTTTTTTATAAATGGAATTCACGTTCTCACAAAAATGGTACTGAGTGGGAATTCAAATACTCCTGACATCTAATTTCTTTGTGTAATTTTACAATTAAACGTGGTAATTTTTTAACATTCCTAAAAATCATAAAACACTACTATATATCAAACACCACCTATGTGTTTGAGAGATTATGAGTTCTACACAAAGAAAATCAACCATCTATAACACATGTCCAATAAAGAGATTTTTTTTTCATGTTTTTTCTTTGATAAAAGAAGTTACTTTTTATCTATTTATAGGTAAAGATATATTCTTATTGGTAAATTTTAGGGGTCTTTTTACATTTGGTGGTCTTAAGTGACTGCTTAACTCACTTATAGCAAGAGACAAACATGGGAATAGCCATTTTAAATCTTGCCTCTTCAAGAGTTTAGTGTTACAATTTGTTTCTTGAAGGGAGGAGTTCCACATCCATATCTGACATGACAAATAAAATATGATGTGGTGTGTAGTTCAAGTACACTTTTTTTTTTTATTATTAAAAAAAAGTAATGAAATTTAGTAATTTTATTGTTAGTTACTCTGTCAAGCGAGTAGTAAATTTGTGTTTCTAGACATCAGGTCTCTGTGATATTTGACTGCTTTTAGTTCAGACTTCGAATAGTTTTGATTTCTTGGCTCTGTTTATTACAAAAACAGACACCAATGAACTACATAGAAACCTAAGCCAAAGTAATTTTTTTTTCTTTTCTAAGTTATAAATTTTCAATATATTATAACCATAGAAGATCTTAAATTTTTTGTTTGCTTTTATTGTCAGATTAGGTTTATTAATTTTTACCTTCTAAAAAAAAAAAAAAAGTTTGTTAATTTTTATGTGATAGGCTATAGTTGTTTGAGTTTTAATATAGAGCTATATAGAGCTTTTATTGTCAGATTAGGTCCAGCTGAATAATGAATCTAGTAAGGGAGTTCACTATTGATGGCTTTCTTTTGGTCAATGTTGACAATGATCATGATATTTTTATGTCCTATCATCTAGTAGAGGGTGGTGGGAGATCTTGTTCTCCAAATTGGACCTACCAATTGTCTCTCAGCTGCTAAGAAAGGGCTCCCTTACTTTGCTTAGACTGTAGAAGTTTTGTCCCTTCTTGGAAGGAGAGTTTGTTTGTATTGTTCTCAAGAAGTATCAAGTATACTTTTTGAGCTAGTGGGGTTTTTTTGTGGGGTGTTGGGAAACAGTTGTCTAGTAATTTCTCTCCTCCAGTATTGCTATTCATTTTGAAGGAAGCATGGAGCAGCTGACTATGAGATGGGAGAACCTAACATTATCCGAGAAAGAGCAAGTGGGATATGTCCTTCCTGAGGATCAAAGAAAGGGAGAGTTCATTATTGTGGCGAAGTTCTTAACCTCACGCTTTCTCCAAATGGAAGCTGTGGCACAAATGTTCAAACAATTGTGGCGAACGAACAAAGGGTTTAGGATTCGAAATCAGGGCAATAACACTATTTTGTTTGTCTTTGAGAGTTTGGATGAAGTAGACAAAATACTGAAAAGTCAACCCTGGAGTTTTGATAAGTATCTAATTGGTGCAGCGGTATTCAGGAGATGTCCCGGTTCAAGAGACCAATTTTGTCAAAAGTCCCTTCTGGGTGCAAGTTCACAACATCCCAGTGAGTTTTCTGACATGCAAGGTAGCCGAGAAGTTATGTTAAACAGTGGGGGAAGTTCAGAACTCAACAGGAGCCATGGATGAAGGGTGGTAATTTCTTTCGAGTAAGGGTGGTGATTGATATCACAATACCATAATGTAGGGGACGAGTTATTACACTACCTAGTGGTGAGAAAACTTGGATCAGTTTTAAGTATGAACGACTACCAAGCTTGTGCTATTGGTGTGGGCGTTTGAACCATGATGATAGAGGCTGCGATCTCTGGATGGAAAGCAAGGGACACTGTCAACAGAGCAGCAACAATTCGGACCTTTTTGGCGTGCTTCTCCTTTCAAGACTGCGGACAAAGACGTTATTTACATCCCAAGCTTTTTCGAGAAAACAAATCGGAGGTCTCAATGGGGAAAACGGAGGGAGGAGGAAGTGCAGGTCACGAATAGAGGAAACTCAGATACAGTGGAGCCAGCGACGAAAGCAGCTATGGAATGTGAATCGAATCTGCCAAGCAGGGAGGAGGTAACGGTTATGGAATTTAATGCTCAAAGTAACACGGTTAAGGAAAGGGTAACGAGTGAGAGTCAAAGCTCCAATCAATACACCTAGAATGGGAAGAAGACAACTTTGCCGAATTTAGGGAGCAATGATAGTGCATTAAAGTCAGTAGTTAGTGTGATTGATTGTGCCAATTATGCGGACAGCTCATTATTGGAGAAGGTAAACAGGGTAACGGAAAAAGATGTGAATGCAAGGGTATTGAATTCTGATCCATTAATTAATGCAAATCCAACAGAAACTAAAGAAGTGGAGGAAAAATCGAATTCTTTGGAGGCAACCCTAGCCGCCCCATCACATGAGAAACACGTGCCACTTAAATTAGAGCAATTACAACAAACTCAACCCACGGTAGAGGAAGGGGAACAAACAAAAAATATTAGGTCATGGAAGCGTATCATGCGCCAGCCTAGCCCTAATGAGACAGAAGTATTGAGTGTAGCAGAAAAAAAAAAAAAGGAAAGCAAGCAAATGCATGGAAAATACTTATGACTCTCCCCACAAATGTCTACAGATCCAGAATGATTAGTCATCTTCAAGCCCAATGGTGGAGGCTGCACAGCAGCCCCACCAAGAGCAATGAGTATCTTAGTATGGAACTGCCGTGGGCTTGGGAACCTGGTGACAAAGAAGGAGCTTGGTGATTTATCCCAGGCACAAGATCCCTCCGTTCTGTTTTTAGCAGAGACCTGGACGGATGAAGCTAGGCTAAAAAAAATTAAAAGAAATTTGCAATTTGATCATATGTTCTTTGTTCCACGAATTAATCGAGGGGGTGGACTTGTCTTATATTGGAAGGAGTCTTTGAACCTGTAAGTCGAAACATCATCAAAAAACCATATCGATTGCATTATTGGTAAGGGTAGTGAAGGTGCTTGGAGGCTTACTGGTTTCTATGGAGAACCTATTACACATAAAAGGCATGAATCTTGGGACTTACCCTGGCAACTTAACTCCCAATTCAATCTGCCTTGGATGTGCGCCGGAGACTTTAATGAAATAGTGAGGGGTTTAGAAAAGAAAGGAGGCACGATTTGAAGTCATGCACAAATGCAACTCTTCTGTGAAGTAATGGGTGCATATGGGTTTATTGATATGGGGTTCAGAGGCTATCAGTTTACTTGGAAAAAAAATTTCAAAGACAGCAATTCAATTTGGGATAGGCTAGATAGAAGCTTTGCCAATAATGAGTGGCGATCTAGATTTGGTAGGTCAACAGTGCACCACTTAAATTGCAGTATGTCTGACCATTCTCCATTGCTTAACATACCCAAGCCTGTGGAATGTGGCTTACTGATAAGGGTTGTGCTCAAATAGTCAAGGCCGCATGGACGAAGAGGAGGGCAACCAATCAAGACTTAGGTATTGTTTCTAAGATAGACGATTGTGGGGTGGCCTTGAAAAAATGTAGTAGACATTTTGGGTGTGTCTGAAAGGAGCTGCAAAATAAACAGAAGCTACTTGCTCAGGCCGAATTGGTAGCTCTCAATACAAGTACTAATTTTCAGGCTCAACTGCTAAGACGGGAGGTTAATGATCTGCTGGATAAGGAGATGAAGATGTGGTTCCAACATTCTCGGTCCTTATGGGCAGTCCATGGTGATAGAAATTCAAAGTTTTTTCGCATGAAGGCAACACAGCGATACCAGAGGAATAGAATATCGAGAATCAAAAATTCATTGGGGTAGTGGTGTATGGATCAGAGAGTCATTGCTACGGAAGTGACAGATTTTTTTAGCAAGCTATACTCCTCATCCAACTCTTGCCAACCCAAGTTGGCTTTGGGCGTAATAGCGACAGTTGTGACGGATGATATGAATAGAGAACTAGTTGCTGAGTTTAAAGAGTGTGAAATACAAGAAGCACTTCCCCAAATGGCACTACTAAAGGCTTCGAGTCCAGATGGCATGCCACCATTCTTCTTCTAACACTTTTGGGGTTTGGTGGGTACAGGGCCGGCTTAATACATGATGCAAGTGATGCATTCGCCTAAGGCCCCCAAATAAAAAAGGCCCCCACTTGTAAAAAAAAAATTATATATATAATATATTTATTTATATATTTTAATTAAAAAAAATTTAAGCACTTTTATTGGTCAATAAAATGTATTAAAAATGCCCCATTGTATTCTAAAATACAAAAGATTAAAAAGGAAAAAAAACAAAAATAGTCAAACTTCAGCTAACAAAATTAAATTTTAGGAAACAAATTTATTAACTCACCCTTGAAATATGCTCAAATCAAAATTAATACCAAACAAATTCATTAATAATACAACATAATTGTCTTGAAATATACTAAAATATAGATTATAAATTTCAAAAAAAAAAAAAAATCTCTCATCTCTCTGCCTCTCTATCTATCTTCTTACCTTTCTTTTCTTCATCTTCATCTTGATTCTTGGTCTTTTTTCATAAACTCACTCAATCAGTTTAGCTTGAAATTTTTTTTTGTTGATTCCCTTCAATTCACAGCTACCAGAGGTAATCTTCTTCCTCTCTTTGCCTTTCCGAAAATGAAGATGATGACTCTTCCATTTATTTAACTTAAGTTATATATATATTTTTTTAGTTTATTTTACTGCACAATTATTTGATGGGAGTTCCATCATGGGACACGTTTTTTGCTATGATAGGACCTTTTTCTGCTAGGATAGGAGACGATTTTTGCTTTAAAACTTAGCCATAGGATGATAGCGTACAGGCTGGACGCTGGGCTCTGCATTGCTGCACAGGCACACATCATCACAGGCCGCACAGTGCGCAACTGTGCAGTGCAGCCCATTGTTATACAACACGGTTTCTCATCTTCTTTTTTTTTGTTTTTTGTTTTTATCTAACCAAGGTTTCTCACTTTATCCATTATTATACCAATTAATAATTTGATGTGTATCATATCAACTCATTTGTATTATATTGACACTAATTTATTAAACCATATATTAAATTAATTTTTATTTGTACATGTTTAGATTTTAAAGTGGTCAAAGCTTTAAAAAAATTGCAATAACCAAGTTCTATTGTTCTATACTTTAAATTTTATTTTTAGTTAAATTATCATTTTTAATTATAAATTTTGTTTTATTTATCTATAAATATTTTCTCATTAAATAAAAAAATTTAATATATATATATTATTTGATTAATATTTAAATATAAAAAAGTTGCTTAAAATTTTCGCCTAAGGCCCCCAAAATTGTTGAGCCGGCCCTGGGTGGGTAAGGAAATTACTTCCTCTGTTTTAAGCTTCTTAAATTCGGCCACACTACCTGAGCACATTAATCACACTTTTCCCACCTTGATTCCAAAAGTTAAAAACCTGGAATTAGTCTTTGAATTTCGTCCCATAAGTTTATGTAATGTGGTGCACAAACTATTCGCTAAAGTGCTAGACAATAGGTTGAAGAGGATTCTTCCAAAAATTATTACCGAACATCAAAGTGCATTCACCAAAGACTGTCTCATTTCAGATAATATTCTCATTGCTTTCGAGTCCCTTCATTGCATGCAAAATCATAAATCTGAAAAAGATGGTTATATGGCACTCAAGCTAGATACGAGCAAGGCCTATGATCGAGTGGAATTGGTTTTCTTGGAAGGAATTATGAGGAAACTGGGTTTCAATGAAAAATGGATCTCTCTTACAATACTATGTGTATCCACAGTTACATACTCTGTTGGTGCAAACACAATGATAATGGAAATAACACAAAGAGAAATTGAATAATACTTCTGAATATTATTAATTTGAAGAGATGAACACAATACTATTTGGACTGAGGCGCGACACTCGCTCTCTTTAAGGAGATTCAAGCTCTTGGTTGGGTAATCTTTGTAACCGGTGTAGACCTTCTCTGACTTGTCTCCCCCAGGATACAACAGCCCAACAAATGTTGTATGGCTAAAACAACTTCTGCACAAAGTGTTCATGCCCAAAGCTCCACCAGAAGAACACCTCTCTTTGGCCCGAAATCTCTCAAGTATTTAAGAATATTATTGAATTCATTATCTCACACAATACTCTTTGCTTTTAACTATTTTCTTCATTCACTCTTGATATGAAATTAGTTCATAGCATAGCCATATATATAGTCTTCCAACCCTTCACATAACCTACATGTTATTTATTAATTTAGAAAACTTCTCTTAATTTATTTAATCTAACTTACATACAAGTAACTCTTTCTTTAACAAATTATAACTCATCTCTTTATTCATCTTCAGTTATTTTGAGTTTCAACATATTTAATTTAAAATGTACTAACATACTCTATTCTTATCAATGGTGCTCCTACAAGTTTTATTACACCTACAAGGGGAATAAGACAAGGCGACCACCTTTCCCTATTTTTGTTTCTCCTATGCACTGAAGGTTTTCATGGATTAATTACCAAATCAGCCATGAGAGGTGATATTCATGGATTTTCTTTGTGTAGGAGAAGCCCATCACTAACCCATCTTTTATTTGTAGACGATACCTTGTTGTTTTGCAGATCTAATGTGGAGGAGTGCCAAAAAGTGTTGGATGTGTTACAAGTTTATGAGATGAGCTCGGGTCAACAAATAAATAAAGCTAAAACAACGATGTTTTTTTCGTAAATCTACTAAAGAAGACCAAAGGGATTCAATAAAGAATATGTTGGGAGTGACCAAGATCCGACACTATGAGAAATACTTGGGGCTGCCCTCCCTTTAAGGAGAAATAAAAAATCCAGCTTTAATTACATTAAGGAGCGGGTGTGGCGTAAGCTTCAAAGGTGGGAAGAGAAGCTCCTTTCTCAAGCCGGACGAGAAGTCTTAATTAAGGCGGTTGTCCAAGCAATTCCAACATATACCATGAATTGCTTCAAGCTTCCTATTGGTCTTTATGAGGAGTTAAAGGGCCTTATTAGGAGATTTTGGTGGGGTCAAAGAGGAGATAGGCGGAAAATCCAGTGGGTGAGGTGGGAGGAACTATGTAAGCTCAAGGGTGAAGTAGGAATGGGGTTTAAGGATCTTGTGTTGTTCAATGACGCTTTTTTTAGCGAAACAAGCATGAAGGCTCCTCCAAAAATAAAAACTCACTACTGTATAGAGTTTTCAAACCAAGGTTTTTCCCTAATGGAACTATCTTGGAAACGCCACAATCACAAACGGGGTCATATGCTTGGAGGAGTTTATTAAAGGGGAGGGATGTGTTGATGGAAGGCTTGAGATGGAGGGTGGGTGATGAGGTGAGTATTAATGTGTGGAGAGATTCGTGGCTGCCTTCTGAATTTCTACCCTTTGTGTCTTCACAGGTTGCGTCAGGTCTTGAGAATATGAGAGTATTGGATTTGATCAAACCGGATACAAATGAGTGGAACTCGGAGCTTTTGCAGCAACTATTCTTAGCAAGGGATATCTCTATGATCGAGTCCATTTCGTTATGCTCAAGGTAGGTAGATGACACATTTTTTTGGCCCTTTACTCCATCGGGTTCTTACACAGTAAAGTCGGGTTATAGGTTTCTGTACAAGGCCCAAAGTTTAGACAACAATGACTACCATCCGGATGATAATGGCTTATGGAAGAGGGTGTTGGGGCTGAAAACACAACCAAAAATCCAGAATTTCCTTTGGCAAGCTGTCAAGAATGCAATCCCAACCAAATGTAATCTTAAACAGTGCAAGATAGTCAGGGCCGGCTCAACAATTTTGGGGGCCTTAGGCGAAAATTTTAAGCGACTTTTTTATATTTAAATATTAATCAAATAATATATATATATTAAATTTTTTTATTTAATGAGAAAATATTTATAGATAAATAAAACAAAATTTATAATTAAAAATGATAATTTAACTAAAAATAAAATTTAAAGTATAGAACAATAGAACTTGGTTATTGCAATTTTTTTAAAGCTGTGACCACTTTAAAATCTAAACATGTACAAATAAAAATTAATTTAATATATGGTTTAATAAATTAGTGTCAATATAATACAAATGAGTTGATATGATACACATCAAATTATTAATTGGTATAATAATGGATAAAGTGAGAAACCTTGGTCAGATAAAAACAAAAAACAAAAAAAAAGAAGATGAGAAACCGTGTTGTATAACAATGGGCTGCACTGCACAGTTGCGCACTGTGCAGCCTGTGATGATGTGTGCCTGTGCAGCAATGCAGAGCCCAGCGTCCAGCCTGTACGCTATCATCCTATGGCTAAGTTTTAAAGCAAAAATCGTCTCCTATCCTAGCAGAAAAAGGTCCTATCATAGCAAAAAACGTGTCCCATGATGGAACTCCCATCAAATAATTGTGCAGTAAAATAAACTAAAAAAATATATATATAACTTAAGTTAAATAAATGGAAGAGTCATCATCTTCATTTTCGGAAAGGCAAAGAGAGGAAGAAGATTACCTCTGGTAGCTGTGAATTGAAGGGAATCAACAAAAAAAAATTTCAAGCTAAACTGATTGAGTGAGTTTATGAAAAAAGACCAAGAATCAAGATGAAGATGAAGAAAAGAAAGGTAAGAAGATAGATAGAGAGGCAGAGAGATGAGAGATTTTTTTTTTTTTTTGAAATTTATAATCTATATTTTAGTATATTTCAAGACAATTATGTTGTATTATTAATGAATTTGTTTGGTATTAATTTTGATTTGAGCATATTTCAAGGGTGAGTTAATAAATTTGTTTCCTAAAATTTAATTTTGTTAGCTGAAGTTTGACTATTTTTGTTTTTTTTCCTTTTTAATCTTTTGTATTTTAGAATACAATGGGGCATTTTTAATACATTTTATTGACCAATAAAAGTGCTTAAATTTTTTTTAATTAAAATATATAAATAAATATATTATATATATAATTTTTTTTTTACAAGTGGGGGCCTTTTTTATTTGGGGGCCTTAGGCGAATGCATCACTTGCATCATGTATTAAGCCGGCCCTGAAGATAGTATTGGAGGACTGCTGTGAACAATGCAATGCCGAGGCTGAGGACACGGTGCATGCATTATAGTCATGCCCTCTTCTTGGCTCAGTGTGGGAGCAGTAGAGGGAGTGGGAGTTTCACAAAACAAAGCCTTTTGGTATGTTCAAGGAGCTGGTTGAATACGTTGTGGAGAAGGGTTAAGACTTAGCTCTCTTTGCAACAATTGTATGGTCAGTTTGGCACAGAAGTAATGCAATACGAACCAGCCAAAACCCTTTCCCAGTCCAGCAAATCCATCAGTTGGTGCGGTCACTTCGAGTAGACTTTGTGCGCTCGTAACTCCCAAGTCCCCCAGACCAAACCACTCCAAACTCTCAAAATCCATTAGGCAGACCCCTACCTTAGCCAGACATCAAGGTAAACTTCGATGGAGCATGTTTTCAAGACCAGAATCTAGCAGGTGCAGCAGCGGTGATTCGAGACACAAACGGTTTGATATTGGCTTCAATGGCGGACATGTTTCCTTTGCCTCATTCAATTGTGGCAGTCGAAATAATTGCTGCTATCAAAGCTCTCAAACTTGCTATGAAGCATAATTCCATAATCTTGGAGGGAGACTCAAAAATTGCAATTGAGGCAATGCGGAGCAGTCTTCCTTCACTAGCTGACTACGGACACCTTTTAGAGGAGGTCAAGACTTGGCAGAAGGTTTTGAAGCAATAGAGTTCAGTTTTGTTCCTAGACAGAATAATACTTTAGCCCATAAAATTGCTAGACATGCGAGACATGTTAGTGAATTTACGGTGTGGATGGAGGATATTCCTCCACATTTATCCAATGTAATCCTTGCCACGATGGCATCATAAATAAAATCAGTGTTGTTTCTCCAAAAAAAAAAAAAAACTAGTGGAGCCAAAAGCCCAAAACCGAGCCCAAGGTCATTTAATTGTAGCTCAATTTTAATATTACACGTGTCCCACCCAAATTCACCCGCCCTAAACTCAATACGGGATTTTGGCGCGAAAATTAGAAACCATCCCAATTCATTATCCCCGAATTAGGGTTTAATCCGGAGCCACTGCTTCTTCGTTTCACGCTCTTCCTCAACAATGTCCAATTCCTCCGATCAACTCGAGGAAATCAAAGCCCTAATTTCCTCTGGCTCAAAATGCCTCGCTTACTCAACCCTCTTACACTTCCAAGAACAGTCCAGTGGCGACCCTACTTCAATTCAAGCCCTAGCTGGAATTTCTCAGACCCTTCTATCTTTAATCGTTGCCGATATCTCAGTCGACGATGAAGAAATGTAAGTTTCAAATCAAAATGATATGTTTGGATGCTCGGAAATGCGTAGGAAAAGAAAAGGAAATGAATTTTGGAATACAAATATGAACTGAAATAGATGATTTAGGTTTTTTTTTTGGGGGGGGAGGGGGGGTTTCCTCTTTCCATCTAAGTAGCTTTTAAATGGAGGGTGATTGAATAAATGTATAAATATTGGTTTTGAATTGATGACAGTGCTGCACTGGCTTTGAAGTGTTTGGGTTTCATGGTTTATCATCCGTCCCTTGTTGCCGTAATTGCAGGTATGTTGTGCTAGTGGTTCACCATTGTTTAGTATGATATTTTAGTAATTTGGATATTACATGTAAAATCCAAACAGCCTCAAACTTTAGGGAGTAAAATCCAAATTCTGAAACTTCAGGGTAAAATCCAAAAACCTCCAAACTTTAGAGTGTAAAATCCAAACACCTCCAAACTTTAGAAGTGTAATTTGCAATTTACCCTATCAATATAGTGGCTTAAACCGGTATTGTTTAGTTGTCTTTTAATTGGAAATGAGTACTTAATCAGCATTTTCTCTATGTTGGTTTTGTAGTGGATGATGCCAATTTGGTTATAGAGTCTTTAGTTAGGCTCATTTCGACAACAAAAATGAAGGTAAATGTCACATTGTCAAATAATGATAGTTTTCAAGGGTTGCTGTGCTCTTTTTATTTATTTGTGGATTTGACTTGTTTGCCTCTTAATTTCAGTCAGTTTGTAACTTAGGAGTGTGGTGCATATCCATCCAACAGTTTAATGCAGATTCCCACTACAACTCTCTGTTGCAGGCGGTTGTTCATGCACTTGACAACCCAATTGGTTCTTTATCAACAACTTTTGAGGCTATTCAGGTATAAGTAATTCTTCCAAGCTTTCTATTTTTTGCTCCTCAACCACTTCTAGTGATACTTCTTAAATGGAAGTCTATGCATATAAACTGACTAAGTCAGTCACTAATAGATTTCAATATCGTTTTTTCTGTAAAGTGTTTAATGTGCATAACTTGTCCTGGAGAAAGAAAGAGAGAGAATTGGCAGTGAAGTGGTTTTATTTGCTTAATTGTGGATTTTTTTTTTCAAACTTGGACCGAAAATTATGTTACACAAGCAAATTGTGTCAAACTTTTGTCCTAAACTAATGATTCCAGTGTTAAATTTTACATTGTTGCGTAATCAAGTTGGTTATTTATATTTTATATATCACTGCTGAACTTAGCATCTTATGTTAAACAAGAATCAATAAATGAGTCCTATCAAAAAAAGAATCAATAAATGAGTATGGTCAACTTGTCTCCCCTGCTAACCCTCCTTGCTATTATAATAGGCCTTGATAAAGTTAGCATCTAATTTAAGTGAGAGAATGAGAGACTCATCACATTTGTGGGCTCCTCCAATATATAGAAGACTTCTCAGCTTTGACAAGAAGGAGAGGGATATGTCAGAAAGGTGTCTATCGAAGATTAAGCCTATAATATTACCTCCTCCACTAGTTCTCTCCAAGGTACAAATGTGCTTATGTTCTTTGTATTTTGCAAGTGCATCTATCAAGGTGCATTCATAGTTGAGATATACATTTTAAACATGGAAAGCTTAAACATGCTAATATGATATAGCTAGCTAAATCTGTTTCCACCATCTTTTTTTCCACTAAATTTTTGTTAAAAGGTTTGAGAATTTAGATGGATTTAATGTGTTTGCATGTGAAGTATTTCAAACAAGACATCTTACTAGCTGTTGCTAACATTGCAGAATCTGAAAAATCATTACTAATTTTTGCCCATTTTATATCTTATTGGTGCTTGTCAAAATCTGAGGTGTAACTTTTTGTTTTAGGAAAATTTGTGAGCCTAAATAGCTAGCAGTTTCTTTCTTGTGACTGTGAATCTGGTTTCAAAAGTGAAACATCATGGGAAATTTCCTTTTGTAATACAAACTAGAGTGGTGGCTACATTTACAACGTAAAATAGATGATTTTGATGTTTTAAGAGTTGAAGTAGAAAATTTTTATTTTGGTGGGTGAAGCCAAACTGCTGTGAAGGTTTAGCACAAAAGGCCAGCAAAATTCAAATTACATCCTTAAAAATAGTTCAAATCAATAGTAAGAGGTTGTATCACGGGCTGTTTGGATCTATTAATTTATTTGATTGTTATCTAAATCAGCTTCAATAGTTAATATGAATAAATATTTATCATAAAATTCCCAATTGTGTGTCTCGCATCTTTTTTTTGCGAATGATACGATTCTGTTTTGCAACGCAGATGAAGAGTAGATTTTATATGTTCGGATGCTTCTTCTTTGTTTCCAGGTAGTGATAGGTTTAAAGGTTAATGTGCTGAAGAGTGAGATGGTTCCCATTGGGGGAGTGCCAAATGTTCATGTTTTGGCAGATTTTCTAGGCTGCTAGATTGGGTCTTTACCTATGACCTATCTTGGTATGCCTTTAGGGGCGTCTTACAAGTCCCCTATTGTCTGGAATCCTATCTTGGAGAGAGTTGAGCGTAAGTTGGCCGGTTGGAAGAAGATGTATTTGTCTAAAGGTGGAAGACTAATGTTGCTTAAGAGCACTCTATCTAGTCTCCCTACATATTATTTATCTCTTTTTACCATCCCTACGCATGTGGCTAATAAAATTGAGAGGTTGCAAAAGGATTTCTTGTGTGTGGATTCCAAGTCACATTTGGTGGGGTGGGACAAGGTGTGTGCACCTTTGGAAGATGGTGGGTTAGGGGTAAGGAAATTAACTACTTTTAACAAAGCCTTACTGGGAAAGTGGTTATGGAGGTTTGGGATTGAGGAGATAAGGCTTTTGAGAAGGGTTGTAGCTCTAAAGTTTTGGGAAGAATGGGGGGGATGGACTTCCAAGCTAGGTAGAGGGGTACACGGGTGTGGCTTGTGGAGAAGTATCCGAATGGGTTGGGAGGAATTTAGAAAAAATATTCGGTTTGAGGTAGGGGTGGGAGATAGAGTTAAGCTTTGGACAGATCATTGGTGTGGGGAGTCTTCACTTCATTTGACTTTTCCGAATGTGTATGGGATGGTTTCCAATAGAGAGGAATCGGTGGCCTCTTCTCTTGAGCGGTTGGGGATAGAGGATCAGAGAAGCTGGAATGTTCATTTTTTTCGTAGTCCAAATGAATGGAAGATGGATGATGTGGATAATCTTCTCCGCAGCTTGGGCTCAAGTCCACCTCCCACTGAGAATGGAGACCGTATGCGATGGAAGTTGACAAAGAATGGGGACTTTGTTGTCCGATCATTTTACAATAAGTTAAGAAGACCTTTGCCCATTATTTTTCCTTGGAAAGGTGTATGGAAGGTTAAAGCTCCTCGGCGTGTCTCTTTCTTTGTGTGGACCGCTGTGTGGGATAAGATCCTTACAAGTGATAATTTGAGAGGTAGAGGGATGCATTTTGTTGACTGGTGCATTATGTGCCGTTGTAATGGGGAGAAGTGGATCATTTGCTACTTCATTGTGGTAAGGCTCATAGGTTGTGGAGTTTGGTGTTTAGATCTTTTGGGTTTTCTTGGGTCTTGCCAAGAACGGTTGCAGATACTCTCTTTGGTTGGTGGAATTGGCTTAGAAAACACTCGTCTAGCATTTGGAATCTAGCTCCTTTGTGCTTTATGTGGTGTCTTTGGAGGGAGCGGAATTGGAGGACTTTTGAGGACTTGGAAAGCTCGGATGACCAGTTATTGGCTTCTTTTAGTGGCTCCCTATTTGACTGGTCTAGGGCTTGGGGAATCACCTCTAGTGACTCTCTCCTTATGTTCCTTAGCTCTCTCCTTTGCATTTAGAATCTTTCCCCTTTCTGTTTTCTCATTTCTTAGTCTGCTCGATTTGTACTGTTCTCTCTGCCTTATGTTTTTATGCATAAGGCAGTGTTCTTGAATATATATCCTTATTACTTTTACTTATAAAAAAAAAAAAAATCATTCCAATATTAAGATCCATAAATGTACTTTATTCTATCTTTAAACAGGTTCTTGTCAAAGATATGAAGCAAATTTTGCTCACTAGGATGAAGGAGCTGCTAAACCAGGGTATGAAGATCCCAGCCATTCATGCATGGGGATGGTTTATTCGCTTACTAGGATCTTATGCTATGAAGAACAGGCAATTAACAAATGAAATGCTGAAAATTCCTGAAAATACATTTTCAGATCTCAACCCACAAGTTCAGATTGCTTCACAGGTATTTTTAATACAGTTGGACTTTTTGGAAACCTGGTCACTATCACCAATCGCTGATAATATTATCCAAGAAAATAATTCTTTATTTGTTGAATTTATTACCAATAAAATAGCACCTCAAAAATAGAAGGTACCTTCATCCATTTCCTTAGTTCAATGATAGCATAGAAGTGGTCATCTTTTGAAGGATACAAATTTATTATGGGGCATAAAGAATTTGCGGTAATCCAAATCAAGAGACTAAATGGTCCTTGCTTAAGTCAGAAAAGGGTGTCTAGTTATCAACTTTTTGAGTTGTAGTGGTCCTTGCATATAAGCTCATAGGACTGGGTCTACCCAAGTTTTTATGGCAATCTATGCAAATAGAAAAAGCTAAATCACTGCCTAGTTACCTGTTCAATTATCTCCTATGGTAATTTCTGCATTTAAATATACCATTACTCCATTACAACACTTAGAATGTCATTCTTCCATCAATTATGGTAACCTTTTGGATTAAAATATTTTAGAAGTCCTACGTTATAATGCTTTAAATGTCATTCTTTTGTATGATTTTTTACCATAATTTGCAGTTTGCTTGGGAAGGTCTTATTGATGCTCTAATTCATCCTCCAATATTAGCTTGTGAGACAAATGCATCCAAGGAGGAGAAGGGTGTACAACATTTGCAAAAATCTAGAGACCACAGTGATAAAATCCAGGCAAATGGGTTTTTAAAAAGCATAAGGCTTGTAATGACTCCTCTGACAGGAATCATATCAAGTAAATGTGATATATCCGTCCACTCATCATGCTTGAACACATGGTGTAATCTGCTGCATAAACTTGATACTTCTGTCAGTGATCCATTAGTGATAAAGCTAGTGTTGGAGCCTATCTGTGAAGCAATTTTTCGCATTGGTCCTGAAAGTAAAAGTGTGAGCTCATGGAATCTGTGCCTAGATCTGCTTGATGATTTTATTTTAGCAAAATGTAAAGATGTGGAATATGTCACAAGTAACTCTGCAAGCCATCATTTATCAGCTACCAAATTCTTATGGAAGCAATACTCTGTTAAATGGTTGCCATGGGATATTTGTCAGTTGGACTTCCATTTAAACATAATTTTTATTCTCATCAGTCAAGCATCAGTTGCAACTGTCAACCATGAATACAAAAGTTTCGCATGTGATGCTGCTTTAAGGTTATTTTTATCTGTTCTGAAAGGAGTTCGATTGGAGTTGGAAAAGCCATCAACCAATTATAATGATATTATGTTGTGTTTGGGCACAGTATTAAGGTTCATAAAGAAGATATGTGAAGATGTAAGTTCAGAAGGCAGTGATAGTAGTGATTTGCATTATACTTGTCTCCGGTTTATAGACGCTGTCACTAAGGAGTTACAACCTGCTACATTGGAATCCCCTCTGTACAAGGTTTCATTGGACCTCAAGTACATTGACAAGCTTCAATCAGTTAATAACATTAGACATGAAAAATTTATGAATATCTGCTCTATCGTTCACATGAATATGGTTTCACCAGTGGTTTATTTACTTGTAGCCTACCTCTGTGTGGTCTTTCAGTCAACTATGAAGACATCCAAAACAGAGTTAATTTTACAGGGAATCCACAAGTATTTCAAATTTTTATTCTCTTCATATGATCCCCTGGAAACTCTCCTTGCTATGATCAGTTTACTGTATAATTATGTCGGTCCCCACTGCTTAAATGTATGGATAGCAATAGCTAAAGGATTGAGAGACTGCATAGATGATGTCAAGGAACTTTCATTATTGAGGATGGAGTCCAACAGCACTGGTTTTCTTGCCATATGCTCTCTCTTATTGTATCCATTTTCAGTATGCTCTTGCCCCCAGAAAAATTCAGCCTCACTGGTTAGTGGATTCTCACAACAGCCTCATGTTTCACCACAGAGGAAGCTTGACTTTGAACATGTTTTTGAAGTGTGGAAGACACTTTATAGTTCTCTTAAAACTTCACAGAATGTGTACTGTTCTGCTAGAAACAGTTTCCTTGAGGATTTGTATTCAATGTTAAATGGGTGCCTTGACGAACATGCCAGAGTGCTTGATGGTGCCAATGATCTTGATTTAAGTTATAAGGATCTGGATATGGATCTCCTTTCTTTATATGGAAATGTAGTAATATGTTTCTTGGAAGAGAACTGTACTTCAGAAGTAGGTTCAGACAAAAGTAGACACAAACATATTGGTGACTGTAAAATATCCAGTAACATGAATGTTAGCTTGAGATTTGCTTCCAGGTAGGTGCAAACATTGCTTCTTAGAGTTGGGTTAAGGCATGATAGGGTGTTAAGGCATTCTTTCATTGCAGGTTGGCTGGCTGCCAACTCTGGACTTGGGTTCTTACGGGATCCCATCATTTCATATAATCTCATTGTGATTTGTTTATAGATGGAGTTTTGGACACTCTCTACAAATGAAATTCAATTCAGTTTTATAATATCAAGTAAATTATCTAATTTAAAATTGAATCTTCACTATCCAAATAATAGGAATGAGTTTTGATTTTTTAAAAGTTGTTTGGCTTATTCCTTCAGTTCCATATTATCTCATTGTGATTTGTATATAGGTGGAGTTTTGGAACTTTCTACAAATGAAATTCAATTCAGTTTTATAGTATCACGTAAATGATTTAATCTAAAACAGAACCCTGACTATCCAAGTGTTTTGTCTCTTCCATCTGCAATTGCTCATGTTTCCAAGTGTCTTTATACAGATATTTGAAGGTGTTATATACAAAGTTAGCAACAGAAGCCCCAACTGGTCTTCTTGTGACATCAAGGTAACTTTATAGCTGGCTTCTTGCCCTTTATGCTCGAGTCATTACATATGTGATCTCCTTATGCCTGTATCACTTTGCCATGAAATCCCAGGTTATTTTCTGCATTGTCATGCGTTATCAGTTGTCTTCACATGAAGCAAGATATCCTCTTGTTCATTGAGGTAGTGCACCAGCCAGGTTTTTGCATCAAACTTTATAATTAGATCATGCTTTCAGTTAAAACTGAAGAAATTTTATATACTGTTACTAGAGTGAAACTCATGATCTCTAATAATTCATTGAAGTTACATATGAACAGTGGCTAAAGTAAGCATGTACCATGCTCTTTTATTTATTTTTCCCCTTAAGTTGAACCATATGTTGAGGGTGTATGCTTTTAAAGTATTACTCCTGCTTTTAACTCTCTCTCTCAATTTTCCTTCTCTTTTTTGGGAAGGGGAAAGGAAGGGGGGGGGGGGGGGGGGGATCCGGATCCTCTCCATTTTCCTTTGAAATGGAGAGTATCCATTTTACAGACAAGATTAATTTGAAATGAATCTAAGGGTGAAGGCAATGCCACCTCATTTAAAAGCCAATAACTCAACCCAACAACTTAACCCTAGCTAACTTTAACGGTGGTAATAAACTAACCTTTAAAAAAACAAAAACAAAAAACATAGACTGTGTTATCAACCCAGCCGCAACCAAATTTGATCTCCGTCTCTCTGGGCTCTTTCCTCCTTTCAAATGTGCAGTCCGTAAGGGGTAGGCTGACCGGCTGAGGCTAATGATCGCGGTGGTAGGCTGTTGATGATGGTTGGGTGGCGGCCATAGTTTGAAGCTTAGCGTATGTGTTTGTTTCCCTGGAAAAGGGTTCATCTTAAGGTTTTAGGGGAAAAAAATTCTGCCAACCCAAATCCAATTTTCTTAAACAACACCGAGCCTCTCAGTCTCTCTCAAAACTCATTGATTAAGGAAAAAAAATACTATATAAATAAAACATTAAAACTGTCGAAGAAGAACAAAAGGCCAAAAGTGAATGCCCTGCTTTTAGATTTACTTGCTTCAAAATGAGATTTCACGGAATACCCACCTCGAAATTTTCATCTGGTAAGCAAATCTCTGACTTTTTCTATTGGTTTTCCCATCTGGGTGTCTCAAATTGTACTTTATTTTCTGTTTAAAAATTGATGAATTGTGATGAATTCGGTAAAAGATGGGTTTTTCCCTGATGAAGTTATTTTTCAAATCCTTGCAAGACTGCCTGTGAAGTCTCTATTCAGAACCAAAACTGTGTGTAAACTTTGGTACATATTGTCCTCTGACAAGTACTTTATTCAGCTCTATAATGAAGTGTCTGTTAAGAACCCAATGGTATTGGTTGAGGTTTCTGAGGTATCAGAATCGAAATCTAGTTTGATCTGTGTTGATAACACAGTCTATGTTTTTTTTTTTTGTTTTTTTAAAGGTTAGTTAATTACCACTGTTAAAGTCTGCTAGGATTAAGTTGTTGGGCTGAGTTATTGGCTTTTAAATGAGGTGGCATAGCCTTTGCCCTTAGATTCATTTCAAATTGATCTTAGCCATAAAATGGATACTCTCCATTTCACTTTGAAATGGAGAGGATCCGGATCCGCGGGGTGGGGGGGGGGGGGGGTGTGTTTCTGTATAGAAAACATGTTTGCGTCAAAGAAAGTGGAGTGGACATTTGGAGTCATCTTCCTTGAAAGTTTCTTTACAACATTTCCAATGGAGTTGGTGATCAGAATCTTGATGTTTTCTTCTTTTGTTTCATATTTTCACACAGATTCTATTTCTTGAAAACTGCTATCCTGTTTGACTAGCATATGATCTTTTCATGTACTTGCAGATAATATCTTGTCCACTGCTCCAATGGGTGTCACATATAGAGATATGGGATGAAAGCACCAAATATCAACTTCAACTCTTGTGGACTGAAATCCTTAATTGTTTGCGAAGTAGTCAGCCACCTATAATCTTTGATTCTGTACTCCTCAAATTGCAGGCACCCCTTCTTGAACAAACTCTTGAACACCCAATCCATCCATTTCAGAGCCTACCATCACCTTCTGGAATTCCACTTATGGTGAGCAAATCAAGTTGGATTACCCTCAAAGCTTGCTTCATGTCTTAGACAAGCTCTCGAGAAATGGAAAAATAAACCTCCGCAAGAGAAGCTTACCATATCTTGAAAGATGTTGCTCTAGACTAGGAGTCAACACTGCTTTACAAAGATACAGGGTGACTGCAACCCATAACATGAGCTCCAAAAGAGTAGAGTTTGTGGTGGATACAGTGAATCAACTTCAGCACGAGGAGAAGCTGTCTCCAAGGTTAAAAAGAAAAAGTTTGGAACTAACTGAGCATCAAAAGGAAGTAAGACGAGCACAGCAAGGAAGGGAGAGGGATTGTAGTGGACATGGCCCGGGGATCCAGACTTACACTAGTGTTGATTTTTCACAGGGGAATGAAGATTCACAAGAGAGCCAGGAAATCCGGGATCCAGAATCCATTATGGAGACGTTAAAAAGAGCTACTTAATTGTTATTATCTGCGTGCCTTGCTTTGAAACATGGAATTCTGGATGGGGTACCCAACTTAACCAGTCATGCTAGATGGTCCTGGCCACCCAGTCATTTCTTTGGTCTTGTATGTCACCTATTTTATCAGCCTTGTTATTTTGACGTTGTTGTGACTTGTGAGTTGTATCAATTAATTTAGAAGTCCCCAAATGGATGGATTGTATATAATATATATATTTATCCTTTGTACAGAATGTACAACAGTATATCATTAGCATTGTGCCATTCTATATCGTGTATGCTATTTTGAGTTATAGAGCATTTTATTCCTAGCTTTGAAACTTACCGTTGTTTAAAGGAAAAAAGCAATACCAAACGTTCAAGCTCCCATAAAAGAAGAAAAGAAAAACGTTTAAGCTGCTGGAAATCTATCTGGTTCCCTTGCTATTGCAGAACAATCAATTGATATAGAATGAAGTCATTGGTCATAAATGTATGATATTAAGCCAATGACAATTTTTTAGTCTCTATGCTTTATTCAGACACCCAAGCCAAGTTATAAAAATTCTACTGAATGGACAGGAGTGGCAAATTTTACAAATTGGTAACTTTATTATGACAGATGAGTTGATGAATCATGAATGTGGTATATTTGTATGGCATAAAACGAATTTTCTTTTCCTTGGTTATATAGTCTTGAATAAATAATAATAATAATAATAATAATAAGAAATTTAAAGAGTAAGACATATTTTATATTTTTAAACTATTAATTTTATTTGGTTTTGATATCTATGGTTGGAACCTTGGGTTCCTTTTTTTACCAAATTTATGCCTACCCTGTAGGCCTATAGGAGACTTACCTCTCATATGTATCAAGTGGGTTTTTCAACTGAAATCCCTATATTGTTTACTGGAATCAGAATAAATTATCAAGACTTTTATAGTAATACAATACAATAAACTGCAATGATAATAATTAAACAAAATTTGGCTACAAACATGCTTGTAGCTAATAGTAACAACTCCCACTAAAAAAATTAATATGGCTACATATTTTAGGAATCTAATTGTTGGATTGCATGTTTTTTGTGTTTTTAACACTCATGTCAAATTTCATGTTAACTGGATGTTATAACCATTTGATCCATAAACTTATTTTTTTATGCAAAATTTTAACTACAAAAATTTGAAATTTAAACATTTGATTGATGACATAGATATTGATCTTAGATCTTTTAGAAATTTTGTAAACATAGAGGATATAAGAAGAAAATGTAATCCAATTATGGAATGGTCAAAATTTACATTAAATAAAAATATATTGAGTAGAGTTGTAGCAAAACTTTGTCCATAAGTTTATACTTTCCTCTTCCATGTCACAAGATAAGTTTAGGTGGTCTCCAAATAGCAAAGGTACAATCACGGTTAAATCTGTTTACTTACTACAGTTTACAAAATCCTTTTTCTTGCTTAGATCAGAATGGAAGCAATCATGAAAATTAAAGCTAAATGAGAGATTAGAGCCACTGTCATGGAAGATTGCCTGAAATATACTCCCCACAAAAAAAATAAATAAATAAAAATCTCCAAGAAAATTTTTTGAAGCCGATTATGGAAGCAAACTCAACCAGGTTGGTTATTCATCTATATAATTTGTATGGAGATAATATTTGTAAGTTTTTTTTTCCTCATACCTTAGTAAATGAGGCAGATTATCCACTTTCCCTACACCCCCAAGCACTTTGTGCATGTAGAGGTGTCAATTCAGCTACAAGGCTCTTGGCTGATTCTTGCCCACTTAAAGCTATAGTATATGCAATTTGGAAAATGACTCGAAAGTCCAAAGTGCTATTTGATGTTATCTGATGGATCAGTTGTTGCAAGGTTTGCTCAAATCTGGATACACGCTAGCACCATAGTCTTGCACACTCAAAGAACTAGGCAAAAGAGTTAGGTAACACTGTTGTGATCCAAATATTTCGGGTAATAATACCCGATTCTTCAAGGGTAGAAGGTAATTAGGTAGGGTTTGGATATTATTCAAAATTTTGGGCAAGGTTTGGATATTACTTAAACTCGACCTATACTAAAAAAAAAAAAAAAAAAAAACCCTTAAATCTCTCTCTCCAAAGCTCTCCACTGGAGTCCGAAGTCTTTTCAGGTAAGTTTCTCATTTGGGTTCTTCAACTTTTTCATTTACACCTCCTCTATTTGTTTTGGTCTAAATTTTTTTCCTGAGGACATCGGTGTATAGAATCAGGAGACAAACTAGCTTTTATAGAACAATACTTGGCTTCAACCATCATGGATGGCATTTTATAATATTCAATAATTGAGTGTCATAAAAAAAATATTTTTTAATATAGGGCTTCGATTTTGAAGATAGAATCTGATTCTGGTCTATACAAACATGGTAGCTCTTATTTTAAGATTTTGTTACTTTTCTTTTTGTTGTTGATTATAAAAATTATTGATGACAAAGCTCAGGGATGGCCATGGATCGGGTATGGGGTGGGTATACCCATACCTGACCCAATTATTTTGCCCATAGATACCTGATTACCTTACTTGATTAGTATACATACTCAATTGTTACCCGACTCTTTTTGTTACCATGTTGGCCTTACTTTCTATGTGAGATGCCCCCCAAGCTAGCTTTGGCTTTGAGTGGCATCTCACCCCTAACCACAACTTATCCAATTTGATTGATTGTGTGATGTGTGTGAGTGTGTGATGAGTACCACATTGGGTATTTACTGGGTTGAATTGGGCTTAACAACTACAAAGAGCCTTAATTGTGACTAGTCCTTTTGAGGTATAGCGTAGATGTGGCTAGCGCTTTTATGGGATCGTTACATATGGCATAGCGGAAGCGTGGTGGGCCAATAGGGCACTTACTGGGTTGAATTGGGTTTTATTAACAATTATAAAGAGCCTCAAGTCAGTGTACCCATAGCATTTTTCTTAGGAGAATTTAGTGTTGTTTTGATCTTGACCATTCATTTAATTTCTTATTTTTTAGGAGAATGGTTACTGGTAAAACAAGTTAGTGTATATAAGTCAATGACACCACCACCACCACCTACTCCATGAATTTGATGAGACTGTCACCACTATGAAAAAATTATGTTAGGAAGTGACCATATAAGCATCAACTACATCACCTCCACCATCACCAGTCAATCATTACAACCATTAACAACCAACACAACCATATATGTCATCAACAACAACCAAGCCTTACTCCCATATTTTTTGAGGTTGGCTATGGATCCTCAACAAACTTGATGTAACTCCCCTTTTGAAGATATCACAAGCATTTCCTCTAGAACGACTACTACCATTGTTGCCTCCATTTGTGCAAACTATGCCTTTGCCACTCCACTGTTGACACCACCATCACCGTTGTCACCAAATTGACACATTCTATTCTGGGTTTCATTTTCAACAAAAATCTTCACACTTTTCATTATTGCAAAAAGAGTTTTACCTAGTACACAAAAAGTTTTACTCATGCCTACAATTGTTTTAGTGTTTCTCCTTTCCACTCTATTGACATCTAATTGGCAAAATTGAGGTGATTTTATCACATATCATCAACTAGCTTAGCCACTTCCCACCAAGTATGGTGCGGAGGGTGAGGTCATGGGTTCAAGAGCATCGTAATTCACCAATATATATGTACGTATGTGTGTGTCTAACCAATCCCAAAAAAAAAAAAAATGTATGTGTACTTATATATAAAGACTTAGTGTAACTCTTTGAAATGTTATACCACTCCATCAACAGTGTTAGGATTATATTGCCTTGTTATACTCATGCTTGCAAAATATCAAGATAATCAGAGATTAATTACCATCTAATCATAAAATGTTGAATTTAAAGTATTTTTAACTTTAAAATAACAATAAGATAGTAAATAAAATCCAATTAACAGGAAATTCGGCGAGCATATGAAGAACAAAGAAAATACGGAATTCTTCAATCTAATAAAAATTTATGAAATGATGTAACATCACAAATAGTTACCAAGTGTAATTTGATCCTAATCTTGTACTAGAGAAAAACCTAGACCTTGCATTCAATGCCTAGAGAGTAATCAGTACAAAATCTAAGCAACATAGTGAATTAGAAGCTAGAACCAATCAAAATTACAGTTTTTTCTTAGTCCAATCAAAGCATAAGAAATCCTCAATTTTCATCTCTTCTCCCTTCCATTTTCCTAGCATACAATTAGTGCAAAAATATTCATACACCATATACACATCGACATTGATTCTTTCACGCTTCTTTTTGCAAATCTTCTGTACATATCACCCATTTCACATTTTAAATGCAGACATCAATAAAAAATGTGGAAATCATACTTGTAATTATGGACATTTTGTGTACAATTCACATTTTAAAACACTCAATAACAGTAACAATTTCAGTAACAATTTAACAAACTGTTATTGGAGCTAAAAAAGCTTACTTCTTTGGTGGTTGAAATTTTCCTGATCTTGCAACATCATAACTTCTAAAGGGATTGTGAATTTGGGCTTTGTCTCGATTAAATCATTTTTAAAAAGAAAAAAAAAATTAGACAAGAAATTCACATAAAATGAAAAGGGTTTAAAAAAAAATAAAAATTAAAGGTTTAAATGAACAACCAATTCAACAAGAACAGAGGCAGACAAAATGGAGAGGGTACTGGAAAGCTTTTGAGATTTGGGATGAGAAAGGAAAGACAAGCTTGGTGTGCTATGAAGCAAGCATGAGATAAGCTTGTAATCTACAATCTACTATCTTAAATAAAAGATTTCGAGTTAAAATCTAGCTTATACAAAAAATTAATTAGTTTATTAACTTGATGATATTAATATTATATGGTGGATGTTATAGATTTATATTCTATTATATCTATAAAAAAACAACATTATTGTAAAAACCAATTAAGTGGGATCCACAAACAGTTACTTTACACAATATTTTCCAAATATTCTTTTAACAAATCTTAGGTACTAAGTTGTTATTGATTCTAATTTGAATATATTACTTAAATTAATTTTTTAAAATAATAATATATCACTTAATATTTATTGTGAAAATATTGTAAATATAATATTTTTTTAAAAAAAATTGACACGAAAATAGAGGAAAAAATAAAAATTTGCAAAAGAATAACGTGGCAAAATGTGGGTGGAGTAGATGGGCCACATGAAAGTGCAAATTATTTTTAAAGCCCGAAGACAACAGTCCAAAATGCACAGAACTCCCAGACAAATGCATTCTCTCCTTTTGGGCCCATCACATATTTCTGAAGCCACAGGGAACGGGAAACGAATGTTGTTAAAGATTATGCATTAAACATATATTATTAATTCCCATAAAAAAAAACATATATTATTAAAGATTAAAAATGACTTTGTATTTTTGCTCAAGTTAAGTGTCCATTTAAGAATAGAAAGTACGAGTTCGTAGATAAAAGTTAAAATCTAAATAAAATAAGTATGTGCTAAAAGTACAGTAAAAATAAAAAAAGAAAAAAAAGAAAAGTGTAGTATAGAAAAGCACCACTCTCCTCACAACCCTATTGCATTGAATTTGGAGTAGACAATCAAATTTATCAAGTGTAACAATTTATCCAACTAAATTTATTTTTGACTCCTGATCCACATTACCTGCCTTCCAGTTGGATGGCCAATTGCAAAAGACTTCATAAACCAATCACTATTCCTTTTGATTATAATTTGCCCAACAAAAACTCCAACTATAAATCCACATCCGTATCCAATCACAACTACTTTTCAACCAAACTCAAATATAGACTTTGAGCCTTGTTTTGCTTCAAAATTTGAAGGTGGAGTTGGTGGGTCCTCCGAATCGGCACATTTTTTGGACAATGGGCTTCCGCACAATCCTACATTTCCATCGAATGAATTGGTTCCAAATGTAGAAAACTGTTTCCCTTGTGGTATAGGTCCCACAAGATGATTGTGAGACACACTCAAGAATGAAAGGAAGGTGAGGTCTACCAATTGCGGAGGAATTTCTCCAGATAGCATGTTTTGAGAGAGGTTCAGTGATTCGAGGTTTGAGAGGTTTGCCAAAGATGATGGAATAGAACCACTAAGAACATTGTTGGAAAGGTTGAGCATATTAAGCGCTTTTAAATTCCCCATAATATTAGGAATTTCTCCATCAAACTTGTTGCTTGAAAGATCCATGGCCACAAAGGAATCTAGGATTCTCCAACATTCCCTCTTTATGCCTTTGTTTGTCAATTCCATTGAATACGTGTACGAGAATGCCCAGGCCCAGCCATTGTTTTGTATATAAATCTGACCTTGCATATGCGTTGCACGATCTACACCAAAGCTCTCCATGCCTTTCCAAATTTGGAAGTATTCTAATGGCAACTTACCAATGAAGTTATTGTTAGAGAGGTCAATGACACGTAATTTTGGGAATCCAAAATTTGTTTCGGGTTTTTCAATGATACCATGGAATCCATTCGACTGCAAAATGAGGACCCTTAGCTCTAGAAGAATGCTAATCCAAGAGGGAAAAACATCATTTATATGATTGTTTCCAAGATCAAGAATTTCCAACATGACACAATTAACAAGTGACCTTGGTATAGGCCCCTGAAAATGATTTTGACTCAAACTAATCATCCTTAACTTACTTCCTTTCATGAATATTTGACCAATGCTGCCATGGAAGTTGTTGTGCAGTAGATTAAGAGTGGAAAGGTTTCTCAAGTCTTTTAAACATTGGGGAAGGAAGCCACTCAAGTTGTTGTATCACAAATCAAGAAAAGAAAGAGAACTCAGATCACAAATCATTTCTGAAATAATTCCGCTCAACATGTTGTTATTGACTTGATAGACAACGATTGAAGGTGGTGGAATTGGGAGAGACCCTTGAAATTTGTTATATCTAAGGTCCAAAATCTGTAGATTGGTCCAAGGGAGAGCATATGGAGTTTGATCAAAACCTGTGAGGAAGTTTCCAGATAGGTCCAAAATTTGGAGAGTGTATTTACTGAAGTTCGTGATCCACTTTGGTATTTGGCCAGGAATATTGTTCATGGAAAGAGTCAAAACTTCCAACTGATCTTGGTTTCGAAGAAAATTTGGGAAGTCACCTAAGTGACAAGAATCCAGTCTTAATACCCTAAATTTTTGAAGGACAGTGTTGTTGGATCAATAAGCAATGAAAGATTGTTCATAGATAGGTCGAGGAAAGAGAGGCTATTGAGTTCTCGAAACAAGTCAAATTCCACTATGCCACTCAATTGATTTGAAGATAAATATAGAGTTTTAAGATTCATAAGACTAAAAATAGCCATTGGAATTGGGCCTTGCAAAATATTTTTCTGAAGATACAAGTTTGTTAGTTGGGTGAGGTTTGCTAACCAAGATGGGATAGGACCAGTTAATTCATTCCTAGAAAGACTTAAAGTTGTGAGGTGAGTTAAGTTTCCAAGAGAAAACGGAATGTCACCATATAAATTGGTCCAATATAGACATAACATAGTGAGTTTGGTTTGCTTACCAACCCAAGAGAGAGTCCCATGGTTGAAATTGTTACTTGAAAGGTCTAGATACGTGAGCTTCGTAAGGTTAGCAAATGACAATGGTATTGGTCCAGAGAAATTGCAACTTTCAACATCCAAGTAATATAAGGACTGGAGGTTACCCATTGAATCTGGTAGCTTTCTAGAGAAACTTGCGCCCGCAAGTCTCAAATCTTCAAGGGGGCTACTTCTATTAAAATCTGGTACATGACCAGTGAGTTTTGGATTGAAGCACACACTGAGAGACTTGAGATTTGGTAGCTGAAAAATTCCCGTGGGAAACTCACCATACAAACTACAATTTCTAAGAAGAATAGTCGTTAAAGAAGATAAGTTCGCCAAGATACTGGGAATAGTGGACGATATGTCCACCTCACTTAGAACTAGTTCTTCCAAGTTTGTTAACTTCTCAGCTATACTTTTGAGACCAAGCTTGTGGAGCTTCAATGGATTCGAATAGAGAACCAGGGAAACCAACTTAGAGAGTTGTAAAATTTCTGATGGGATCTTACCTGAAAATTCAGAGTAAGAGAGATCAAGGTGAGTAAGCTTTGAAAGCCGCCTTACTCCAACGGGGATTTCAGAGCGATTGAAGTTGTTGAAGGAGAGATTAAGCTTTTGAAGGTGAACAAGCTGGAAGAGGCTGCTACTGGAATTGATAAAACCATAAAGAGAACTGTTACTGAGGTCAAGACTGATCACATGACCCGTGTTTTCATCTCATTGAATACCATCCCACGTGCAGCAATCACTACTTCGCGCCATCCACACGACGAAATCTTTGAATAAGCGGAAGTGGATTGATTGATGAAAAGGCTTTCTTTGTATTGCAACAAGGCAAAGCTCTCATCATCATGACATAGTGGCTGCACCGAAGAAAAAGAGGTAGCAGAAACAAGAGAAAGCAGAGACAATAGAAAGAGAAACTGCATGAACATCACGAAAGAAAGTGATAAACTCATTATAATGTTCTATTGGAGTTTGTATTGCTGTAACGCTGGAGAAGCAAATAAATAGAAAAGAGAATAGGGATTTTCTAAACCAATTTCTACGTCACCCTCACACACCATTCATTTCTTATCCAATTACTCCATTCAGTCCTCCTTAACATTTTCCATAAGATGTTGCCATCTTTGTTAAACGATAAATGTATCATTCTCATGCCTTAGCCGTGTAGACTAAAGCCACTGTATCATTCTCAAGGACAGCTATCTTCTGTGGAATTTGGCGAAGTAAGAGAGAAACAAAGACAAAGACCAGGCGGTGAGGAGAAAATCTGGCATCTATCTATGTAATGAAGGAATAGGAAATGTAGCCGTGTAGACTAAAGCCACCGTATCATTCTCAAGGACAGCTATCTTCTGTGGAATTTGGCGAAGTAAGAGAGAAACAAAGACAAAGACCAGGCGGTGAGGAGAAAATCTGGCATCTATCTGTGTAATGAAGGAATAGGAAATGTAATTTTCTTTCTTAAGTTTGGTGTTAATCTAACGATATATGCGGTCACAGTGAGAGGGTGTTGAGCCACTCCATGTGCCGTGTGAGATGGTGAGTCTGGCATTTGATGCTAATTTATTTGCCAAATTTGCAGAAAAATCAAAGTGATGCTGAGAGATGGCAAAATGGTGGGGTTGGGTGATAGTACTGGCATAGATGGGCAACATGATGAAGCCCAATTTTTTTTATTTTTATTAATGCATCAACTATTCTCACTGTTTGAGAATAAAAGGTGTAGGCATTTCTCACCAAAATGTATTTCAATTTTCGTTAATATAGCAGGTATTATAGGTTAAATTCAAAAATAAAAATGGCAATATTTTAAAGAGTAAGATCATAGACCAAAGATTAGAAAATTTTGTGTGTGTATATATATATATATATATATATTAAAAAAGTTTATTTGTGATTATATTTACTTGTATTATTAATTAAATAATTTATGATGTCACTAATTCTTCTGCCAATTGAACCCCAAGTTGGCTAGAAAATTGAAAACCACTTTCTTTTAGGTCTTATGTCCTGTCAAGTTTTTAATCCCAAGGTCTTGTTTTGAGTAAGAAAAAGGAAGATATATTTATATATTTAATTGATAAAATTTTCATTGAAATTAATATTTTAGTTAATAATAAGTTATGGTAAGAAAGTTTGAATGAGCTTCAAAGTTCAAATGGCTTGAAAGTTGTTCCAGAAGGATTTTTAGTTTTAAATGGAGTCAATTGGTGGGGGCACATTGTAGAAATTTTAATGCATTCGTTGTTGGTCCTTTGCAAGTGCCAAGCATGCCTAGGACACCGTCCGAGGACGTTGCCAAGCAGCCTAGGACGTTGCCATGCATGCCTAGGACGTTGCAAAGCCGTCCGAGGACGGCTATAAACCGATGGTACATTACTCCCTTCGCTTCACAGCTTATAAGGCAGTAAGTGGGGGGGTTTTCCTTCGATGTGGGACTCCTAGGACACCGTCTGAGGACGTTGCCAAGCATGCCTAAGACGTTGTCATGCATGCCTAGGACGTTGCAAAGCCATCCGAGGACGGTCGAGGATGTTGCCGTGCGTGCCTAGGATGCGGTGTAAAAGGCTACAAGGCAAAAAGCCCTTGGCCCGAAGATTCGTACATCCGAGGTACCCATAGAATATAATTAGTTTTGGTATTTTGAAAATTAGTTTAGATGAATTTGAAAATTTGTAATATAAATCAAAATATATTATATGAATTGTAATAATTTATAACAAAAAAATATTTGATGAAAACTCTATTTTTCACAAGGGAAAAAAAAATGTATAAACATAATACATTGACTTAGCCTGGTCCATGTGAAATTGGGTTGAGTTGGTTTCCACACATATAATGGGTTGGGTTGCGCTTAGAATTTCTTAACCAAATAAGGTATGGTTGGGTTGAAAAATAAAACCCAATTCATACACACCCTTAATAGCAATGCTACAATTTTCCTTTGCATTTGAAAATAATCTACTAAGGCAAACATTTAGGCTTTAGCCTTCAAACATAGAAGCACCCCAATAATCCAAGAAAAAAGAAAAAGAAAAGGCCTAATGAACGGAATCTATTCCATTTTCTTAAGCATAAAACAGAAAAAATAAAATGGTCCAAATTTGTATATGCCTTTGCATTTGGCTGTGTCTTCAAAATTAATATCTGAGCTCTTGCACTTTCGCCAAATCCTTCAAAATTTGTGCTCTACAAGACTCTTGCTTTTCCTCCGTTCAACTTGTAAGTCCATCTTCCTCATTTTCGAGCTTTCATTTTTATGCTTTTCTAGGATCTTGGCTCGACCAAAAAAGGGGCAAACTTGCCGAACATGACAATTCTATGGACTCTGGAGAGAATGGTTTAGTTTAGGACCTTTAGGTAGGTCTATCACGTTGCGACAAATGTATATAGGTCTTAAATATGAAAGTTGGGATAGGGACATGTGGTCGTTATCCCTCTGGTTATGTAGTAGAGGCTGAGGTTAGAATTTTGGCCTATAAAATTCCTATATGGTGCATGAAGTCATTTCATGGTTGATTCCTTAAAATAAAATTTTTTTCATGCTACTTTATTCATTCATTCGTTCTTATGCTGTTTTTTGGATTTCTGATGAAAGCCTTTTGTTACCATGCGATGTGAAGAACAAACATGAACCTAATCGACATGACATGTAAATAGCGTGCAACACAAAAATCAAATTTCATTTTCGGTTTTCTCATTATTTTAAGTGATGCAAAACAAAATCAATATGCTATAATTTTCATTAATACGAATGAATGACATAATTACATGTGATTATTTTCAAACAATATACTTCATTTGCATCTTAAGCAAATTAATTTATTTATCTTAAGCAAATTAATCACATCATATCCTGCGGTAACGTATTAGAAAAATAGAATCCAAGAAAAAAAAAATCCTATGCTACGACTACGTTTGATTCCACACAATCATTATTTTTAGGTGTTTGGGG